>QGSO01000485.1:373199-506582 GCA_011037825.1 Carya cathayensis | reverse complement strand
TATATATATATCTATATATATATATATATATATATATATATATATATATCTATAATAACAAGTACCTATCCTATTGCTACAATAATAAACAGTAAAATTCTCATTCCGTTTCCGTGTGTAATCCTATTGTGCTGATTGTCCGTGTAAGTGGCTATTCCGTTTCAGTCCACTAAAAATACATCACTGATCAGTATTAAATAAATCAAACTCTTCCAGTGAACAGTTTACAAATGGTTAGCCAGGTGTATAGCCTTTGTCCATCATCAGTGCATGCGTGCAGGTAACCAGGTATCAATATAGCCTTTGTCCATCATCAGTGCATGCATGCAGGTAACGTGTTAGCCATGCTTTAAGTCCACTAAAAATACATCACTGATCAGTATTAAATAAATCAAACTCTTCCCGTGGATAGTTTACAAATGGTTAACCAGGTGTATAGCCTTTGTCCATCATCAGTGCATGCGTGCAGGTAACCAGGTATCAATATAGCCTTTGTCCATCATCAGTGCATGCATCCCGGTAACGTGTCAGTCATGCTTTCAGTTCACTAAAATATATCACTGATCAGTATTAAATAAATCAAACTCTTCCAGCCACTTTCCAAATGTCAGCCATGCTTCCAGCAATTTAGAAAATGATCACTGATCAGCAATGAAAAAAAAAACTTTTACAAACTCAGTATTAAAAAATAACGAATCTAACTAATAAATTAAAAAATCAAAACCCAATGTAGCTAATAAAAAAATCAAAAATGAGAATTGGACGTCCTGGAGGATTGAGGAGAATAGAGCACTTTAAAAGGGTCTTTATGGGTCATTTGTGGTTTACTGCTAGCTTGTATATATATATGTTTCTAATTGGGATTGGAATGCAATATTCGTACTACTTGAGAACACTCATGGTTGCCCTCCATCCATCCCTACATTCAAACCCATTGCCAAAAACATTTTGCTTTCTTGCTTAGCCACAGGGTATATATGCGACCTTATGCAAACCAAATCCTCAAAATCCATTTTATAACTGAATCCAACAGCCAGTAGCTTTAAGATTTGAAATTCCCAATGTACTCATGTGAATCCATGAAATTATCTACCAATTTACTCAAACAAATTGGTTAGATCTTAATCACTTGATTATTTAATCAATTAAATACTTAAAATAAAGAAATAAACTTGCATAACACAATGATTGGTTACAAAGGAAAATCTTTTAAAAAATTCTTTAAAAGTAAAACCCTATGAGGCCGCCAAATCCAGAAAAATTAATTTTATTATTTGAAAATCAAATTACAAGTAAGCTCTCAATTATAAAACATTTACTAATTGACTATTTTACTTGACTAGACAAATAATCCGTTTGTCTTTTACTACAGTAACAGCAAGAATCTTTGGCGATCTTCAAATATTAGGAGTACAATCCAGTGGCTGAAATCCAATAAACAACCCTCCAAACTTGGAGCACAATCACACTCATGAGAGATGAAAAAAATAAGTGAAAATTCTCAAATGAATTTTCTCTCTCAAGCACTCAGAATCTCATCTCAATCATTCTTGGCTAAAACTTCTTAAAAAGTTATAAAACTGAATTTCTCTAAGTAAAAAGTCTAGAAAGAGTTCTAGTTGATGTATGATTTTGTTGATAGTAAGAATCTATTGCAAAGACGTCTCCTGACGGATTGCTGATATTTCGCTATAACTCTTTTCTGCAGTAATTGATTTCTATTCAACTTCTATTTTGGATAAATACAGATTCTCATGGATTCAAATTTCGCATAAATGACTTATCTAAAAAACTTTTAAGATTTTTAAATAAACTCAATATTGTTATAGATAAGGTCAATAATTATTTTACATTAATCCAAAATTACAAATATAATGATATGATAAATTCTATTATTTAGTCACCTCACTAGCCAACTTTTGTATTTACAAGATTCGATCAGAAGAAACTCATCACTAATTTCTCCTATTTGCTGCAAACTCCATTGACCTTCTTTGGCTCATAAGGAATAATATATATAAGGCTCTGTTTGAAGGTGAAAACCTATGAGCAAATGGCCTCAACCTCTCTCACACGGCCAGTAGTATGTCAGCTGAGCATCTGATCCAAACATGGAAGTCCAAAAAACATACAAACCGTTATACCCCAAACAGGTCTCGTTAAAGCAAATTTTTTATGCTTCTAGTCTTCAATCCCTCCTCAATGGTTAATGAAAGCTTATATATCCATCTCTGGCTGTGTTTGAAGTAGCCAAAGGTCAAGAATTCTGCCATGTTATTACCGAAGGAGATTTTCTACATGTGGTACCTGCTCTTTCTAATCAAGATCTTTTTACAATTAAACTGGATGATTTCTGCTGTGATCAATGACATTAGGTAAGACCTTAGTATTTTTCTCTTTTTTTGAGCTTAATTAACAAAATTCGCATGCATGCATGTAGTAGCTAGCGCCAATGTGTGTGTGCATGCATAACTATGGCAAAATGGGTCGCTCCTCCTAATCATCACATGATTGTAGGTGGCAAACCCATAACCCATGCAGCTAGGTACCTCTTGATGTCCAATTTATGATGCATTTGAACCTCCTTATCTATTATTAATTTGTATGAATAAACAAGGCGTAATAGTCAGACCTATGCAATCAATATTCACCAATTTCCAAGGTAGTTTACCAACTAATATCTAATAAATTCTTAAGCTTCAACAACAACACGTAGGGCGGCTGCTTTAAATTTCAGGTCACATTTTGATTTCAAATTTGTATTTTGTTTTCCATTGTCAATTATCATCTTTGCTACCGCAAATCTTCCATAGGCCATAGCCCTTTTGTACATTGCACCTAAAGGCTTTAAATTCCACCCTAGCATCAGAGCAAGCTGATTTTAAGCCAAAATTGTTTATTAATTTTTTTCCCTATCTGTATTTAATGTTCTGCTAGTGCTAGCAACATGCTAGTTATAGAGGTGAAAGTCAATGTTTTGGCTTCGAGTTTTACTACGTGCAAGTAAAATCGCATTTCATATTAAAAATTTAAATTAGTATTGTTTTTAATAAAATATACTTTTTAATTAATCAAATTAAATTGATATATATATATTAATACGCAGTTGTATTTATAACTTAATTTTTCCTTTGGCTTCTATGGCAAAATATTTCAAAGTATTGACTCCTGACTGAGAATTTAATGGTGAGCACCGTGGGGCAATTTTATTTGTAGTCCCACTTTCTCTCCCTAGAGTATCGACATCTGATCTTAAATACTATAACACAATTGTAGAGGCTCCAGCCCTCGCCCTTTGTACCTTAAGCTAGCTATTATAACGTAATTATAATACTAATAAAAAGAAATGGAGATACTCTTAAAAGTCCTTACTAATAGGACGGACACAATTATGAATAAAATTATTTCTAAGTCTTAAAATACCTTAGTGAGAGGTAGGTTAATATTGGATTCACTTATTATTGTCAATGAATGCTTAGACAGCATGATTAAGTTGAGAGTCCTAGGCATTTTATGCAAATTAGACATGGAGAATGCCTATGATCATATTCAGTGGCAGAGCCAGAAATTTAATCTGGGGGGCCAAATAAAAACCTAAAACAACATACATAAAATATATTTTGCTATACTTTTATACAATTTTTTTTACGATATATAATAATCTGATAGAAAGATTTACATTAAAAATAAAATACGTTTAATACAACTTATGTATTAAAAAAGTATTTGATATGTCAAAAATAATATATCATTGAAATAATATTATAAAGACATTCATACAAATATATTAAACAAAAGAGATACAGAGTATCTAAAATTGTAATTTATGTTCTTTTAAACAAGCAAAATCATTTCCAGTTTCTAGAGATCAAGAAACTAGAAATGGGTCTGTCGTGCCTCATAGTCGAGCAAGTAAAGCGTCTGTTTCTTTTCTTCATTTTAATGTTGGAAAATAGAGAAAATAAAATGTGAAGGAAGAGATGTTAAGTATGATGTGTTGTGCCGTGTGCGAAAGAAATGCAAGTTTGTAAATGGAAGATTGCCGTAAGCCATAACTTGGAGATTGAAATGGTTTGAAAAATCGAAAGATGTTAGAAATACTACCGGTTATAGTTAGAATTTTTTTTAAAAAATTTTATTTATAAGAAAAATATGTATTTTATTTTATATGAGATGTGTTTTATTTATTTCATTTTTGTATCAGATTAAATTTTATGGATGGGCCAAAATAATTTTTAGAAGAGGGGCCAATACATGATAAATTAATATTATTTTATTAAACCAAAAAAATTAACATATATTTTTTTTTTCAAATTTCATGGCCCCCCGCCCCAACGTGGCTTTGCCACTGATCATGTTAATTGGGCATTTCTGTTCTATTTGTTGAGTCGACATGGATTTGGGAAAAGATGAAGGTAGTGGATGAGGGATTGTGTGTCAACAGTTCACTTCTCGGTTTTGGTAAATGATGATCCCGTAGGTTTTTTTAATAGTTTGCGGGGGCTACAACTAGGCGATCCACCATCACCTTTCTTTTTTGTCCTTGTTATAGAGACTCTAAGTAGAATAGTGTCATCTAAAGTAGAGGGTAAATTTTTTTCAGGATTTCAGCGGAGAATAATCATCGTGGCTCCACTATTTTTTCACACCTCTTGTTTGCAAATGACACGCTACTATTTTGTGAGGAAAATTCAGATCATATTCAATCTTTGAAGGCTATTTATTATTTATATATATATCTTACTTTGCTTTGAAGCGGTATTCGGGTTAAAAATAAATCTCGCTAAGACAGAGATGATTGTGATGGGTGATGTGAATAATATTAGGAGGCTGGCTAACATACTGGATTGTGTGGTCTCTTCGCTACCGATAAATTAACTTGGTCTTCCATTGGGAGTATCATTTAAAGTTAAGACAATTTAGAAGGAGGTGTCAGAAAAAATAAAACATAGGCTAGATGAATGGAAAATATTGTATCTATCTAAAGGGGTTCGGATCACACTCATGATCACACTCACTAAGGGTACTTTATCAAATCTTTCCATATATTTCTTGTCCTTATTTCCCCTTCTAGCTGGCATTGTATCTCGGATTGAGAAACTTCAATGTTATTTTCTGTTGAGTGAACTAGGTGATGAGTTTAAATTTCATTTAGTTAGGCGGTATAATGTGTGCACTCCTTTGAGGGATGGTGGATTAGGGATCCACAATGTGAGGGTCTTTAATAAGGCTCTATTTGAGAAATGGTTGTGGCGATATACTTATGAGAGATAAGCCTTATGGAATGGAGTGATTGATACGAAGTATGAGACTACAGGGGGGGTTGGTGTTCTAATGAAGGTAGGGGGCATATGGTGTGTGGTTATGGAAGTATATCAAGAAATATTGGTCATCTTTTTTTAGTAATACTAGGTTGTGTATGGGATATGGCAGTAGAATTAGTTTTTGGGATGGTATGTTGGTGGGAGATACGACTCTTAAGGATGTTTATCCCACTATTTTCAGAATTGTACAGGAAAAAAATGTTATGGTGGCTGACTTGCGGGCAATTACTCATGGGTCACGGGAGTGGAACAGTAGCCTCATTAGGGAGGCACATGATTGGGAAGTAAGTGTTCTGTAGAATCCTTCAATCTGCTATATAACATTACTCTTGCTATCATAGTGGTGGATAAGATGGAATGGAGACCTTCTAGGAAAGGAAAATTTTCAGTATGCTCTTTCTATGACGCACATACCACTCAAGTTAGGCATAATTTTCCTTGGAAGAACATATGTAGGAGTAAAGCACTTACCAAGATATGACCATTGATAGCCTAAGAAGATGTGGACTTATAATCATTAACTGGTGCTGTATGTGCAGAAATAATGGTGAAACGGTGGGCCATTTATTCCTACATTGTGAGTTTGCTCAGGCCATATGAAATTACCTTTTCAAAAGAATGAGATTAGCCTGGGTAATGCTGGAATGGGTGGTTGAACTACTAGCAAGTTGGAGGGGGATCACAAGGACACCACAGATTGCAGCTATGTGGAAGATGACTCCCATTTGTATTCTTTAGTACATTTGGAATGAAAAAAACAATAAACATTTTGAAGACAATGAATGCTACTTGGAAGAATTTAGAAGTTTTTTTTTTCTGAAAGACTTTATTTATGTGAACTATTGCTATATATTTTAATGGTCTCAACTTTCATAATTTCCTTGTAACAATTTCTAATTTCTAAATTGGTGTATTCACGTTTATACTTCTTGTGTACTTAAACTATGCCTATCTTTATATCAATTAAATATCTTCTTATAAAAAATAAAAAAAAAAAGAAACAGAGAGAGAGGGAGTAGGAAACAGATGCCTGTCAATCAGGTGGTCCTCCAAAGAAAACAGAGCCTTCTAATACAGCTACACAATGTATGGCTCAATAAATCATTCGCCTTAGCTTTCTCCAGACCACAACACACACAAAATCCCCAAGAAATACGTAATTCTGGATGCAAAAGAATTATTCCTGGATCCAATAATGGTTGTGTTATGAATTGCAGGCAGATGCATGCCATGTCAAAATTTCAGGTACAGATTCTAATTTCTGAAGAGACCTTGTCTCTATACATTTTTTCCCCACCTCGGGTCTGACTCTCAATGCACCAATCAATTCTTTCAAGATTTAAGAATCAAAAAAGAAAACTAACATCCTCCCTGGAGAGCATACGTGAAAGGGAGTATCGCACCTGAGGGTGAACAAATATCAGAAATTACTAAAATTTGGGTCGGCAACTTCTAATGAAAAGCTCCTTCTACCACAGGCCGATGGCCTTCCACCAAATCCCTCCAACTCCAAGCCAGATTACAATATTGACGACAGATACGAGGAATCCATAGCCCCACCATTTGGCAAGAGGGACATAGTTGGCACCATAGAAAACAGGAGCTGACCCAATGCCATAGTGGGTAAGGCCACCCATGATATTTGAGAGAAAGGCGAGCACCATGGCTGCAAAGTACGGGGGAGTGCCTAAAGCACTAGCAACAGACAAAAAGGCAGTAAACATTGCACCAATGTGAGCAGCTCCACTGGCAAAGAAGTAGTGAGAGTAGAAATAGAGAAGAACCAGAATGCCAAAAGATAGCTGCCATGAAAGACCCAATGCGCCAACAAACTGTACAAGATATAATATAGTGTTGATGAATAATGCCGACAAGATGGAGCATGTGCATCAAAATCCCATAGTCAAAACTATTATCAGTAATGCAAAGGCGATATCTTTCATCCATAGTGGAAAACCACAAGGCACTCATATAAGAGATTTTCTATACACAGAACACGATGTACATGAACTAAAGTAAAATTATACATGTATACCGAAGGCAAGTTCAGCTTAAGTTACCATTTAGATCTCTAGGCAGCATTTCTAAGCAGAAACTAGAATAATGTATATTCACCCATGTGATGAAGTAAATTATTTTAGATTCTATAATGGAAAAATAAATAAAAAGGCTTCATGCCAACTCTTATGGAAGTGGATGGTAGAATAAACTATCTACAGAACTTTATTTTTAGCATGCTTCTTTAGAATATAAATTAGAACAAGAGATCAGTTTTGTTTGGTAATGTTATGTAAGACCGGGGGAAAACATTTACCACATCTGGTGCTATAACCCAAAAAAGACTAGTCAATCAGTTTGAAGCTTCCCTACAATCACTTGTAAAGCTGAACTTTAGCTGGTAAATAGTCAATGTGGGACTAGCACCATGACTACCTTTATATTTACCCACTCTAAGCCATTCCTTTTGACGAAAAAAAATAAAAACGCACCCAGAAAATTGCTAGCATTTTAATTTCAGCAAAATATCTTGACATTATTGAGAAAAGGGACAAACAATGAAATACCAGTAAGGAAAAAGAAAAACATACCTTGACTACAGTTTGGCTGAACCAGGAGATGAGACCATATTTGTTGAGATACCCAGCCATTGCAATGAGCGCAGCAAACCACGTGAGGGTGTCCCAAGCAACTGATTCAGCTAAGCATTCCTTCCATGTAACAACCCCTGTAATCAAGAGCACAGATAATCCAAGTATGGCTGCGGTGACAGCATCCACATTCAGCACCCCTCCAAAAATCCAGAGCCCCACCTGATAAAATAGAGAATAGAGGAGAGACATATTAATTCAGAGAACACAGAAGATAAGTTATGTAGACAAATATAGCACTACATATGGAAGGACATCAGCATGAACTTGAAGACACACCTGTCTAAACGCAATGAGGGGTATGAACTCTCAAAATTTTTCAAACTGTAATGATAATGGAACTAAGTAATTGAACTCATAGTTGATAACTAATTTGGCAACAACCAATAGGCAAAACATGACTGAGAAGGTTTTACCATAATTACTGCAGTGATGAGAAATCCATGACCACATTCCATCATCAATTAAAAACCAGATTTAGGTTCAAACTTCCCTTGCCCTATTGGATTACTTCCAAGTAAGAAAGCCCATACCATGAAAGCATCAACCCACTTCAATGTCCTTCAATCTCCACCCTAAAATTCCAATGTCACTTCAATTAAATTTTTCTAAAACTTACCATAAATCTAACCCCAAGCCAATTGTGTTCCATGGAAAACATTTACTCCTCCAACTCCTTTTACTGTAACTTCCTGGGTTGGTGAGTTAAGAGGAATTAATCCTGAGCAATGTGATTGTACAATTTTTTCAATGTTGTCCTATGATACCCCATTTGATAAGGATATGGGTAGATGGTGAATGATATTCCACATTGCTTGGGAAGTAGAAGTTCGTACTCCTTATAAGGTTCCAATAAAGCTCTAATTGTATCATTAACTAATCTTTTTGGAGTATAGGCCATGTGCTTTGGGTATTCTATTGGGAGTGTTACAAATAGTATCGGAGCCTATCCCAATTAGAAATGTGAGATTTGAGCCGTGCCACCTACGACGGACTAAAACCCAATAAGGAACTCAGGAATTTACAGGGGGGAGATTGTGATATTCCTTATGATAAGGATAAGAGTAGGTGGTGTATGAGATTCCAAATTGAATGAGAAGTTCTTGTTCTTCATAAGGTTCCAACATGACTCCAATTGTATTATTAACTAGTTCTTTTTAGAGTATAAGCTATGTGGTTTGGGTCTTCCATTGGGCGTTAAATGCCCCTACCGAGTAATTGTAAAAGCCTCGGGCAAATTTAATTCCTGGATAATTTTTACGTGCACATCTACACGATCAGACCTATTCACAAGTAGTTGAAGCTAAATTTTAAGGAAATAAGGTGTTGCGCCTCAAACCTGTCCAAGAAACATACAAGAAGATATAGAAACAATATTTTTAAGTGGTTCGGCAACTTGCCTACGTCCATTATAGCGGAAATTCAGTATTTTCAATATGTTTGTACAAAATTACAAACACTCATAAACAAGCTCTCTATCTCTCAAAAGGCCCTCTGTTCTGGGTTTCCCTAGAACCTATATTTAGCCCATAGCCCTCTACCTTGATCTCTCACATTAGTGAGGATGGTTTACACCATTGCAAAATATATTCTTTTATAAGAGAAGCCTACCTAACGTAGCCACCATTGTTGACAAACATGGAAAAATTTCCAACAGCTATCCTTGACTGTTGAGGGGCTACTGCAGCCATCTAGGACTAGTGGGAAGCTTCTCTTGGTGAGTAGGAGGTTACATGTTCACATGCAATTCACACTTGGGAGGTTTCCAACAATCACCCCTTCCACCCAAGTGTTTCAAACTAGGATGCTACAAACTGTTGCATCTTTCAAATGATTTCACCCATTTATAGGATTGCCTGTTAGCCATGAGAGATTTCCGTTATCAAATGCATCTGCAGGTGCGTTTTCAAATGGATGTCCAGATGCCTCTCCAAATGCATCAACATCGTCTACATCCACAGAGCTTGCAAGGGACTTTCTCCGAGGGAGATTTACAAGTGCTTTACTGTACAATCTCAACTCCCTAGGGTTCTTCTTTCACTTAAATCCATAAGTCCACACTCATTTACACCTTGAGCAAACTGAGCTTCGCTCGAGCCACAGTCGAACGAGCAATCTACCTGGTACCTTTATAGCTTTAAAACCAGGCTCCATAATCCTACAATCACACCAATCTCCAACTTGGAGACTGGTTCTCAACATGCCAATCTCTATCTCCAGCATGATCCCTTATCATCTTTGCAATTTTACAGCTCATGTCTTCAAGTTAGAAGACTAACTAAAGCGATGCATAACTTTAGTTCATCACATACATTGTCCTTAATCAACATATCTATATAGAGTAACACATCTCCCACTACACTGGGAATCAATGGTCTCGCACAGACCTTGACACATATAAGAGAACCTGTTTCTGAGGTCTCCATCTCTGACCTGGGCGACTGACTCATCATCCTACTACTGTCTTCAGTCGATGTGCCCATCTTGTGTGCAGTCTCCGACTTAAATAATCACCATTCTTGTAAGATTTTTCTTCATACCGTAGTTCACTACCTTCATTCAACAGGATATAGTTAGGTAGTTACCACCATGAACGTCTGATTGTCTTGGCAGTCATGCGATCATCAACTTTATCTGTAGACATCCCTTGAACATCTGACGTTCTGTTTCCATCTCTCACACCTTTCTTGGATGTCATGGTCTAGGGAGATTTCTTCAAATTTAGATGAGGAAAAATAAAACTGACTTCTTTTTACTTCCTCATCAAATTCGCACGATCATTACCACGAGCCAAGACTAATGAATCATTCGTGACCTTCCACGCCTTTTTGAGAAAACACTACTGAATGATTGCTATCTTCAAGCTGTCTTTCACAGCATTGTGCACTGTAAGAAATACGACGTCATGTATTTCTTTAGTCACCATATTTACAACATCATTCTCAGTTTTGTCCTAATTTTAGCAGTCTTTTGTGGTCTGTCTTGCCACAATTCCTAGCGAGTCATCTGTTGTCCAGATCTTGACTTGCCCTTGCCATTATTCCTGGACTTTGACTAATCCAGGCTTCTGCCTTGTGGATTATCAATATTCAAGACCAACAAATTCAAAATCTTGCCAGAATCTCT
Source organism: Carya cathayensis (assembly GCA_011037825.1). Taxonomy (NCBI): domain Eukaryota; kingdom Viridiplantae; phylum Streptophyta; class Magnoliopsida; order Fagales; family Juglandaceae; genus Carya; species Carya cathayensis. The sequence goes on along the minus strand of QGSO01000485.1, from coordinate 495,484 downwards.
TCTGCGCAACTCCCCTCATCTAGGATAAGATCTCTTATATTATGAAACTTCAATTTCGACTTTTTAACAGAATTACTCATAGCCATTCTCATGACCTCCCAACTTTTTTACCACAACGCCAAATATCATTGGGCAACAAAAGTACCTTCTGCCCTTTTTTAAGTTGAGTAATTTCTTCATCAGCACTTTGTTATTTGCAACTGGCTTTTCAAAAAAAAACCACAATGAGATCCGTTGCGGTTCTCCTCTTAATAAACGCTCCATGAGTTGTATGACTCACAAAACCTGCCGATATAACAAGTTAATGAGAATCGTCCAATGATCTGAAGTTTGCTCGTCAAACTTCACGATCCCAACTGGCTTAAATCAAGCCCAAAAGAACCGAATCCGGTTGAATTGGACTCCAATTGGCTGACATCAAGCCCAAAACGAATGAGTCTAGCACGACTCCAACTAGTTGAAATCAAACCCAAAACATATGAGTCCTACACAACTCCAACTGGCTGAGATCAAGCCCAAAACATATAAGTCCTACAAGACTCCAACTAGCTAAGATCAAGCCCAAAACAAATGAGTCAGTCGAGATTGGACTCCAACTGGCTTTGATCAAGCCCACAACTGATCTGAAATTTGAACGGTCTAGATCATTAGTACCAATGACGAATCTCAACATTCCCACCGTACGGATGAGTCTGGAATGATCCAAATAGTTTCTCAGCATTATTTGATCAATGCAGTGGGACTACAAATGGCGTAGATCAAGTCCAAAATTGATCTGACTTTTGAATAGCTCAGATCGAAAAAACCGATGAGGAATCTCAACATTCCTACCATACGGATGAGTCCGGAATGATCCAAATAGTTTGTCAGCACTATTTGATTATCGCAATTGGACTACAAATGGCGTAGATCAAGTCCAAAATTGATCTGACTTTTGAACAGCTCAGATCGAAAAAACCGAGGAATCTCAACATTCCCACCATAAGGATGAGTCCGGAATGATCTAAATAGTTTGTCAGCATTATTTGATCATCGCAATTGGACTACAAATGGAGTAGATCAAGCCCAAAATTGATCTGATTTTTGAATAATTCAGATCAAAAGTACCGATGGCGAATCTCAACATTCCCACCGTACGGATGAGTATGGAATGATCTAAATAGTCGGAAACCATTACTTGATCATTGAAATCGGACTCCAAATTGCTTAGATCAAGCCCAAAAATGATCTGAAAAACGAACGGTTCAGATCGTCTGGCGCGTGTGATACACACACTGCAGCAGGGCATATGGGGCGCGTGGCTTACACAGGTAGAGGCTTCCTAGGGCATGCTTCTCACGTGTCTTCAACTTTAGAGGCACGTGGGGGCGCGTGTTGTTCACTTGTCTTCAACCTCCAGCTGTGTGTTGGGCGCATGAGTTCACGCTCAGGCTTCTTAGGGGCGTGTGGGCTCCTCCGACCTCCTATTTGTTATTCCGTTTGCGGCAACGGATTCGTCTTGACGCGAGGAACACCCTGGAGTTGTCAAAAGTTATTAACTTGAATTTTTGGACAACGCAAACCAAAACTCTGATACCAATTGTTGCGCCTCAAACCTATCCAAAAATCACACAAGACGATATAGAGATAATATTTAAGTGGTTCAGCAACTTGCCTACGTCCACTATAGCAAAAATTTAATATTTTCAATATGTTTGTACAAAATTACAAATACTCATAAACAAGCTCTCTTTCTCTCAAAAGGCCATTTTTTTTGGATTTCCTTATAATTTATATTTTGCCCACAGCCCTCTATCTTGATCTCTCACCTCAGTGAGGATGGTTTACACCATTGCAAAATATCTCCTTTTATAGAAGAAGCCTATCTAACGTAGCCACCATTGTTGACAAACATGGAGAAATTTCCAGCAGCTATACTTGACTGTTGAGGGGCTGCTACAGCCATTTAGGACTAGTGGGAAACTTCTCTTGGTAAGTAAGAGGTTGCATGTTCACATGCAATACACAATGGGGGGTTTCCAACAATTGATATGTGCAATAAAGCATTTGTAAATCTCCTCTAAAGAAAATCTCTTGCAAGCTCTGTGGATGTAAATGATGCTGATGCATTTGAAGATGCATCTGAACATCCATTTGAAGACGCACTTGCAAATGCATTTGATAGCGGAAATCTCTCATGGCTAACAAGCATTCCTATAAAGGGGTGAAATCATTTGAAGGATACAACAGCTTATAGTATTCTAGTTTGGCACACTTGGGTGGAGAGGGTAATTATTGGAAACCCCCCAAGTGTGAATTGCATGTGAACATGCAACTTCCCACTCACCAAGAGAAGGTTCCCACTAGTTTTAGAGGGTTGTAGCAACCCCTCAATAGTCAAGGATAATTGCTGGAAATTTCTCCATGTTTATCAACAATAGTGGCTACGTTAGATAGGCTTCTCCTATAAAAGGAGATATTTTGTAATGGTGTAAACCATCCTTACTGAGGTGAACGATCAAGGCAGAGGGCTGTGAGCGAAATATAGGTTCTGGGGAAACCCAGAACACAAGACATTTTGAGAGATAAAGAGCTTGTTTAAGAGTGTTTGTAATTTTGTACAAACATATTGAAAATACTTAGTTTCCGTTCCAATAAACGTAGACAAATTGCCGAACCACTTAAATATTGTCTCTATATCGTCTCGTGTAATTCTTAGACAATTTTGAGGCGCAACGTAAGGCATTATGGGTTCTCATAAAATCCTCTCATACTCTGCAAAATCGTAAACATGTTGAAAGTGAACCCTAATGTGTGGAGACATCTAATCAACACTAAAACTAATTGAACTATACCTATACTTGCCAGGAAACAAAGATCCCAACCGCAGGAGTAGCTCATTGCATAGGTCTACATCAAATCATTCTCTGCTAAACTACGCACCAAAAAAATTCCAAATTTAGTACGAAATCACCATCCCCAACCCAAAAGACATAAATTTCTAATCAAAGAAATAAATTGAACAGAGTATGAGTAAAGAAAAGTAAATTCTGAGTATAGGAAAAAGAAAAGGTTAAATACCGTAAGAAGCAGAGTCCCAGCCATGATGATCTCGTTCCTAGTCATCGGGCCCATCTTCTCCAACTTCTCCTTCGCCAATTTCGGGGCATCGGGACTACTCTTCACCGTAGGTGGGTAAACCACGTAAAGAAGCAATGGCACCACAATCAATGACACCAAACCGGGCACAATTGCCGCCTTGGCCCAATCGGTCCACCCGATTGTCTGCTTGATCGTGTTGTATGTCAAGGTGGCGCTAAGCGGATTCGCCGCCATCGCCGTCAAGAACATCGCCGACGAGATCACAGAGGTCTGAAAGCACGTGAGCATCAGCCACGACCCCAACCGGTTCTCGGTCCCATCGCCGACATTGCTACCGCATGCAACGCAGAGAGACTTCACAAGAGGAAGGAAGATCCCACCGGCTCTAGCCGACACCGATGGGATTGCGGGGGCCAACAGTGCTTCGCTGAACACCAAACTGTACCCCAACCCCAACGAGGAGCTTCCGAACAAGGACACGAACTGGTACGCAATTCTGTTTCCCAATCCGGTCTTGATGAACCCGCGGGCGAAGAAGAAAGCGAGCGCGATGAGCCAAGGGATCGGATCTCCGAAGGCGGAGAACGCGGCGGCGAAGGTAAGGGTTTTGGTGAGCACGGATGCTCCGAGTCCCATCAGCGCCACGGCACCAAGGGGCAACGGCTGGGTGATGATCCCTACAATAGTGGCTAGGAAGATGGCGAGCAATTGCCAAGCGTTGCGCGAGACCCCGGAGGGAACGGGGACGAACCAGAGGACAACCCCGGTAGCAATGGAGACGAGCAACGGTGTTATGGCGGCGCCTTGCCATGGCGGAGATGGAGGAGACGTCGGTGCAGGCGTGACCGCGCCAGCACTTGCGGTAGCTCGGACGCTAAATTTAGGGTTTGTTTTGAAAAAGGCAGAAGTTGGAGGGGATTTAGAGAGAGAAAGGGAAGTGGGAGTATTCCGTGAAAAGTGAAAGACATTTGTGCGGCGTGGGAGGGAGATGGAGCGGAACTGGGAGGCGAAGGGAGTGGGTTTTCGGGAGCGGAGGGAAGGGAGGGACGGCGGGGGGGAGGAGTAGGTGGAAGTGAGAGCGATGGACGCCATGTTTGATGTGTCGGAGATCGCGGGGTGCGTGAGGTTGAAATGAGGTTGTGCGTTTATGACTGTGTGGTGGAGGAGGAGGAAGGTGAGTGGGGGGTTTTTAATGAAGAACAAATTGTGGACCGTCGGATGGTGATCGGAGGGTGTGGAATATACGGGGGTTTTGACTTTTTGTTTTCTGGTTGTCTCGTGAATGACGTCGTGCTTTTGAGGTTGAATTGAAATGTCCGCCAGACACACTCTGGTTTACATGCCGGTGTTCTCTTTTTGTTTTTTATTACACGTGGCTGATTATCACTGGTGTTGAATCTAGTTTGTTTTTCTTTTCTTTTTTGGGTATAGGATGGAATATGAATTTTTACTTATATTTTAAAATGTTAAATTATTATAACTTTTAATTAGGGGTGTCAAATTATATTAACCGATTATATTTATATCATGTCAAAGTATATATATTATATTATATTAGTTAATTTTAATTCGACCCATTAAATTTATCGTGTCAAAATCTCTAGTCCTAGTATAACTAATTAACATAACGAATCGTGTCGTGTCAATCGGTTTTGACTTATTAATAAATATTACGAAATAAGTTAACATAATACAATACGATCTGTTTTACACTGTTTATGTAAATTTGTTGAATAAGTATGAAATTAACCCTTTTAACCTGATTAAATTTAGCAGAATTTTATATAAATGTTAAAATCACAATATCTATAAAAATTATAAAACTAACTACTAGTCTAAAATTATAATTCAAATAATAAAATTATCAAATTTAAAATTCTAATAATTTTATTTTTAGATATAAGAGTATAATTATAACTTTAATTTTCTTAACGTGTCATAACGGGTTGATATGTTATTATCAATCTGTTAAACAATTATGTCTTAACGTGTCAATCCATTTTGATTCAAACTCATTAAAATTAAATCTTAACTCATTATTATTATGTCGTATTCATGTTAAATTAACAGATATTATAACATATTGTCACCGTTACTTTTAATAGCATGACCTTTGTAATAAGGCAAGAGTATCACGCATTCAAATCATTTAATAATTACATATGAAGTCTTTAATATTACGATGATCTGAATTGTAAATACCAATTGATAAATTAAAAATAAAATTATTTAAATAATAAATATTAAATAACAATTTGACACATGCATCTCTATTCGTTATCAGAGTTCTGACAATAATTTTGAAGATATAGACACCGGGGGAGAGTGGGGGGGAAGTTGGGACATCTGAGTCTGGGGCCAAAGTTTAGTTTAGAGATGGGAGGAATGACGATAGTGCCATTGGGAAGAGTCAGTGATGAGGCTGAGGCAAGTGCGTTTGGCACCACAGAATTAGGCTGGTGGCCAAGTTTTGATTTTTTAGGATGGAGAGGCAATGAGGCAGCATGAAGGCTGGCACCACTCAATTTTGTCGTTTTACTGATCTGAACGATAACTTAAAAAAGACAGCTCTGGCAATGGATCCTCACTCACTCACAGACTGGAACATCCGAACAGCTTCATTCCGCAACTTACATGATGGCAGTAAGCGCAGCTCAGCTCTGCACAGCAGCTTCAGCCCACGTGGTGACACATATGCCTCCAATTACCCTTTTCTCAATCATTTTACCCATACTTCCTTCGATTGTGCTACAGTTACATATACAAATTATAGAGGGTTGCCATCGAATAATTTATTTTATATATATATTTTATATTAAAAAAATTCACAATATCTTTTAAAAACATATTCTTTAATTATTAAGAAAAAAAAAATGGAACCACCGTCGATGACTTTTATCTCTGGGACTAGCATCATCCTACTTCCTTTTATCTCTTTTTTGTAAGGTCTCTAAAGATGCTCTTGAAAGATGTAGTGCGTCACTTTTAAAATAGATGGAGACACGAGTAGCTTTCAAAGAAAAATGCTAGTACAATATATAAAAATAAGTATGCATACGTATTGATATAAAATTATCTTAATTTATGAATTTATTTTATTTCTTGCTTCTCTATATAATAATTCTAATACAATAGCTATACTCTGTCAATGTCAAAGACAAATCCATGCATCTAGATGAAAAGAAAACAACGACCTTTCAACTTTCTCAAATTAATTTAATTAATAACTAGCTAATTCTATCTCCCCATATGTCAGTTATGGTCTCTGTTAAAAATCTAAAGGGAAATGATGATTTAGACTACCACTTTCTTCATCTGTCAATCAAGTGAAAGTTAATGGGCACCCTATCTTCTTCCATATAACTATATTTTCCAAGAGATTGCTTTATGTTCACTTGATCTTGAAATGTATATGAAGGTTAACGTGGCTATGTACTTAATTTCTCTCTGCATTGATTGTTCTTCAAATATAATAATGGAAAATCATGATCATCATGTACTTTTGCTATCTTTAGGCTATATTTACCGATCATAGCAATGAAAGGAGAAACAAGTCGGTTGCCCCATAAAACCAGCCATATATTTAAGCTAACTAACTAATAAAATAAATTTTTTTGGAATTAAAATGAAAGCAAGCTGACTAAATACTCGTTAATGGAGACTTAACTAGTACAGTTCCAAGTGGACGTCTCAACTATTTAAGTCATGATTATAACCCATTTGAAGAAAAACGATCCTCTAGCTAGCTTGGAATATTGCATGGGTTAGGTGTATCTGTGTGTGTGTGTGTGTGTGTGTGAGAGAGAGAGAGAGAGAGAGAGAGAGAGAGAGCCTGCATATATTCATCATCAATGTCTATATAATCTACCACTAATAACAACTTTCACGCCAATATTGTTCTGTACATGATCTCATGATACATATACACAAACACCAGCTAATCTTGATTCCTCTCTATTTTTGTGTAGCTATTCAAATGCAAGAAGATTATTACAGATAGCCGGAAGGTCAGAAAATGACCAAATTTACTCTCCTAATAGCACATGCAATGTATACATACTTACAAGAATAATCTATATAATATGGTCACCACTATATATATACTCCTGTAATCGCTTGACCTTTATTTATTCAGACCCTCGATATATCCCATACAGTACATTGGAAAAGAAACTCAGCTAGCTAGCTATAAGGCAACCCAAAAGCCACGTATATATATAGGGTAGTTTGTTGTGAAAAGGATATTTTTTACTTCTTAGGAAACCTAGCTATGACAATGATGATTCGGTATAGAGTTCTATGAAAAGGTGAAAAAGAGTTTCACATAAAGAAACATCCTAAAAGATTAAAAAGAGAAAAAAGGAATGTTGGAAGTGTCAAACGATTACTGAATTTGGAAATCAACTAAAGAAAAGGAGGGAACATCTTTCATCAACTCCTCCAAGTCCCATTCCCCCATTCTAAGCTCTTCTACTTCCCAACAGTTTCCATTAACCCGAGCTAAGTCTTCTGCTCTAGCATTGTTGTTATTGTAATTGCTGATGTTGTTCGTGTTATACAGGGTGTTGTTATTCGTTGTCCACTTATTTGTATTTTCAGCTTTAGGTTTCTCTTCTACGTTTACACTCTCTAAAGGAGGAACAAACAGCTCCCCTAACCCAATATCAAGACCCCCAAAGGCCCCATTTTCCCCATCAAAACTATCTCCAGTACCTACACCAATTTGAGCCATGTATTGTGGTGTGTTAAGGTATCCACATGCACTGGACATGTTCAGGCCATGCTGAAGCATATGCAATGGATCAACCATGTGATTTAGGGCCATATTTTGCATGGAAGATGATGCCGATGACGAATCCATGTACATGATTGGCATGATGCCTTGTTCTTGCATGGAAATCATGAGCCCAGATCCCATGCCATCTTTAGGGGATGATGAAATATCGCTTGTGCTTGGTGATGAGGTTGTGGCTGACAAAGTCTTTAGCCTCTTCTTCACTGATGAGTTCCAAAAGTTCTTTATTTCGTTGTCAGTTCTCCCTGGCAAGCGTGCTGCAATTTGAGACCACCTGATTCATAACAGAAACATATATGGAATTACAAGGAAGGGTCAGCTTCACAAAACTAATGTATTATTTGAATGCATGATTTGCATGGCAAAAAAAGTCAAAAGAGTGTCTTAAACTCAAAGGGCAGATGCAGACACCAAGGTATACCCATTTCCTATTTTTGCCAACTTTTTTGTCCCATACAAGGAGAAAACCAAAAAGGGTGTATATGTACTTTAGACTTGTTTTTCACGAAAGCTTAAATTATTCATTAAAAATAAATACTAAATATATAGAGTGTCTTCAACTCAAAGAGCAGTTGTAGACATCAGAAGAGACCCCTGTCCTTCTCAACTTTACTCCTCCAAAAGGGGTACTCAATTATCCAAAATATCACCCCTTAATTTAATGCATGCATCTGTACAATCCTACCTACACATATGCATGCAGTAACTTACCTACACCGGCTCATGTTTAGAAGTTTTATCTGTATGTAAGTACTGACAAAGTATATGCACACACGTGCTGCATGTATATATTAAACTTGAAACGGAGAACGATCAACTTACATATATATATATATATGTATTTTTCATATTGTAGATCAGGCTAAAGATCAACACCACGGCCATGATATTTGGATGATGATATTTGAAAAGTAGGTTGATTATCATGTGCTGTTTTTGTCAGTTTGCGTTTCCTTTCCAAGGCTAAGATCAGCTTTTAGTGCAGAATCTTTAAGATTTAAAAAGTTTTCAAAATAAGTATGATTGAGATATGGGTGGCATGCATCATGCATTTGTTAGTGTCATACACTAATACACATGATTACCATGATTATATAACCTAATACATTTCTTTTAATTTACTTGATATAATATATATTTATATGGCATACAAGAGAAACATGCATAGTGCCATAACCGCTCTATAAGCTTCTATAATTAATCTTTTACACCTAGCTCGTGCATAGAAAAGGTTAGAAAACTGAAAATGAATAGGAAAAACGGCCAGCTCTTCTCAAAATAATTTATTATATATAGAAGTTAGCAGAAGAGAAAAATGATCTGTGGAAGAAAAAAAGAACCTGTTGCCAAGAAGGGAGTGCAAATGGATGATGAGAGCTTCTTCTTGGGGTGAGAATGCGCCTCTCTTCAGGTCAGGCCTCAAGTAATTAATCCAGCGAAGGCGACAGCTCTTTCCACACCTCTGCAAGCCTGCATTTTTAGCCACATCACTCCAACAACCTTGGCCATTCTTCAGCATGTAGTTCATGAGCTTGTCATCCTCTTCTGGTGACCATAAGCCCTTTCTAAGCTTGTTGTTTGAATGGCTGTCTTTCCCAGCTGAGAAGGGCTCTGGCTTCCTCATTTTGATCAGAGGCTGATGATCTAATGGCCTGCAGCTAGAATACAATTAATATTCCCTTTGGGTATAGGTAATTTTTCAGCTCCCAACAGGTTAGATGTTGTCAGTGAAGACTTTATAGAGAAAATGAGGGCTAGCTAGAGAAAAAGATCAGAGAGAGCCGAGGGAGAGGAGGCTTCATAAAGTGGGAAAAATGATCATGATGACACTGATGGTTGTGGGGTTTGCTTAGAATATAGGGAAGAGAGAGAGAGGTTGGTTGCTGGGTCTGAGTAGAAAACGGTTTGGAGGGGGACCTGAGAGAGAGAGAGAGAAAGAGGTGGTCGTCTTGTCTTTGACTCCATGACTCCATAGCCCCTTGTCTTTTTCTATTACGTACTCATCACTCACAGGGTAGTCATCAAGAGAAAATGCGAAAGTTTGTTTTATAACCAAGCCATGGTTTTTGCTTCTACTTCACATAATCTCTCTCTCTCTCTCTCTCTCTCTCTCTCTCTCTCACACACACACACACACACACACACACAACACGTGTATCTTAAAAGAGAAAATAAAGTAGTATGAAAAATAAAATGATGATAAATATTAAATGTACGTGGCGCATGCTCAACGGGTCCAATTAATCATTCTGAATGGCCAAAGATGCCAAAGCTCTGATCATGTTCATGGGAAAACTAAAGAAGGAAAAGTAGAATCACTCCAGTAATTAAACAGAACGTGTAAAAGACATTAGAAAGTTTTTCCCATGAGAGGAGACAAAAGAAAAGGTTTGGACCTTTCTCAGACATGCACCCATTTAGAATTTAACATTAACACTTACTCAAACTTAATGGCAATATACCTCATGATTATATCCAATTCTTAAACCTTATATATTATCATTAATTTACAATTACATGATCTGTTGTATTGTGCATTTAAGTTATCGTCATTTTAGCAGTAATACGCGAAATCGCTCAAAATTTGTCACATACTCATATCACTTATAAATATATATTATATATAATTGGCCGATGTGACAAAATTTAATATTAAGAGTAGCATTACTCTAGATGATAACATTAATATTAGAGTAGTATGTAATTATTTATATTGTCTCGATCGATCTATACATATTCCAAGACTCAACACATGATCTCTTTGTAAGAGTACTAGTAGTGGCCTCAACAAACTTTAGTTAAAATTTAACTAAAAAATTCATTTTTATAAAATTTAGCTAGTCACTTTTTACAATATTAAATAATAGGCTCAACAAATCTTTCACTATTATATTAAAATATTGATTTTCAACTTTTTATTATTTTAATTCTAATTGTAATTTGAATATGTTTGTATTAAAAATTATAGTTGCATTACAGTTTAATGTTGTACTCACATCGTAATCAAACTCTCAAAAGTCAAAACCATAATCCAAAAATGGGAAAAAAAAAAAAGTACACACAAAATTAAGAGAAACGCAAGGAAGAAGAATAATTAAGAAAATCGCATCCGAGAAACAAAAAACTAAAAGAATCCAGAAATCTTATTGTAGAATCTATCATACAGCCTATCATCAAACTGGGTTTGTCTTTCATTAATTATTTCTTCTTGTGTGAGAGAGATGCAGGCCACAGAAGACAATATTTTAATTAAAAAATAATATTTAGCCAGCCTCTTTGGCTCAACATATTTGGCTAGCTATATAGTTTTTAGTTAAAATTAATGTTCATTTATTGAGTCCATTGTTACACTTTATTTTACACTTTAATTATTCTTTGACTAAAATCTAATTTTGTTGAGCCCACTACTAATACTCTAATAGTACCTTCATATATATATATATATATATAATTACTCATAATATTCCACATGCAATATTACTGTGTGTATGTAAGAAATTAGGGATGATGAACAAGCAATTTCTTTTGTGAAATGAAAACCCAAATAAACTTAAAGAGTACGTACTAATTAAGAACTACCAATCCCTGATCTTTTCATCATGGTAATCATGAAAGCTAGCTGTAAATTACCAAAAGGCCGGACACACACACACACACATATATAAAATTAATCCTTCTAGAATGCAGCTAGTAATCAAACTAATTAATGACTCGTGGAGGGATAGAACCAAACAGACCCCTGTTTGTGGTGGTTAAGTGCTTTGATGAGACAGCAAGAAATTAAAGTTTTTATTGGCGGATCAAAGAATAGAAATCACTCCATCAATTGGACCATAATTAATTGATGGGAATCGTCTAAAATGGACAAACATCCACACGACCGCCTTCAACTAATTACAATATATCACATATATAGAATCCTATCCTCCTCCTTGGCCTCCTTTTTCTTCCTTTCCTTCTCTCCTGATCATGAATTTGAGTTGTTTATCTCTTCTCAAGCCATTGGAGGCGATCTTGAACATTCGGTGTACCTTCTTATAACCTCATGCACATGAGTACTATTATAAATGCAAGTGTTAGTAGTACTATAGATCGAGCGCATTTAATTACAGCAAATCAATCCTAGACATGCATGCATGCCTCAAAAATCACCAGTTCAATGCATGGTGACACTTAATTGCATGCAGCGAGCTTCATGACAATTTGTTTGTAGTCATTTCTCGATTAATGTTTGTTTGTTTCTTTGCTTTGAATTAGCCATTTTTTGGGTGTACGTTGGAATACCTGATCTTCTATCTTTTTGGCTTGTTTTTTATTGCATGCTAGCTAATATCTTGTCCACATGTCACCATGATATTTTGTATATATCCTCGTTTTCATACTAAATATAATTATTATATCATTGTTCACTTCTCTCATGACATTTTCTTTATGAGTACTTATCTAGCTTGTTGCCAAAAAGTTGAAAGGAATTAAGTCCACAAGGTTGCAGGAGGCAGGCAGTACAAACAAATTAGTAAATGATAAGTGGCAATATATGTGGCATTAATGTAAGATCATGAGTCCCCCATTGGATCAAATTACACGTCGTAGTACTAAAGATGAGATTCAGTAATCATGAAAGCTGCACGAACGTGGCAATGTGGGATTTGTTTTTATGAAGTCGGAGAAGAAATATTGACACATTTTATAATTAATTGTGCAGTCATATCAGCATTAATTAATATTCCAAATTATATACATATATTGTGATCAGTAACACGTCATTACTTTGTGTTTCAAACGATCTCATGATTAATCACATGAATAAATGCAAATGATCAACAACGTTAACAAATTACTAAAATATAGAATTAATTAATAATGTCGTCAATCATCATTAATGTGGTAGCCCAGATCCAACATATATATATATATATATACACACACTAATTGCTTAAAGTTGCTTCAAAATGCTTCACTTTTATTCAAAAAGCCAAAAAAAAAAACTCAGACAGCATAAAAATACACATGAAATCTGTAAACTATAAGGAAATTAGATCAGCACGTAAGAAAGTACATGAAGGAGACATTAGAGGTACTCAAAAGGCAGCTAACACTTTTTTCCACGCTCTATCTCTCTTTACTCTTTGCCAAGACAAAGCTAGCTTTTGGCTCTGCATGCCGATGTTTTTTATAAGCGGCCTGGTGATGATCTGAATGTATATATACCTTTAGATTAAAAGGATTACTGGACCAACCAAGAAAGAAGATTGGCCATCCCTTACGTACTTCAAAACCTGGTAAAGGAACAAATTAAAGGATTCAAAGTCATCAAAATAGGGTATCTCATAATGCACGCAGGGGCCATACGAGAAAGATTCCCTTAGGATACTTGTCATTCGATTAAAAAAAGAGCACTGAAATGAAAAGACGGTGATTTTTTTAGTAGGGTAGAGAGAAGAAAATCATGAAAATGATCAAATCTGTATTTGTCCGGACCCTTCTAATTATATATATACTATTGTTTTTGCAGTACTTGAGAGGATCAGTACCTTTCAATGTGAAAAGAACAGGAGATCAGCTTAAGAAGGGATTGATCATCATATCTTTCTGCAACTTCAACATACAACAGCTAAATTTGAAACAGAAACTTGAATAGAAAGGGGCTTAATTTATTGCCTAATTCGGTTCCTGTTTTTCTTTCTGGAAGTCTTAAGTACTGATCATTCCCTAAAATTGAAACTTGTAAGAAACATTCCCTAACAATAAAATATGTCGGAAGCACTAAATTCTTGTTTCATGCACAGAAGAAAATTGCAGATAAAATTAAATTGGAAAATGGCATCAATACATAACGCAGTCCCATAGTTGGTCGCCATGGTGATGGTTGTTAAAAGCCATCTAATCATCAGGGTAGTTTGAGTAATCCTCAGCAAGAGGTTTCCGCTGTAGTAAGAAATTGAGCAATAAGTTTGACTACTCTATAACTCATAAGGGTGTAATCGGTCTCGTTTGGTCTTAAGGGAGTCATAGATTGAAAATTTAAGTCCATCATTTTTGTTGGATCAAACCGTTAACTATTTGTCTATCAACATTTTTTTCCTCTTTTCTTTTTATAGAAAAAATCAATACAAAAAAAATTAAATTAGTAAAATTAAAACTAAGTGATATCTGTAACATTTTATATATGGTTAATAAATATTAAATAATTTTATTATATATATGGTCAATAATGATCCCTTTGATAAAAATTACATAATTAATTTATACAACTATTATATATATATATATAATATTTAAAAATATATATATACACACATTCGTTCGATCTTAGTCTTAGCCCAGTCTAAAAAAAATACACCCTAAGGACGACCAATAAGACGATTAGTTTGATCCGATCCAGACTGAATGGTTCAGTCCAATCAATTTTTTCGATCTGAACCTATAGTCTTATAGCTAATTGTAAGGGCATAAGTTGAGGAACTCCTATTCTTACATTCTACAAGGCTACACCTTCTCGGTATATGGTAGTGGATACATGTCACTTGTCAACAAAATAACACACACACACGACAAAATAACACACACAGACTTTGTCAAAAAATGGAGAGGAAGCTAAATACCTAAAAGGTCTTAGTAGATCGAGTGCTCGAGTATAGACACCAAAAAAAAAAAAAATCTAAATATGGACCCATGTGTGACTCGACTAATATGGAGGAGCAGGTGATTGTAAGTAGTTGAAATGGAGGAGCATGGGAGTCAACAAATGTTGGCTATTTGTTCTATCATTGGGGTAGGCAGCCATCAAGGGTTGGTTTGAGAGGTATGGGGAAAGGAAGAGGTTAGGCAAGCATGTTGCAGATGTTTAGGGGCAGATGGGTTGCGTTTTGGAATATTCAAGGGAGATGGGGTTATAGCACATGAGATCCATGTGTGGCGCATGTGGGTCACATGCACATCTGATCAAGATGAGGCTGGGGGCGCCAGAACAAGGATGGCAAGAGGAGGGTGAAGGGATAATGCCTAGTGGTCGGAGTGGATCATAGGGCAGCATTTCGGGACTATAAACAACTTCCTACAAAACCAAAAATTAACTTAAAGATGCATAAAAAGAGCAAAAAAATTGGGGAAGACGATCAAAAACTTATGTTTATTGTGTGAATGGGAGGCAAGGAAGAGACCATGCTCCTTCTATAGAATAATAATGGTGAGAGTTTGAGAATGCTATCTCGCTATGATAGTATAGAGGGATCTTGTATTGCATATATAGGAGTAGTACAATGTTGACGTTATATGTAAGGGAAAGAAATATAGAAAGAGTGTTCTATACATGCCTAAAATAAAATATTACAAAAGATTTCTAGTGATACATTAAGCAAAGAAGGAAAGTATGTTGTGATCACATTGTTAGTGGTTCTATTGCCCTATTGTCTTCAGTTGCAAGGTTGTCAACTTCCTCCATCCCATTGGAGCTTTTTTTTCCAAATGTAGCAATGGGGTGTGGGTAAACTAGACTTATTCATTGGGGAGATAGAGAAATTTTAATTGAATAGATATTCAACTAATGTATAAGCTAAATAATATATAACTATCCTACAAAGAATGAGTTTTTCTAACAATTTTCTAATCCAAGCACTTTCTAATTTCAACAATTAAGAGAAAAATTCTCTCTGGTGTGATGCCACTGGCTATTAGGTCAAGGTGTCTTTCCATTTACTTGGTGGGGAGGGGGAAAATGAAATTGTCATGACCATCTCATTAGGTCTAAGTTCAATCAGGAAAAGTCTAACCTAATTTTATTTAAAAGAAAAACAAATATGTAAAACACACCATTTTACAAGTCCCTTGTTTCCCTCTTTCCTTTTTATTCCCCTAGCCACAGATCGCCCCCAGTAGGTGCTACCCACACCCACGATACAGAGTTGTCCCCTTTCTGCACATAGCAAGGTGGGAGGGGACCCTTCGTCCTTCTACTCCCATCCACCGTCCACTCACTGATGACAGTAGTAGAAGAGGAAAAAAATACAAATTCATAAAAAAAAAATACAAATCTACAATAAAATAATAAAATATACAACAAATCCACAATAAAAGAATCTTAAACTATTACAAAAATTATTTGCAAAGTAATAAACATTGGAAAATGCTATTCTTTTCGCAGGTAGCTTCTATTACGAGCTACAATTGGTTTTTTTATTTAATGATTAAATATGTATTTTTAAATAATGTTGTAATTTTTTTAAAATATTTAAAAATAAAAAATATATATATGTAAAAAAACAAAAAAAAAATAAAACATAAAATTAACTAGCATGAGGTAAGTTCGCGATGGCCGTAGAGCCACCCATAAACATTACAACAGTCCTCTCCATGCACCTCTCTCTCTCTCTCTCTCTCTCTCTCTCTCCATGGTGCTGACACAACAAGTCCTGTTGCCGCTGTGTGCCTCTAGGCCGATAAGCTCCTCCTCATTTTCTCTATTTTGTCTTTCATATTTACCTCTGTTATTCTCACTCTTTGCTCCGATCTTGCCACCAAGCATCTCAACCACATGCCCTCCGTTCAAACCAATGTGATCCAACAGGCTTTATGTAACAAGCTCAGGGCATCTAGGGTTTTCAAGAATTGTTGAAGTGAAAATGGGAAGAAGCATCGAGAGACTGAGGAACTAATGGGTTCTGTCGTGTACTTGGTGAAGACTAGTCAATCTGAAGTGAAGTGAGGATGTGTGGGCTAGATCAAGCAACTTGGGCTCAATAGTCTTAGTTACAACATCTATTTTGTTATTTGCCATCATGCTTTGTTTTGGGCCAAGAGTGTGTTCCCGCTGGGTCATTTATGTTAATTGTTGGTTTCTGAATTGGCTTTTAGCCTTTTGCTTTATTTCGGTGTTTTGGCCTTTGTGGCCTTTGCTTATTTGTTTTATTTTTTATTTTTTGTTAGAATCCTGACATCATATATGCTAGTCAGTGTCCTTTAGTTGAGGTATGCTGAATGATAAATACAAATTCTGCCTTTTTCCTAATTCTCTTTGTCTCATTTCTCCATTTTTGGAAGAGTTACCCCTCGAAGAGAGCAAAAAGAAACCCTAGCCTACTAGGAAAATATCTGGTGTATTACAAAAGTGGTATCAAACCATCGCCTTGGTGATAATTTTACAGACCATAGCAGAAGGCACTAGGCTTAAGAAATTACAGGATGGGCTGAACGCCCTAAAAAAGACAACAGATTCTCAATACAAAACTTTAGAGACTGAAATGTTGGTGCTGAAAATGCAAGTTGATACAGTAATACAACAGTTGACAATGGTGATTGGCGAGCTGCAAAGAAGGGGTCACAATCAAAGTCCTGAAGGGTCAACATCTAGACTACATTCCAACAAGAATAAAGGGAACCCAAGGCCTGTTGGTGATGTGCAAACAAGGACTATGCCTTGATTTTCCCTCTTTCCATGGAGAATATCCAACGGGCTGGATCTACAAGGTGCAACATTTCTCTGCATTTCATAAAACCCTAGTACAACGTAAAGTGAGGTTAGTCTCATTCCATATGAAGGGAAAAGCTTTAACATGATTCCAAGAGTTAGAAGAGTCAGGTTAAATAGGAGATTGTGATGCTCTTTCTAGGGATTTACTGGCCAGATTTGGCCCAAGTGAATATGATGACCAAGTGGAGACCTTATCTCGTTTAAGACAATATGGGATAGTTGGGAAATACAAAGATCAGTTTGAATCTTTGTCAAACCGAATGAAGCTTAACAGATCTACAAACTAAGTTTTTTTCTTAGTGGGCTAAAAGATGAGATCAAATTAAGTGTGAGATTGTTCAACCCACCAAACTTGGCTATATAGTTTACAGCTTGGCTAAAATACAAGAAGAAAAACTGACCTTGTCCAGAAAACACAACAGATCTGGCTTTGTATACTCACCTGACCTGAGTATACTAAGAAAACCTAGCCTACCCATGAGTGAAGCCTCCAAAACCTTTCCTAAACCAAACCTACAGATCCACAAAAAAAACCAGACCCAAATCAAGGAAATGAGAGACAAGGGGCTTTGTTATTACTGTGACTCGAAATGGACACTAGGGTATAAATGTCAAAGTCTCAAGCTCTACCTATTAGAAGAGGTTTTGTTTGAACCAAAAATTGAAGGAACTAACTAGGAACTTAATGGGGAGAGTGATGAGCCAAAGACTTCCAAAACAGAACTAGATCAGCCAATAAACCCAGAAATATCCCTCCATGCCTTAATAGGTTCCCAAAACCCAAAGACCATGTGTGTGTTGGGAAAGATTGGACCTCAATGGGTAACTATCCTTATTGACATTGGGTCTACTCATAACTTTTTGTACCCAATAGTGCTAAATCAAGTTAAATTGCCCATTAATCAAGGGGAAAGAGTTAAGGTGAAGGTAGCCAATGGGGAAGTGCTCCCAAGTGAAGGAAGGTGTAAAGGGGTGTGTGTTAAAATACAATGGACCATTTTTACAATAGAAGTGCATGTGCTAGTGTTGGCAAGCCATGATATGGTGCTTGGAATCCATTAGTTGCAAGATTTGGGAACTGCTTTGTGGGATTTCTATAAATTAACCATGCAACTTTCTGTGAAGGAAAAAAATGTGCAGTTAGAAGGGCTAGCAGCCACCAAATTGATAGAGGAAGGCCCTTTAAACAAGTTTAATAGGTTGGAGAAGAGGGGAATAATATTACATGTCATGGAGGGTGAAAAAGTCCATATTGGAGAACAAAATGAACAAACCCAAAAAACCATTCTATCAACCTATAGGCCTACCTCCCACCCAAACTCAAACAGTACCCAGAAGTGTTTGGTGAACCTATAGGCCTACCTCCCACCCAAACTCATGACCATTCTATCAACCTCATACCCGACACCAAACCCATTTCTATGCCGCCTTACTGTTACCCATATTTTAAGAACAACAAAATTGAAAAAATAGTGCAGGAATTGTTGCATTAGGGACTTATAAGGCCCAACCAAAGTCCTTACTCCTTCCTAGTTTTGTTAGTGAGAAAGGCAGATGGGTCATGGAAGTTGTGTGTAGACTATCGGGACCTTAATGCAGTCACAATTAAGGACAAATTCTCTATTCCTGTTGTGGAAGAGTTGATGGATGAGTTACATAGATCTAAGGTTTTTTCTAAGCTGGATCTCCAATCCGGTTACCACCAAATTAGAGTGAACCCCTTCAACATACACAAAATAGCCTTTAGAACCCATAAGGGTCGCTATGAATTTTTAGTTATTTCATTCGGGCTAACTAATGCCCCTTCCACCTTTCAAAGCCTAATGAACGAGGTGTTCAAATCCCATTTGAGGAAGTTTATATTTGTATTCTTTGATGACATACTGATTTATAGTAAATCTGAAATTGACCATTTAAGGCATGTGCAAGTGGCCCTTGAAACACTAAGAGAACATAAGTTATATGCTAAAATCTCTAAATGCAGGTTTGATTGTAAGGAGATATCCTATTTGGAGTACTTAATCTCTGCTCAAGGAGTTTGACAAACCCTAAAAAACTACAAGCCATGAAGGACTGGCCCCTTCTCAAGTCTATCAAAGCCTTATGCGCATTTTTTGGGCTGGCCGAGTACTATAGAAGGTTCATCAAGGGTTACGGGAGGATTGCAGGGTTGCTGACTAGAATGCTAAAGAAGGGTAGTTTCCAATGAAGTGTAGAAGCAAAAGCGGCTTTTCATGAATTGAAGGAAGCCGTCTCTTTTCCCCAGTACTCACGCTACTAGATTTTACAACACCATTTACCATAGAGAGTGATGCTTCGACTATAGCCATAGAAGCTGTTTTGATGCAAAAAGGGAGACCCATAGCATATTTTAGCCAAGCCCTCAAGGGCAGAACCCTACATTTATCCACCAACGAGAATGAGCTCTTTGCATTGGTGACGGTTGTAGTAAAATGGAGGCCTTACTTATTGGGTGGGACCTTTAAGGTTAAAACCAAACAACAGAGCCTTAAACACCTCCTAGACCAACGAGTGGGAACCCCAATGCAATAGAAATGGGTTTCTAAGCTACTGGGTTACAACTTTGTGTTGGAATACAAGAAGGGGGCCGAGAATTGAGCTGCTGATGCCTTGTCTTAGAGGGACCAGATTGAGGAGGAGACCTTGATGCTAATCTCATTTCCAACAGTAGACTAGCTGGAAGACCTTAAGACTACCTACACTATTGACCCTAAGGTACAAGCTCTAATCTCACTCTTCAAAGGTAGTAAATTGGGTCCTGAAGACACTATAAGGTCAGATCTGCTGCTATACAAGCAAAGGTTGTACATTCCTTAGAATATTGAGTTCAAAGCTCGGCTACTTGGGTTGGGCCACAGCAACCCGTTTTTTAGGGGGGGTCACTCAAGTTTTGTTAAGACCATTCAGAGAGTAAGAAGAGATTTTTATTGACCAGACCTCAAGAGTGATGTTAAGCAGTTTATAAGAGGTTGTGACCTCTGTCAAATGTTTAAGTCCTCCAATACCCTTCCAAGTGGGTTATTACAGCCCCTTCCCATACCAACTCAGCCATGGACCCACATCACCATGGATTACATGGAAGGTCTCCCTAACTCAAAAGGATTTAACAGCCTATGGGTAGTTGTTAACAGACTCACTAAGTACAATCACATAACCCCCCTCAAACACCCATACACAACACAAAACATAGCGAACTTGTTCCTCAAACACATATATAAGAATAGGTTTGGAAGTAAGATGAGATTCAAAATTCTCATTCCATTTCATTTAATCATTACAACTTTTTCAAATTTTCACATAAAATATAATAAACAATTCAACTTTTTAAAATTTTAAAACAATAATAATATTAAAAAATAATATTTTATTTAAATTTTAACTTTCATTTCAAACTAAAAGTTACATGGTCTCTCTTTCTCAATAGTCTCAAATAGAGACAGGACATTCACTAGCAATTTTTGGCAAGAGTTGTTTAATCTATAGGGGGTCCAGATGGCACTGAGTACAGCCTATCACCCTCAAACCGATGGGCAGATAGAGGCTGTAAACAAGACCCTCAAAAATTTCTTTAGGCGCTTCTCTAGGGACAGACCAAAGGACTAGGTATCTTGGATACCACTTGCAGAGTGGTGGTACAACTCCACTCCAAATTTCTCAACCAAATTGTCCCCCTTCGAAGCCCTATATGTATACCCCCCTCCCCGTTGGTTAGAATATAACCTGGCATGGCTAGATTAGCTACGGTTGAAGGCCACCTCTAGAATTGGGAAGATTTCTCTACTACTCCAATAAAACTTGCAAAAAACTCAGGACCGAATGAAAAGCTATGCTTAGTTAAGAATGAAGGAAAGGGAATTTACCAAGGGGGAATGGGTATACCTCATACTTCAGCCCTATAGACAATCCACGGTGGCCCTCCATCGCATCAATAAATTAGCACCGAAATTATTTAGGCCATTTCGGATATTACAGAGGGAAAGGAAAGTTGCCTACCATTTGGATTTTCCATCCTCTACACGGATTCATCCAAATTTTCACATGTCGTTACTCAAAAAGAAATTGGGGGCTTCCACCACAGTAGTCCCCGATCTGCCACCAGTGGATGAAGAAGGGGTCCTACGACCTTAGCCCAAGGAGGTCTTGGCTCAATGCATGGTGAAGTTGGGAAGTAAAGCCAAGGTTGAATTCTTGGTGCGTTGGCACGGACATGGAACAAGTGAGGCTTCTTGAGAGATGTATTCGAAACTCAGTGAAGATTTTCCCCACCTTGCGGGTAAGGTGTTCTGAAGGGCAATGAGATGTAACAAGCTCACGACATCTAGGGTTTTCAAGAACTATTGAAGTGAAAAGGGGAAGAAGCATCAAGGGACTGAGGAATTGATGGGTTCTACTATGTACTTGTTGAAGACTAGTCAATCTAAAGTGAAGTGAGGATGCGTGGGCCAGATCAAGCAACTTGGGCTCAGTAGTCTTAATTATGACATTTATTTTGTTATTTACCATCATGCTTTGTTTTAGGCTGGGAGTGTGTTCCCGCTGGGCCAGTTATGTTAATTGTTGGTTTCTGAATTGGCTTTTAGCCTTTTGCTTTATTTTGGTGTTTTGGCCTTTGTGGCCTCTGCTTGTTTGTTTTATTGTTTTCGTTATAATCATGACAGCATATATGCTAGTCAGTGTCCTTTGGTTGAGGTATGCTGAATGACAAATGCAAATTCTGTCTCTCTATCTCTTATGTCCCCATTTTTTAAGGAGCTCCCCCTCGAAGAGAGCAAAAATGAACCCTAGCCTGCTAGGAAAATATCTGGTATGTTACACTTTACCGCATGGAGCCCCACTGCTCACCACTTCCACCCCGTTCTGTCGTAGCCTACTTGGACCGTTTCAACCAAAGGTAAATTCCATATTTTTGTAACACTTTGGTTTCTAGATTGTTAGAATTATATTTTTTGGGTTATGGATTTGTTTCAGCTGTGATGGTTATTGGGTTTGGTGGTAAATGTAGGCTTGAAAATCTATATAGATTAATGCTTGGAAGGTTAGTTTTGGGAATGTAAATTTCAGTTTGGCCAAATAGTTTATGGATTTGGAACTTTTCTGTGTTTTTTCAGTGTTGGGCCTTAAATTTGTGAGGGAGGGATGACGCTCTAGAGAATTATTTGGTTGGACTCGAAAATTATGGTTTGGTTTTTGAAGCTTGGACGATTTTATAGCTTTGTTTGGGAGACGGTGTATAAACGTGGAATAAGTTAAGAGGTTCAAAGAGTCAGCTAATGGATGGAAATAGGGTTTTTGCATGGAAAACTAGGTATTAGGTTGTCATTTAATTGAATTTGTCATAATGTGTAGAATGGTCTTTGTGGTGTGAACCTATTAATGTCATGGTTGAACACAGTTAGATGGGTTGACACGTTAGGCAGTGAATGTTTATGAAATATTGTAATATATGTATTCATGGTTGGAGTGGAGTTTATTGTGTTGTTGTTGGGTTAATGCTAGTGCTTGATCAAGTGTAAATTGGTGTCCTAGAGATCGGTATTGGTTTGAGTTAAGGTCTGTGTTGAGCATATTTGGACAGAGTGCGAATTTTTTGTGGAGTTGTTTGCTTTAGGTGTACTGATATTGAAAAGGTAATTTGGGCATACATGTCTCTGGTGGTCGGAAATGTGGGTTGGTATTTTTATGTGTTGAGATTATGAATATAAATGGTGATGTGTGTTGTAATGGGATTCAAGCAAATCCAAGGAGGTTGGGCTAATCTATTGATGGAGTCATTTCGTATGTGTCGTCTTATTTTAAAGGTGCTAATTTAATTCTATTAACATATAGTTTGCGTTAATTATGTTAGGTGTCCATAGATTTTCACATGGCACTGTTATGAGGCAATTCAGCGATTTTTAAACTTCAAGTAAGTGATGCTTCTATACTAAACTTTGGCTGAAAACTAACTGAGATTGATTTTGTGAAGAACTTGCATAATTTTTCTCATGAAAACAATCTCAGTTATTTTTTACAATATTCTTTGTATTTGAACAAGAAATTGAAATATTTTTGTCATGACTTATGTAGACATGAGTATTTCTGGTACTCTTTTCTCAACTGCATAAAAAGCGAATATGAAGTCTAAAATTTTTATACGATTATATAATATTTATCTGCTCAGTACTCTGTTCTGATATGATATTGTATCTCAAAACCCTCTTGCATGATATTCTATTTCTGCTTCTATTTTGACCTTACCATTGATGTAAAACTTTGGCATCTATTATTTATGTTCGTATCGACATCTCTATTTCTAAGTGCAACCACTTTAGAGAAAAAGTCATTTTCTGTGTAAATCTTTCATGTATGTACTCTTGGTGCCCTGAGTTTAAAAGGGGGAGATTTTATTTCTATTTTTGCCCGGTTTACCGCTGGGAATATCACAACCCTATCATGAGGGTAAGCATGATATCTATTCTTTTATAATGTTGTTTTAGTTACGTTTATCCCAAATATCTTTTGTCTATATTATTATTGTAAATAAATATTTCTGAAATACTACTATGCTATGTTGAGACTTTATTTTTGTATTATATTCTATAACTAGCTCATGTTTACCCACTAATATATAGGTTCATTGCTTATTGAGTCGGTGGACTCACCCATTTATCACCACTATTTTATTCAGATGACTTTAATAATTGTGACAATTGAAAAAGATGACACGCATCAAGTGTGACGCCCCCAAATTTCGCTTGGGATTGAACGGACATTTGAAGCGTCGAGACATGCAACACAAGGTTACCTGCCCCCGTTCATGACATATAAGATGCAATATTACTAACATGCATCTAGCATTATGCAATATTCGCAGCGGATAATTTTTTTTTCTTTAGCAATACTATGCACCAAACTAAAAATATCCCAAATACTTGAAACATATTTCATACATAAAGGCATACTAAAAAGCCGTGATCACCACACTAGTCTAAAATGGTTGTGATCAAAATAATACTTGAGATACAACTCCAAAAGTATAAGTATTAACCTAAGTTAAATACTATACCATTTCAACATCGCACCGTGGCCTAGTCGACTGTATTCAGTTGGTCAGATTCCAATTCTCCTTCGGGTCCTGTAACAAGATCTACCATTCGGGGGGAATGGTAGTTGAGACTACCACAGTGAGATTTGATTACAAATCTCAGTAAATTAACATAAAACTCACACACAGATTAAAGATGCATGCATGGCAGTAAAAGCATAAATGCATAAGTATAGTCATACATAAGCATAGCATAACTTGACATATAGCATGACTTAACCAGAACTTAAACGTGAACTGAACTTGACTTAACATGGCATAAACTTAAGCTTAAAACATAACATGAACAAACAACATAACATGAACGTGAAACATAACATGGACTTGAAATATAGCATGAACGTAAACATGCATAACATAAATAAGAACTTGAAAATAACATAAACTTGAACATAACATGACATGAACATAACATGTACGTGAAGCATAACATAACATGGACTTGATCTAAAACTTGAACTTATCATGTATTTGATCTGAAACTGGACTTAACATAAACTTGGAATATTATTCAATTGTCTTGATTAATAACGTGCATTAATACGTACTCCACAGTTGTTGTGGCCCCACGTATTCAAGTAACATAAAACATAATACGTACTCCACAGTTGTTGTGGCCCCACGTATTCTACATGTCACAATTGCTGTGTCTCATGTAGTGTATGCTCCACAGTTGTTGTGGCCCCATACTTCATGCTCCACAGTTGTTGTGGCCCCATGAATACACATAACATAAAATATAATACGTACTCCACAGTTGTTGTGGCCCCACGTATTCTACATGTCACAATTGCTGTGTCTCATGTAGTGTATGCTCCACAGTTGTTGTGGCCCCATACTTCATGTAACATAAAATATAATACGTACTCCACAGTTGTTGTGGCCCCACGCATTATAAGTAACATAAATATAATACTACTCCACAGTTGTTGTGGCCCCACGCATTATAAGTAACATAAATATAATACGTACTCCACAGTTGTTGTGGCCCCACGCATTATAAGTAACATAAAATATAATACGTACTCCACAGTTGTTGTGGCCCCACGCATTATAAGTAACATAAAATATAATACGTACTCCACAGTTGTTGTGGCCCCACGCATTATATAACATAACATAAATATAATACGTACTCCACAGTTGTTGTGGCCCCACGCATTATAAATAACATAAATATAATACGTACTCCACAGTTGTTGTGGCCCCACGCATTATAAGTAACATAACATAAATATAATACGTACTCCACAGTTGTTGTGGCCCCACGCATTATAAATAACATAAATATAATACGTACTCCACAGTTGTTGTGGCCCCACGCATTATAAGTAACATAAATATAATACGTACTCCACAGTTGTTGTGGCCCACGTATTATACGTATCATAAAATATAATACGTACTCCACAGTTGTTGTGGCCCCACGTATTATACGTAACATAACATATCTTATCTTTCTTAATGCATGAGATGTTAATTAATATCATATATTTTTCTAACATGGCGTATACTTGTAAATGGCACCATATGATTTAATCATAACATTTCATGGCATACATGTATCATATGGCATACTTAATATGGTATACTTATAACATACAGCATTGTATGACAGAAAAGATTGTGTAACAAATAAATATTCATGAGAGATTAAATCATACGTAACAGATAAACATGTAATGACATAGCATGACATGGCATATACGATAACATACATACATAAATTGTAGTTCCTTACCCATCACACATACACAATAAACTGATAGTAAGTTAGAGGCTAACTTACCTCGATCGTCGCGTTCTATGAGAATAGAGCGCGAAACACGAGGAACTGCACAACAGCTGGAAGAGGAACACTCAAGTCCTTAAGATTTTCACTTCTGAACTCAATTGTCATATTATGAGCACTTGCAACACCACGGCAACGTGAGGTTTCATTGAATAAGAAGACCACTAGCTTCATAATCAACAAAATCTCGTGCTTTCCACCTTTACATATTGAGATTAATCTCCACCATAGAGTTATAATACAATTGTCGATACCGAAGTTCCTGATGACAGCTTGCACTCTTACCATCACTGAATTCACCAAATCATTGAATGAGAAGGCCACCAGATCTCGTGCTTTGTTCGCAGTTGCTTCACCGTTCCTTTTTCGTGCTATTTTATAATCTTATATAAATTAAAAGATGATTTTATTACCTTTGCCTTGCCATGCCGTAATTAACGAGATTAACAAGTTCTTCACGTATACTGTTATTTCAAAGCCTCCTTCCCACCTACCTTCTTATGCAGCACAAGTTGCGACAATCAACGCTGCCCGCCCATGTGCTACATACTATTGACTTTCCTTTTTTTTTTTTTCATTTTATAGGCACCAGCTAATCAAGTGTTATTGCTTATCACATTGAAAAAAAATAAAATAATAAACAATCTTTGTCCTCTTTGGCTCTGCAACGTTTCATTGCCCCCCACGTTGCTCTAAGGTAACTTTTGAAATACAAGACCAATCAATCAGTGTTTAAAGACATAATCATCCACAGGCACATACTGCTGTCCCTACCTAACCAATATCATTCCACCACCAGGCTCTTATGTCTCCCCCTGGGTCCACCCACCTGCATTTTTATTTTATTTTATTTTATTATTTATTTTAATTACAGTATTCATGTTCTTGAATTTCAAAGCATGACACGAGGCATAGACATATGAGAGTATAGGTACAGCTAGCTAGTTAGATGAGAGTACAAGTACAGCTAGCTAGTTTAATTACACCAACTTTCTGGCAAAAGCATGGATCTAATAGCTTCTCCCTTCCCATGATTTCTACCGAGAAGGATAACTCTCACTTTGTCTACAGTGTATTTCCTTACAAAGTCAAAAGCTACTCTTTTTTTTTCTTTTTTTTTTTTATTTATTTGTCCCATCTGCACTTCCATCATCAATAATCACCACCTCATAAGAAAACAACTTACCCTTTGCCGATGAGGATCGAATTGTCGCATAGGCTAAAATAAAGATCTTTCTTGGACAAAATATTCAATGATGGCGACGACCGATTCAGAAATGATTTGCTGATGATCGGGAGGTAGAAAAGCCTCCCGCACGAAATTGGAAGCAGCAACGGAGTCGGCGAGTTCAGGTGGAATTTTCAGCCGAATGACCCGAACCTCCAGCCATGGAGATCACAACTTGAAGGAGGATGAACAAATCCGAGCAGGGGCCTTGCAGATCTCGCGAGTGAAGATCAGGCATAGCAGGTGGATTCCACTACAGCCAGCTTCCACTACGCAGCTTTTGAGATCTCACTTCCACGTCAACGAGCATCTCACGGTTGCTGGATTCAGAGTTGTAAGCTTCTCTAGAGACGACAGGAGCAAAGTTGCTCTTGAGTTTGACTAGATCGTCCGATAGATCTGCGTCATCGAGCTGGAGGAAAACGCTGGAAGGCCCATCTGAGCTCAATCCTTTTCAGCAACTCTCTGGAAAAGTTACAGCAAAGTCGCTCTTGAGAGGAATATGATTTGCTTCGGTTAAATGCTATAAAGGCATAGATGAGGATTACGATGATTGTTGCAAACGAGACTCTCATGCTTGGAGAATTATTTGAAATTTTTAAGGAACAAATTATGAACAACAGAACGGGTTCCCCAATTGCTTACGAGATCCATTTCTAGGGAAGGAGAGATAGAGAGTGTGGTACAGAAGAAGAGGAGGAAGAAAAATCAAGGTATTCGTGCTGATAACGTGTTATGAAACTTATGAAACTTATTTTAAATAAAACACTTTAAATAAAGCACTACGATGAATTAAGGTAGAATATTATTTTATAAACTAAAATTTATAAAATAATATTTCCTCATCATTATATAAAAATGATAAAGTATCGTTAATTAATCAAAGTGCATAAAACACTTAAATTTAAATAAGAATTTTCAACGTAAAATTAAACCTCTTAATATCTTAAAACAATTAAAATATTTAAACTAAATAATTATCCACAATTATAATATTTTCAGAGCTCATTAAATTATTATAATAGTGCTACTTTAAAAACAAGCTTATCTAATACTTTGAAATTCGATGGATAAGATCCGGGAAAACGCCATCGAGGTACAACGCTTAGGATAAAACTGTTCATGATTTTACAGCTGTCGGTGAAAAACAAAATTACTTGATTTACGGAAAAAGATAATCTATACGCGTGATTCCAGATGAGGGTAAAAACGAGAGAGATGTGATTGCTGTCGGGAAATAATCCAAAACTGATAATTTTAGCGGGATGTTACATCAAGATTAGAAGAGAAATGTGAGACAAGCGCCAGGTGGCATAAGTAGATTTGTGAGATTTTAGAGAATATGTAGTAGTGTCGAGTTTATATTCTTTGGAAGGATTTTTGAAGTATTTGATTATGGAAGATTATTATATTTAAGTTTTATATTTTATGAATTTCTGGTTTAAAGGTTCACCCCGGGATACGGGGCGTGACAAAAACCTTGTAAAGACATTGATATTACCAACTTGTATAGGGCAGGCTTCTTTATCTGGTCTTCACATCATTTTCTTGGTAGGCAACGTCCATAAATACTGATGCGATGCCCGTATTTAGCCGAAACACTCGTATTGGGCAGGCTTCTTTTACCCACTCACAGATATACCTTGCTGGTAAAGTCTCCCATGCCCACCTTGACCCCAAAACAACTCAACCAGATCCATGCTCAACTCCTCAAAAACCCTCAACCCTTCCTCTTAAACCCTTTGTTAGGGCTTCTCACCAACTCAGCCACCCCACAAAATGCTCTTGTCCTCTACAACCAAATGCTCCACCGCCCATCATCCCACAACCATTACACCTTCACCTATGCCCTCAAGGCGTGTTCCTTGTTGCATGCCCGCCAAAAGGGCCTTGAAATCCATGCACGCGTTCTCAAGTCTGGTCACTATTCTGATATATTTATATCTAACTCCTTGCTTCATTTCTACCTTGTCGGGAACGAGATCGTGTCCGCTTGCCGGGTTTTCGATTCGATATCTTCTCCTGATGTTGTCTCCTGGACTTCAATCATTTCGGGGCTTTCTAAGTGCGGTTTTGAAGAAGAAGCCATCTTTAAGTTTTCTTCCATGGATGTGAGGCCCAATTCTACTACTCTTGTTAGTGTTATGTCTGCCTGTGCTAGCCTGAGAGCAGTTGAGCTTGGTAAAGCCGTTCATGGATATATTTTGAGGAATATGGATGAAAGCAACGTTATTTTGAGTAATGTGATACTTGATTTCTATGTAAGATGTGGGTCTTTGGCGGGCGCAAAGTACCTGTTTGTGAACATGCCTAATAGAGATGTGTTTTCGTGGACCACAATGGTGAGTGGCAATGCACAGAGAGGATCTAGTGAAGAGGCAGTGAGGGTTTTTCAGGAAATGGTGGAAGTGGGGGAAGCTCTGCCTAACGAAGCCACGATTGTCAGTGTATTGTCAGCATGTTCTTCGATTGGTGCATTGAGTTTGGGTCAATGGGTGCACTCCTACATTGATTCGCGAAGTGACATATCGGTGGAGGGTAATGTGGGAAATGCTTTGATTAACATGTATGTTAAATGTGGGCATGTGAATCTGGCAATTCAGGTCTTTAACAAGCTTATTTGCAAGGATATCATATCATGGAGTACCATTATTAGTGGCATGGCTATGAATGGCCAGGGCATGCACGCCTTGCAGCTCTTCTCGCTCATGCTAGTTCTTGGAGTTCCTCCAGATGATGTAACATTCATTGGCTTGTTATCTGCCTGCAGCCATGCAGGGCTTGTAGATAAAGGGCTGATGTTCTTTAAAGTCATGAAAAATGTTTACGGGATCACGCCCCAAATGCAGCATTATGCTTGCATGGTAGACATTTATGGGCGTGCGGGGCTATTGGAGGAAGCAGAGGAGTTCATTAGGCAGATGCCTGTGGAAGCTGAGGGACCAATTTGGGGAGCTTTGCTTAATGGCTGCAGAGTTCATCGGAATGAGAAGATGTTTGAACGGATCAGGCAATGCCTTCTTGATACAAGAGGTGTCAGTATTGGGACTTTTGCCTTATTGTCAAACACATATGCTAGTTCTGATAGATGGGAAGATTCTAATAAGGTACGTGATGCAATGAGATGCATGGGATTGAAGAAGATGGCAGGATCTAGCTGGATAGAGGTCGAACCCTCCACCAATAACCAGGATAACCCGGATGCATGCTATACATTTGCAGGAAAATAATCTGCCATTATTAGCTACATTGCCATTAATTGTCATGGCATGCACACATGGAGCTCGTCAATTGTGTCACATTGCTAGACTCCTCCGGATAACATAATGATATAGCCTTCGTTGGCTTGATAATCTGGCATGCAGATATTCAAGGTTGTATAATCAAGACTTGATGTTCAGAAGCAACCAATAATGTTTGTTTACGAATGCCATCCTAATGAAGCATTACGTGGCAAGGTTGATATGTACAAGAGCTGAGACCTTGGACACGGCAGAGGTCTCCACTGGAGAGGTGCCAAGGAGGCAAAAGGAGTCCACTTTGGGAGCTTTGCTGATTACTTTCAAAATTTATGGGAATGGGCAGGCGTTTTGATTTGCCAGCTTGTTGGTGGTCAATCAAACTATGTGGGGAAAAAACAAGCACAATACGTCTACATTTTTGGAAATTGGAATTGACTTAAATTCACGCTTCCATGGTCTAAAGTTGAAACAAACACTACCCATTTCAGGATGTGCTAAAATGTAGCATACGATCGTACATATGTATATTAAAAAATAAAAACATATGAACCATAACTTAATCGTTCTCACATATCTTGCTTATGTACGGTGGGCCATTTTCATTATCGCTTTATATTGTTTCACCCTATGGTTTCTACCATTTAATAATCTTTGTACAATCTGGGATCACTGATTTGTTTCTCAGAAGTCCCAAAAAGGTAATAAATGAAAACGTGATGCGAATTGGATCTAAGAGCAGTAAAAAAAAATCAATGAAGCCAACTTTCTCATTGAAGATTGAACTCGCATGATGTAACAATAACTGAATCAATCCATTTCAAGTCGCAGACAACGTTATAACTTAAAACCTCTCTCAAACTCAAAATTCCCTTAACAATCATTCCACAAAAACAAAGAAATTAAGAAGACTGGCCATAGACAGTTATGACTTCAAACATCCATCAAGCTCAAAATTGCCTTAGCATACGTTCTAACAATGAAAAGAACACTGCTCCCATGGTGCAAACCGCAATCTACAGCCAGGCAGCAGATTGATAGAGAACTTTCTACAGCCAAGCAGCAGATTGATAGAACAAAAGCTCTCTTTCAACGGCAAGCCAAGATTCGGAACGATCCCTCCACAAAGCATAAACTGTGTTCCCTGCGAGAAAATGCATATTGTTCACTGAATTACCTTGTGAAGAAAAACCGAACCTAAAAGCAACATAGACCAGAAACAGCAAAAGATTCAAAAAGTAGAATCCCAAACATGGAATAATTAAGCATCAAGTAAACTTTTAGATAACTAAGTTACCTGAAAATCTCTCTCTCTCTTACACACACACACACACAAAAAAAAAAAAAATGGACCTAAGACATAATTGGAGACTAACAGCAATTTCATCCATTCCATACAGATACAGGCATGCACGAAAACTAAAGAAAATAAAGCATATTTTAATTATAAAATAAAGAAAATAGATTGGATCAATAAAAGATGCAACATTAAAATCTAGATAAGTGCAATAAAATAAAAACATTTAAAAAAATATAAATTAAAAACAAAGGAGAAATGCATGTGATATACCGCAAGTAAATCAGCGTCTTTGGGTTTTTCCAATAGAGCGCTTTCCTGA
Source organism: Carya cathayensis (assembly GCA_011037825.1). Lineage (NCBI taxonomy): Eukaryota > Viridiplantae > Streptophyta > Magnoliopsida > Fagales > Juglandaceae > Carya > Carya cathayensis. The sequence goes on along the minus strand of QGSO01000485.1, from coordinate 463,156 downwards.
GAACAAATGTTTTGGTTTCAAAGTAGGGATTACTCTGTCTGCCTCACCACGACGAGCATCCTTGTTCCTCTTCTTGGCAGATTTCTTGGCAAGTTTTACTGCCTTAACCTTTTGAGAAGAGTCTCTGAAGCCCTCTCCAGGAACAATTTCACCAGGTGGCCGTGATTTCGACCTAGATCGGGATAGAGACCTAAGTCGCTGCTTTTTGTTAGGTGTGTCAACATCCATATCCATAATATCACCACCATCATTAGCTCCTCTTTCAGGTGACCTCTCCCTCTTCCGACCCCTTGACATGCTACGGGCTCGGTTAATGGCAAAAGCTGGATCCAGCCCCAAGGCAGATAGCTGCCTTCCCATTCTCCTTGTTGTGAATTGCCTGTCCTTGTCAAATTTTCTTGGTACAATCGGCCGGCTCTCTGCAGTGCTCTTCTTGACCCTATGCTGTTGAATGAGTAGACTTTTCTTTCTCCGGATCTCAGCCAATGCCTGTTGCTCTTCTGGAGTTAATTCCTTGCCATCCATCTCAAAATCATCATCAGCCTCCTCAGCCTGCCGGAGCCCTTCTTCTTGTTCCAACTCTTCTAGCCTCTGTAAAATATCCGGATCAATGAAGTCATACACATTGTGCCCATCAATAATTTCAGGCATTACGTCTTCTTTCCATTCATCATTGGCTAACATATAATTCTTCTTCAAACTAGCAGAGTATACACCTGCACCACCATTCTCATCCTCAAAATCCCTTTCAGTTTTCCTCTTTTCCTTCTCAGCTGCTTGCTTAGCTTTAGCTTCCAATACTGCTTGCGGAATATAAGGTGGCCTTTCCTTCTGGTCTCGCGGCTTTGGTATTGCAACATGAAAACGATTCAAGCAGTCATTTATCTTTTTGGATTTCATCTTCAATTCCACCCTCTGATCTAACAACCTCTCACAAGCTGCATTTTTTACAGCAATTACCCCATCTTCAGTCAAAGTGCTCATGGTCAAAAGCACCCCCTGGTCACTAGTAGCCTCACCTCCTTGACCAATCAGAGTCTTCATAGCTTCAGCTTTCATCTCCATGACCAACTTCATGTCTTCCTCAGATATCCCTTCCAGTGGTTGTAAGTCGGTCTTGTTGCAGACAATAATCAATGGTTTGTTCATAAATAGAGACTTAATGCTGTGGAAAAGAGCAGACTGTTGAGCAATGCTATACCCACAAGACCCTGAGACATCTAAGAAGAACAACACAGCAGCACGCAGATGTGCCAGAGCTGTGATGCTGCACATCTCAATAATGTTGCGATCTTCGAAAGGACGGTCCAAAATTCCTGGTGTATCAATGACTTGGTACCGTAGGTATTTGTAGTCTGTATGACCAACGAAGAGCGACTTAGTTGTGAATGCATAGGGTTGGACATCTACATCAGCCCTGGTGATCTTGTTAATGAATGAACTCTTGCCAACATTCGGGTACCCACAAATCAAGACCGTTCGAGTATTCGGGTCAATTGAAGGTAGCCTCGCCATGTGTTGTCTAATCTGTTCCAAGTACGCCAAACTAGGAGCAATCCTCTTTATCACAGTACACATGCGGCCAAGAGCAGCAACCTTCAGACACTTGCATCGGTACAGTGAGTCACCATACTTCAACAATTTTACATAGTCTTTAGCAATCTTACCAATAAGGTTCCTTGCAGTATTGATTTGACCGAGGGCGAGCTTGTAGTGATCTTTGTTGTAGAGAACGTGAAGAAGGTCCCCATAAAAGGGGTGGATATCGTCCAGTCGAGGAAACTCATCAATGATTGTAGAGAGCTTCTCATGAAAGTTCTGTTGGGTATACTTTACTTTGCGCATGTAAAACTGACGGAGACGGGAAATAGCATACCCCTTGTGGACAACAGTAGGTGTTTGTCTTTGGGTGCGAGATAGAATAATGTCAATAAAGTCCTTTCCATTTGGTACTACAGTAATCTTCTTAAAGTTATACTGCACCATCTTGGAAGTTCAATTTCACCCTGTAACATAAGTGGTAAAGTTAATTAAAGGTCACTTAAATCAATACAAAACTGCTTCATTACACCCTCTATTTTAATACAGAAAAACAAACTGTTATCTCTTCTATGTCAGTAAAATAAGCCACTGTATTCTTTACTAAAACAAAACCATATAGAAAGGGGTATCACTAGCTTATCACAGCTATAAATTTATATTATTGGACTGCATGTACGATGTATGAGCCTTGCATCAGCAGGCTCTTTCTGAAAACTTGTCTCTAGTGACACATGAAGATTATGAAATGTTCAAGTTGTTAAGCAATCTCATAAGTCATGCCTGAACATGCAAAAAAAAAAAACAAATGGAACGAGCATGCTTTCAATTTAGAGTGTTAAGGGAAACCCTGCAAAAAATTTATACCACCAGGGCATCCTTCCCACCGTTCCAACCTACGAGTTATATGTATTTTTAACGATTCTGAAGGTAGCTTGCTAGAACCCAAAAGTTGGTATCGCTTAAATTTTACAAGCATCCAGATAACGGAAACGTGAAACCTAATTTTTTTTCTTCCATCCCAATGTCTACCTGGAAGAGAAAAAGATTCTCAACAATAATTTTAAAAATAATAAAGATTACACCGGGAAGGCAGTAATGGATCCAACTACAGAAACTACCACACTATACAAATCCCAAATTAAAATAACGCCGGAATTAAAACATAAATTACATTCGAAAACCAAGATATGCATAATTCTGGCTCATCAAAGTTGGGAATAGCGAACACGAATGCCAAACTAAGACAGCATCAATAAAGCTCCAGTTTAAGACGAAGACCGGAGAAAAAACTAACAAAAGATCCTATACCGAAGAAGGAATATCCAAGAAAACCATTACTACGAAATCGAACAATAGAGGTGGTGCGAGTATTAGGGGTAGAGTTCAGAGGTACCTGGTGGGTGTGACGGCGGGGACAAGCAAGGCTTAACAAGAAACCCTTATACAAGAGAGAGATGCTTCACCACGCTAGACAAACGTATTTAAACCATAACTTAAAAACAAGGCACCGTTTGGTTTCACACGTATCATTTATCAATCCATCTTTTATCTCATCTTTTATACCCACCGTTGGATTCCACCGAAGGATGCTACCGACAAGGTCAAATGGTATTTTTTTAATATATTTTTTTATACTTTTTAATATTTTAAAAAAATTAACATCATTAAAAAATACTTCCTTAATCATTAAATAAAAAAAAAAACCATTGGTGCATTCTACCAGTAGACTAAGCATTACTCATATTGAAATATCATTCAATTAACACCTTTGGAATCAATAAGAATATGCATGAAACGATGAGCCAAGAGTAGGGTAACATGGCGTGAGGGAGATGATGCAATTTGAAAGAGAAGAGAATGCGATTTGAGAGAGAAGGAGACCGAGAGAGGTGGGAGTGGGGGCGACGTAAAATAGAGGAAGTGCAGGAGGCGATTGTGACTCGTGAGAGAGAGTGAGAGTCTGAGAGATAGTTAGGAAGGAAACTTCTAGATGTAACCAAGCCTGCACACCCACAGCGCACCGATCCAACGTGGCAAGTCAACGAGTCAGCTTAGATTAATGAAATGGTGTGGTTTGTTTGTTTCAGGCAGCGGCAAAAATCAAAGCAGGATCTCAAATTTTTTTAATCTATTTGATTAAAACGGTGCGTTTACGTTTAATAAAACCCTTGTATTCCGTATCTCCTCCCTTTCCCTTCCCACTAGATTTTGTCTCCTCCCGCACCCTTCTCATTTTCCTTCCCCTTCTCATTCTCCTTTATACATTTTCCCTAGATTTCTCTTCTCCTTCATCAATTCACACACCCTTCACCTTCTCCTTCATCCATTCCGCACCATTCTCCCAAATCTTTCAGGAATATCCTAACTTCATCCATTCGCAAGAAAAATTTCGTTGTCCAAAAGCCCCCTCCTGTCAAGCCTAGCCCGAGCTATGCTCTCTTCCACGCCGCACCTCCTGCAGTGTGGTCACCCTTCAATGGTGCCTTCTCAGGTGAGATCCATCTCCTTTGCCTCTCTCTAGCTCTATGTGTCTCCATTGATAATGATATTTATTTCCCACAACTAAGCAACTAATGAAACTAAAAAAGAAAAAGAAAAAACAGATACATATTTAGAACAAAGTAAATAGATGCCGAGACCTAAGAAGTTGGAAACGATGATTTTGGAAGAGATTGATATGTTTATTTTTTTCATATGTTTGTGCTATGTTTTGCTTTGCTATGGTATATTTAAGCTCTTAAATTATTGAAAGTACTTTAGCATTTATACTTTAAATTATAAAAACTCGCAAGCCAACACTTTGCTTAATAATATTTATGAAGATATAACCTTGTATACTCATGATCTATAATACTCCACATAGGTCCCATCCCACATGAAGTGATTCACATGTTTATTTTCTTTCATGCCTATCTTCTATGCTTTACTTGCCTTGTCAATGCTTATATTCTTCAACCGCATTAATAGGGCCTCAAAGATAATCTTTCTTGTCTTCTTTATTATTATATATTGTCATGAATGATAAGCATAGTTACACTTTATACCCTCAAATTATTATTAAGAGTTTTGTACTTTGCACACTCCACTAAGATCTAACATATTATGTTATCTATTTTTCATTTATCTCAATAGCCATAATTGAATTAGAATATATATCAGTTTTTTGTAATTTGAGGGTGCAAAATAGTATCAATTGTGAGTTAATTAGCTATAAGTTGATTGGGTGGTTAATTAAAAAATTAATTAACTGTCAGCAGTTGAGAGTTAATCAGCTATCAGTTGTGAGCTTCTTCACCCATGTGGATACTACATGAGTCATGGGGCATCCACTAACTAATGGATTGAAATCTTGTTGAAGTACTAGTCCCCCTTAATTGATGATCATTTGTTTGTTTTGGAAAAGGAAATTAAAGGTTAATTGAGGAATAATATGCCAAGGAAACAACTATGATCTTATTATAAAGCAACTTTGGACTGATAATTTTTGTTAAAGTAAATCTATGTAGGAAGCAACTTTGGACTATGATCCATGATGAAGAGCTGTATCAGGGAGAATCTCTAAAGTAAGAAATATTTTTGGACCCAAAAGAAAGAATAATGATAATTAGAGAGCTATTATTTGTGTGTTTGCATCAATTACAACAAAGTTGGTGTCTGAACTGTTGATTTTTCAATTTTGTAACATGGGAGATGATGGCTGATGAGGACTTAAAGTTATTTGATAAGAAAAGCTACAAAATGAAATGATGGTTTTGTCTCTGTCCCTCTAACACCACAACCCACTCTTGGAGATTGTACTGGTTGTATTCTTTGTTTTGGGTTTGCTTCTCTGTGTGTCAAAACCAGAAAACATGACAAGACTCTAACCTTCTCTCTCTCTCTCTCTCTCTCTCTCTCTCTCTCTCTCTCTCTCTCTCTCTCTCTCTCATTCATTTCCTTGAGAAACGAGTTTTAGGTCATTGTATTAAGATAATTGCATGGTCAAGTGTTTCATGATGATCTCTTATTTGTAATATTTAATTGCATAATTAGCTGTTTCATGGAGATAATTGAGTAAGATTTCTAAAATATGTGGGTTGAAGGGGTCCACACATGTTTAATCAAATTTTGTTTTTATAGTTATGAGCTTAATTTCAAATCATCTTGTTTTATTTATTTATTTGTTTTCCCCTCTTGTATGTGTAACTTTTATTTTTTCAAATGTGCTATTAGTTATTCCAAATCCTACAAGTTGCATTTGGATAGTTGATATAATGTCAACATGCAAGGTTTAGTAATTCTACTTGAGACAAAGGATGGTTCAAGTATGATATTGGAATCACAAACCTCTTCTTGCTACTTATTTATTTTATTTCATTTTTTCTTGCTACTGATATTGGCATCACAAACCTCTTCACCATACTGATTCTGATTCTGATTCTTTAGCTGATAGGATGTCAACGTCAACTTCTTTATCTTCTTGTGTTAATCGTATTTTGGCAAAGAACCCAATATGCACTTATGGCCAACCCGCTACACTTAGAACTTCAAATACGCCCACAAATCCGAGACGATTATTCTTTAGGTGTCCAAAGTATAATAAACAGGTGGAAAGTTTGTTTATTTCGCATACATGTGGTTTGTTTGTTTGTTTTATATACTTAATTTTTTGGTTTCTTTCAGGGATTACCACATTGCAATTATTTCAAATGGGCAGATATCAGTGGGGAAATAGAAATAGATCGTATGAAACAAGAAATTCTTAGGTTAATAAATGAGCAAGAGTTTCGAAGAAGAGATGAAGAGATTGTGAAGAGGGAGTTGGGAGTCCACAATGACCGACTGGATATTCAAAGGCAACAAGTAGACATTCGACACGAACGCACATTTCTTCGTATCTATTGTGTGATTTGTATTTTAATTTTATTGTACTTTATACGATCACAGTGCATACCCACTGATCAAGGCAGCTTGATATATGGTTAAGGTAGTTGGACAAAAGCTAGATCCATGTGTATGTAGTCACCTTAGTGACCTTAATATGTTGTAAATCTATATATGTAGTTAGGAACTCTATGTATGGTAGAAGTTTGTGAATTAGCGTTGTGATGTTGAAGGGGCTAACCAACTGGATTTTATTTTTTTATTAGTGGTTGCAATTGGTGCTCTAATGCATTGATGGTATTTGTGGCTCCAATTATAACCATTTCTTAAATCATTTTATTTTTGGAATTAAACACTACTACTTGCAAACCTCATCAATAGTACTCAATTTGCATGAGACCTTTTTAATTTGGGTTACACAACTTAATTAATAAAAGCATGCAGTTGATTGATGAGTACGTACAGTATATATCCATAGTTAGGGCTGGCTAGCTAGGTATAATATTTAATAATTATTAAAACTCCCTCATCAATATTCCTTTAAAAAAAAGAATTTTTGGTTGTTGCGTATATAAAATGGCAAGTGCCTGTCAGTTTCATTGCCTTGTTCACTGCCTTGTTCTCTATATAATTTAGCTAAACTTGTACCTTAAGTAAAACCAATTATTAAGCATGTTAGGTGCTCATCATAAATAAAATCCTTTTTGACAAATCCACTAACATCATTGAAGTACCCATGGTCTTCCTCTGTATTAATCATTATATATTCATAAATAAAATGTTATAATTTGAGCGCACTTACCCAATTACATAAGCTGCTCTTAATTGGAATACTAACACGTGAAATACAAATTTCTCGCATAAGATAAAGTTTCTCAAGACAAATCCCAAAAGAAAAACCAATACAATGACTTCACACACACCCCTCAACATCAGACACAAAACACATCAAAATGGCAAGGTGCTGTTAGCTTGGCACGCAAACAAGTGCGCATCAACAAGATGATCCTTGCAATAGAGGCTAGGTCGTTGGTAGAGGCTCAATGGTTTTCTTCTGGGCAGTCTCCAAACCTAAAGTGCAAACATAATTCATGTAAAAACTCCACATAAAAAATGTAATATAAATATCTCATAAATAACAGTTAAAATACAAGCAACCATAAAACCTCATAATGGCATAACCCATCAACGCCATAGGAAGCACCAGTACCCATCAAAAAATCTGTGGCTGCAATAATTGATTTTTGCCATAGCCTAAAATAAGCAACAAAATTGATCTAACATCACTACAATATTCCTAAACCTGATTTTCCCCAAGTATATTGACTTATAACCAAAATTGTGTTCTAGACAACTATTTCGACTAGGTTTCAATTACAATAAGTTGTACCTGTGTACCATTAAAATAACAGTTAAAAACTCATCCACCTATAACTATATAATTCACTTTAGAGAGAGTGACCAAGTTAAAAAAATTACACTTTCTTGAGTCTCACTCACTGCAAAACTAAACTGATCTCTACTAAATTCCAATACATCTGTAGTATTTTGTGGTTGTTAACAATAGATAAAAAAAACTAGATTAATTTAAAGAATGCGGCTATAAATCATTAATGAGCAATGACACTTGTATGTGAACACTCTTGAGTCCCAACAACCGTATGTCCAAATAAATTTCTGAATGTGTTTCTTCCATGCAGCTATAAATCTTTAAAAAAAATTTTAAGTCTAACAAACAATTACACAAGATAGATAAAGTTGAAATTATCATAATGGAGCACTGAGTTGACCTGTTTACATTTTCCCCACTGAGTAGCCTTCTTCATCGTTAGTCTGACCCTCTCAGTAATTGATTTCTTCCAGAGAAATGACAATCTATCTTTCCCTCTCACAAGAAAGGGACTCAGTTCTTTTTTTGAACTCTCCTATGTAGTGGTATTGACAGTTGTAACTACAGCGTTGGAATCAGTTTGAAGGGGCGACTTGTTGGTGAGGTAGCCAATGTTCATTGCATATAACTTATGTATCATATCCTCAGCATTCTCATTAGATGATGCTACATTTGTGGCAACCTCGTAGCATACCTTTGATGATACGTGAATATCTACTCACTTCTAGCCTCGCATCAATTGAGTCATAAGAACTTCGGATAAGAGTGTATGTCTTTTTTCCATCGATCTAATATATATTTTTCTGGTACCTTTTTCACTTTGTTAACTCTCATAATAGCCAATACATGTCTACACAATATCACTCTCATTTCGAACAGTGCGCATGAACACTTCACATCACATTCAGCCTTGAAGTACACCGTTTGGGTCACCTCCTTGATGAAATCATCAACAACGACTTTATCTTCTACATGGTACGTTGCGATTAGACCATCTTTCCGGTGTAGAGTTGGAAGAACACCAAGCATCCCCATTACCTCTTTTTGAACTTCTCTAAATTTAGCATTAGTGTATATGTTCTGAAATATCTTTTCAAATGGAGAGACCGAGACAACGGGAATTGTGACGTTGAATGAATGGAAGTCCACCCAATTTTCATTTTCAATCTTCTTTTGCAATGCATTATCAAATTGATCGACAAACTCTTTTAAGTTTGTCCTTGAATGTACATAGCCATCGAAGAAAGTATTTAAGCTCTCGCTTTGTTGGGTTGTACTCATCCTAGCCCAAAAGATTTCTTTCAAGAACATCGGTACTCATTACAAACGCTCATCGTATAAACTCTACAACCAAGCATTCTCCTGCAAGTTGTACATGGTAATTAAAATTTCACAATTGTTTTCAAACTCCCTTATGGTTTGAGAGTCATACACACACTTCAACAAATTAGTTTTCAACCCAGTTTTGTATGTATGATGTGAACAAAGTTTCTCAAGTACTTTTTTCAGTATGTGCCACAAACAATATCTGTGTCGTGTATTGGGAAAGACGAGAGCAATCGCATTCTTCATAGCTCTATCTTAATTTGTGATAATGACCTTTAGAGCTTCCCCATCTATACAGTTTAGAAAAATCTGAAAAACCATGCAAATGTTTTCGTATCCTCGCTAGAAATCAATTTTGCCCCTAAAAGAATTGACCGACCATGGTGGTTTACAGTAACAAACAGTGCAAACAACATTCCATACCTATTTGTCAGGTATGTGGTGTCGAATGTCACAACATCACAAAAATATTTGTAGACTGCTCTACTTCGTGCATCTGTCCAGAAGACATTCTTCAACCTCTCATCATCATCGTGGTCGATGTTTGAAAAGAATTCATCATTCTTGTATTGCATCCTAGCAAAATACTGATGGAAGGGCTTCAACACCACCTTTCCTAAGTCGAAGGTGGCATGCCTTATCAATATAATTACAACAGTCTTTTGCACTAAATGGCAAATTCTCAAACCCACCCGCTTCTTGCACAAGGGCTGCAAAACTCTTGTTCAGTCTAATGCCAACCTAATCATTTGTATCTAACACTCTCTTAACAGATTCACTCACTTCTCTATTACAGCGAAAGAACCTCGACTTTTGTGGAGTTAGGTCGTGATTGTGGAAATTGTGAACAGTCAACAACTTCAACACTCCATCTATGAATGTAGCATTTATATTTGCCTTATAGTTAGTCTTTGATGTTGGACGTGGCCTCATAACATTTGTCGTCCAGTTTCGTGCCTTCCCACCATGAGAACAACCTAGCGTGATGTATCTGAGGCTCCCATCCTCAAACATATGACTTCTTTATGTCATTATCCCAAAACCGCATTAGTTCCCATAGCCTTTATAATAAGAAACTAACTCGTCTTGAGATTTAAAGACCATCTCCACCTTCGACTCGTCAATGATATCAGCCCTCTCGTTATGCACTGTATTTTCTGTCTCAGCCTTATTGTCATCTTCGGATTCAAAGGACGTAGATAAGATTTCAACCTCCCTCAAGTCAGGTGTGGGATCTTGAATTTCTTCAACATGGCTGGAGTTTGCAAATGGAATACCAATCAAAGAGGGGGGAGTTGATGACTAAAATTCCGACATAAGATTTTCTTGCAGTTTACAACAATAAAAGTCAATATTTAAATCAATAGAAGCATTTCAAAAAATACACACCCTACTTAAAAAACAAACTCATCACCTGATAAGTCCATGAAGATGGGTTGGCATCAGGACAAGGTAAGAAAGATGGTAACAAAGCATGTGATATTGGTGCATGGCCCCCATGCATATAGCTTGAGAAATCCAGATAAAAGGACATTGGTATCACCTAAGATGTAGTAATAAACATAGACATTAATAAAACTATGGTGTCAAATTAATATTTAAAGTACCTGGGTTGTTGGATTGATAGATGCAATTGTGCTAGGAGATGTTGACAAATATGTATAAAATGGTCTTTGTATCACCTAAGATGTCAGCAACCATGTCATGATAATGAGCAAAAATACTGAAAGAGGTGAGAGTACTACACATACCTGAGTTAATGGATTTCTTGATGGAATTGTGGCAGGAGGCGTTATAGGAGATGCATACTCTTTCCCTTTCCATTTCTCCATCTACAGAATATTTACCAATATTTTAGAACAAATCAGAACTTTTAGGAGAATAAAAAAAAAATAGAGCCACATGCTGAAGAGTTAATTGATAGCATACAATCCCAAGAAAAACTAATACCAGTTCTTGATGTAATTTCTAATTTTGTTGCAAAGCTACAGTTTTCTCCTCAGTCAACTTAGATATGATAGATAGATATGATAGACCATGCCTGAAGAAAAAAAGATACATCAACTTTCCAAGGCAAAATGAAATCTAATCAACCCATTGTATTAATAAAAAAAGACTATAATTAAGCACAACAAAAATAGTAATAAATAGACATAAAACAACATTTAGGCAAAATTGAGAAAAGTCTCCATGCTACACCACTAACTGGCCAAAAAGCTACGAGCACGAGGTCTAACATCTAAGTATTTGTAATTGAAATAATAGAACCCAAATCACCAAGGTATACCTCCCACTTCACTTAAGCTATTTTATTTGAGTAATCAAGTTTGTTTTTTCTATGCTTGAGGCCTCATTACCTTATCCAAAAATGATAACTCAAACCAAATTAGCTAAAATCTATAAGCCTCTGCAAATGTAAGAAAAACAATTATTGATTCCTATAAATAGCGTACAAATGAATCATTGGGAAACTGAAAAGACACAATACAATTTTCAACTTGCAAGCCAGAACTCAAGAGTCGAGATTCACAAATCCCAAAATAGTCAATTAGAATGATAAAAAACCAATGCTAACATACAGATAAGTTTCCATGGCTTTGGTGGTGTGAGGCACTGAGGGTAACTAGCTTGACACTGCCACATTACTGATTGTCTGAATGTGGCTTCTGGACCAAGAAGAAATACATTGGCGTGAAAATCCCTTTCTTGGAAGACATTTGACTAGTTAATGGGTGTATTTACTTAGTTACTGATAAATGAAATTTACAATTCCATACTATGAGAAGAATTTCAAATGCTCTCTTTTCTTTTTTCTCACTTCTTCCCACTTATCATTACAAGCTCAAGTCTGATTTAAGACTAACGACAATATTTAAAGTCACCCACTTCACTAATTACTTGCATTATACTGTATACTCCCCTATTCTAATACTAAAAAGAGAAGGCACATTATTTTAGGTTTCAAGCTCATATATGACGTAGAACTATTGATAATCACGCTTATATACTAAAAACACTTTTGATAATCACCTTAGCAACAACCGACAACTAACTCTTGGACTTTCATTTCTCCCATAAGCACTTCATAATTTGACCGACTAGGAACCCAAAAATCAGTTATACCATAATCATCCACAAGCATAGAGTAGGCATTTTCACTAGATTTCAAAAACTGGAACATAGAGACATGGTGTAGGAAAAAAATGCTACCCAAGACCGTTGCGCGCAAAAGAGAACGTCACGTGCAGAGGAGACCGTCGGCGTAGAGGAGACCGTCGCATGCAGAGGACATTGTCGGGGTAGAGGAAACTAGCCAAAAGGTAGAGGAAGAGATTTGGGGTGGGATTTGGGGGAGATGAAGGGAAAATCTGAAAATGAGTTTACTGCGTTGAGGATGATGTGAAAATGAGGAAGAAAGTTGATTTCTTCTATTTCGTTTTCCCCCTACCTCTTTTTTTTTTTAAAATAATATATTAAGCATCTAACAATGCCACCTCAGCATGGGTGCACAATCAGTACAAACTTTCGCTTGTACGTAGCATTATTGAGTTAGGAAACTAGGGTTAGCATATTCTTGTTTTAAGCAAGTTGTAATTTTGAGTAAAAAGTTTAACGGGTCACTATCGGATTAAGCAAGTTGACCCATTAATGAATCATGTATTAACAAATCAATCTGTTTTGATCTAAATCCATTAACATCAAATCCAAATTCATTAATTTAATATTATATTTGTATTGGATTAACGAGTCATGTTATATATTAGAGTAATGCTACATACAGTCGTGGAGTGTGCAAACGCCACTCAATCGCTTTGAAAAAGAGTGTGATCCACGATTAAAAATTTAGTTTTTTTTTTCCTTGTAGGTCCATATTAATTTATTTTTTTCAAAGAGACTGCATAACATTTATATAATCACGACTGCAAATATCATTTCTCTATATATTATAACATCTAGAGCTAAGTTGGCCTAATGTTATATAATATAGAATTTTGTTTTAGGTTGGGGTCGGGCCAGGGCCTATAATCAGGCCCATATAAAAGGGCCAGGATCAGTTTAGGACTTTTAGTAATGTTTCGAGATAGGTACAAGTAGTGGTGTAACTGGATAAAACCTCTCGACTCCGCTAAACCGCCAAACCTTCCCATTTGTCAAAACACACACATTCACTCGCTGAAAGCTTCGTCACTCGGACAAAAAATGGAGGCTCTGGAGCTCTTCCACTCCTCCACTCTCTCAAAAACCTTTTCCCTCCTCTCGCCATTGGCATTTCCCAAACCTCCCCTTCCTCCCTCTCTCTTCCCTCCAACTCTCCGCCTTCTCTCCCTCTCTCCTCTCGCCCTCTCTCTCCCAAAACGTTATTTTCTTCCCCATTGCCTTTCCCGCTCCCCTCACGCCAACCAACAGCAAGAAGAACAAGGAAAAGAAGAGCTAGAAGAAGAGGAGCTCGAAGAATTCGTCGAGGACGAGGAAGAAGGCGATGAATCCAAAGGCGAGGATTTTTCGGATGTCGACGTCGATGCTCTCGAAGAAGAAGCGAGATATGCGTCTCTTCAATACTCTAGCTCGTTGTCGCGTGAATTGAGAATCGGTTAGTCAGGATTTTACATTCTGTATGATTTGAGCATGTATTGTGTGTGTGTGTTCATTTATGCTCGTGTTTGTGTATGTGAGTTGATTTCAGAGGACGAGGCGGATGATCAAAGCCGCAGGAATAAAAAATGGGGAAGGCGTAAAACTACGACTACAAGTGTTAGTAGCATCTTTTTGACATGCTGTTATCGTAACATTTGTCTACGTGAAAAACTCCACTATTTGCATATGTCGCTTATATTTTCCGTTATATTTCTGAAGTTTACCGCTGAATTAAAAAGAGAACCACAAGACCTTCCAAGTTCGAGTGATAGAATTTCTTTTTTGATCCTTGGAATGATGGAATTAAACTGATATTTCTTGATGAGGCTCAATGGGAGCTTTCTTTTTCGAGTAGAAAAGGAAAATAGTAGTTGCTTGCTAAAATTTGAAAACTTGATGTGCAGATCCCCGACCATCTTCTTCCGAGGGTTACAATTGTTGGAAGGCCAAACGTTGGTAAATCAGCATTATATAATCGTCTTGTTGGGGTATTCAATCATTATTTCTGGCTCCTGACTTTCCGATTAGTATCGTTAGTTTTTTCCTTTTTATGAAAACAGAAATATATTGAGATTTCTCGAGGAAAACCTTCTTACAGCATCAACTTCTATAATCAAAGAAGTATTGCCGAATCTCTGATTAGTATTGTTGGTCCCCATACTCCCTGAACTCACATTGGAAATTACACATATATGTTTTCACATTGTGATAGTTGACTTTCTTCTTTTTTTATTAATATAGGGGAACAGGGCAATCGTGGTGGATGAACCTGGAGTTACTAGGGATCGATTGTATGGTAGGTCTTTCTGGGGAGAGCATGAATTTATGGTAGTTGATACCGGAGGTGTTATCAATATTTCAAGGTCACAGACTGATGTTATGGAGGATTTGGCTATTACAACAACCATTGGTATGGATGGGATTCCACTGGCCTCTAGGGAGGCAGCTGTTTCCAGGATGCCAACAATGATTGAGAAACAAGCTGCTTTAGCCGTGGAAGAAGCATCTGTAATAATATTTCTTGTAGATGGACAGGTATTTTGTGTTACTAGGTGATTTATATAAAGTGGACTGATGTCGTCTGTTGATCATTTTCTTCAAACTCATGAACTTTTTCTCTGAAATGTCTATGCTTATTAGTACTGGAAAGGGTATGTTCATTTTTGACATGCTTGGAACTTTGAACTCTACTGGTGAACGAGTCTATCATATAATCAGTTTTGTGTGTGTGTGTGTGTGTAAAACCTTGGCCTGTTAGGAAAAAAATTAAGGTTTGTTGCCAAGGAAGTGATCTCTTTGTTTTTATTATCGGTAAGGAAGTGATCTCTTTGTTGGAGACTACTTCCCAAGGTGAATAACATGTTGACATATCACAGGGAGCTCTTTTCCCCCTCAAAAGGCCTTATAAGAAAACAATTCAATCTACAAAGGTGTGATGAGTTAGTTTGACTTTCAGATTCTTGAGGGTGGTAACCAATAGTACAAGCATGTCATAGATGAAGGTTGGCTTTAACCTTGTAAGGGATGGGAATATTTTTTTTTGATAAGTAAGAGATAAATATTATTGATCTGAGTAAAAAGTTATAGCCCGTGTATACAGGAAGTATACATAAGAACACCTAAATACATTCTAGGAGCGATGAATTAAAGACAGGAAATCATGAACGTTGTCCCCGTTTAGTACAATAGCAGAAAACCAAAGCAGTAAAGTGTGGAGAAAAAAAGTCTTCAGCTCCGCCATAGTGTGTTCCTTGTCTTCAAAGCAACGCACATTTCTTTCCAACCAAATACACCACATGATACACAACGGGATCATCTTCCACACTGCTGCCACTTGATGACAGCCTTGCATCTTCCTCCAACAACCCAACAAATCCACCACCCTCGAAGGCATAACACAAGCAACATCAACCCTTTGAAAGATCTCATCCCACAACTCCTTTGTTACCTCACAATGCAGTAAGAGGTGTACTCTCTTGTATACTTGGGCTATGCCTTCTTACTTGGAATAAATTCTCTTATTATCTATCAAAAACAAAAAGATGAAGGTTGGCTGGCTGTATAATCAGGATAGATTTTCTGTGAATAATTTGTTACAATCTGGAAGGGCTTAAATGTTAGCCAGATGCACAAATTTGCAAGGTGCATTTTGGGTATAAAGAGAGCTACATTCCCCTTATAGACCAAGTTTCCAATGCATGCTCCATGCTCCATCATGCCTTGAAACTAAACCATCACTTATAGGGGGACTGTTAATTTGAAGGTATATTTGTTCTTTATTATATAAGTGATGGTTTGTTTCTCTCTTTTCTTTTTTCAAGTAAACAATCGTTCTACTCATCTGGAAAGTTTTGTTTATTCCCCAGTTATTGTCTTTTGAATGGGCAAGCTAATCTAATTTTTGTACTACAAAGATTTGATGATAATGCTGAACAGGCAGGTCTGACAGCAGCGGATGAGGAAATTGCTGACTGGCTGAGGAAGAACTACTCAAATAAGTTTGTCATTCTTGCAGTTAACAAGTGTGAATCTCCACGTAAGGGAATGATGCAAGCATCAGAATTTTGGTCCTTTGGGTGAGTTTTCCTTTTACAGAAAGAGTATTGGAATTCTATCAAATGGCAGGTGTGTATTAGTTAATAATGTGAGTTGTCTATTTATAAAATGCTGAATCATTTCGTACACATATATAATGTAACAAGCTTGTGATTATATGTGTTATTGGACTGTTTTATTACATATGTGCATGATTGTGAAATTACACCTTAAGCACCAAGTAGCATCAGTTCTTGTGCTGCGTAAAATTTGATAACATCAAGCTTGTACTGTAACTCCTGACACTTGAACTGCATTTTTTTCTTAATAAACACAATGATTTTTGTTTCGATACCGTCTTGTAGTGCTATTTGAAAGCACTCTCTGGGTTAACATCAAAATCTGTCACTTGGTTGAGCTTTGTGATTTTTGATCGATGGAGTAATGCAGTTCTTTTGCAATTTTCTTTTTCCCTGGGTAAAAGTCACTTATGCATTTAAATGGGAACTGATTTCTTGAAAGTAAAAAGCTTCCATTTTAAAATGCATAAGAAACCACAGTTATCTATCATAAATCTTTCACTCTTGAGTGGATTTTTTTTTTTGTCAAATTTTCATTTAGTTTGTCTGCTGTATTTTGTTGGTTTCGGTGGAGGGGTCTCAATGATGAAAATTGTCAAAAAAAGGTGGGCAGAGGGAATATTGTTTTTTCCATTTTTTCTTCTTCCTGTGACTGTTTTTCAGTTTCTGAAAATTTGTTCCTTAGACAAGCACAGAAAACAGTCTTAGGACTAGATGTCTTTCCTCCACTGAAAAGTGGCAGTGATTGATACTGATGACTTTAAGTTCAATTAGGGGTGAGAATTTTTCTGTCCAGACCAAATTCACCCCTAGTCTGTCCAGACCGAATTCACCCCTAGTCGGTCTCGGTCCATGGTGTCTCCAAAATTTGGTTTTCGGTCCCGTTCCGGGGTGTGGTTTTTTTGGACTAGACCGGACCGAAACTGATCGAATCACTTACATTTAAATATTTTTTTATATATAATATATTATTTTATATAGTAGTTATATAAGTTAATTATGTAATTTTCTCTAATCTATTACCATTGACCATATAAAATGTAAAATAATATATGCTATCAATTAGCTAATATATTATATGATAAGTCATATGGTAATATATGTTATTATATGTAGATACATACTCTACTAAAGTACTAAGTTAGTAACTATTAACATCATAAATATATTATGTAATTATAATTAATTATTTTTTAATTAGCTAATTACATAATCCACATTAAGAGGTCACTAATTTTGATTTTACTAATTTAATTAATTTTTGTATTAATTTATCTACCAAAAAAAGAAAAGATGAAAAAATGTTCTTATCTCATATAGACCGAATCAGACCGAATTGTACTGACCGGACTGGTATTCCTTAGGGTAATTGGTCAGGTCCAGCCAGCTCCGGAAAAAAGGTGGACCAAATTTTTGGTCCATGACTCCACCCTGAACCAAACTGGACTGATTGTACCCCTAAGTTCAATCACTCCGGGTATTCAATTAATCACTTTAAGTGTAATCCTTTTTTTATTGTTGGATATTTTGTCTTTTTTAATGATGAATCTTCATTTTAAATGGTTGTACAACTCCTTGCTAACAGTAGTCATAAATATGATCTTCTCGCCTTTTAAGTTACATGGATTTTTTTGGCAGACTTACAGGTTTTTCCAAGACAAGTTGAGTGGCTAGAAATTTAGATAGACATAATTTCACTTGCATTGTATCTTTGGGATCTGTTTACTATCTACTCTCTCTCTCTCTCTCTCTCTCTGTGTGTTTGTGTGTCAATAGTGTTGGCTATATATCAATACATTGGATTTGTAGTATGTCTTTCATTATTAACACAATCTGTTTGTATCATCAACATTGTATCATATATGTGGTGGACTTAAATTCTCTGTTTCTTTATGAATCTGGTTCTAATTTCCTCGTTTTTTGGTTGATCAACTAGGTTTTCCCCCCTTCCAATATCTGCTCTGTCTGGGCCCCTTTTTCCCAAAAAAAAAGAGGAAGAAAAGAAGGTATAAGCAATACATAAGCCTGTACTTCTCTTGTGCATTTAAATTGTTTTTAATTTATTATATCATCTGCTTATTCTTCTATATAGGGTCCAGAGAATCTTGAGGTAGAAGATTATGTTCCTGCAATTGCCATTGTTGGCCGACCGAATGTCGGTAAGAGTAGCATTTTGAATGCATTGGTTGGAGAGGATAGAACAATTGTTAGCCCAATCAGTGGTACTACTCGGGATGCTATTGATACTGAATTTACTGCACCAGATGGCCAGGTTTGATTAGTTTACAANCCCTTCCAATATCTGCTCTGTCTGGGACAGGAACTGGAGAACTTCTTGATCTTGTTTGCTCAGGACTTCAAAAAATTGAGGTTCGTCCATTGACAAGTTGAACTATGAATGTTGTATTAGTACTGAGTTTTGATCAAATTGGCTATCTTCAACTGTTTTAACATCTATTGGTTATGGTCAAAGGATCAATGTTTGGGATCTTTTCATGGTAGGCTTGTTGATAATTTCATGGGTACAAGTCTTCTGTAGTTTGCAATTTTAAAAAAATATTGCACCTTCTGGCCATTATAGACTGTAATGTACATTTCGATTTGTCATTGACCGCTACTGCAGTTGTGTTTCTGCTATTACTTTTTAACTTCTGTATAGCTAGGTGTATTTTATTAATTGGTATGAGCCAAATAATCTATCCAATGTTGGGAATTGCTATACCAAAATACTGTCAAGTAAATTGGACATTTCTAGAATATGCTTATAATTATTTATTTCGGGCTGCACGTTGATGTCTAGCTGAGGCCCTTAACTGGTTATCTCAAGGTTTTCTTGTTTAATATGGAAATATAAGAACGGGTCTTGCTTATTAAGTAATATGATCTCAAGTTTGTTGGTTTGCTTTAATTAAAATTGTATTGTGCTAGACCAGTACTCTTTATGTGCTTCAAGATTGTTTGAATAGGAGACTAAGACCTGTAAATCTATGAATCATCAATCGAAGTGAAAAATGATTTTACTGAACTTAGATCTCACTTACTTTAAAATTTTTGCCTGTTTTCAGAAGTTCCGGCTTATTGATACTGCTGGAATCAGAAGAAGGGCAGCTGTAGCTTCGTCGGGCAGTATGACAGAGACTTTATCAGTGAATCGAGCATTTCGTGCAATCCGTCGTTCTGATGTTGTCGCTCTTGTCATTGAAGCCGTGGCTTGTATCACAGAACAGGTACTTTGGCCATGTATCTTTCTGGGTCGTAAGCTTCATCATGCTGTAAGAACATACTTAGGCTTTTCTGCCATATTTTATGCCTATGGTGGATTTAACAGGCTGTAGGACAAGCCCATGGGCTGTCTGCCTTATTTTGTGATGGGAACTGCATTTCAACTTGTTGCCGCATGTGCTAAAATAATCGTGCCTCTCATGAATTGATCGAATAAAAAATTGTGCTGGGAACCACAAGATATCTGGGATCTATTTTCATTATGTTAGATATTGCGTGCAAGAGATTTTTGCTACTACTGACCTGAAATGTGATGTGTCCATTTAATTTCAGAATTATGATGGCATTTGAAGTGTATTAGGTGAAGGTAGATCTTAATTATTCGAACATATGAAGTGTTTGTATCATATTTTTGGACGACATGAGAATTTTGCTTCCATGTGCATGAAAAAAAAAAAAAAAATTGAGATATGCAATGAATTTTATATTGCTGTGGTTCAAAAGGTGATGAGCACTAGAGTAAGAACACTCTTGGAAACAATGCATCCATAATTAAGGTTTTGGCATGTGCATCCCTTGCCAGTATTTCCCTAAAATCCATCATTTTTAATGTTAATCTATCTTGTTATATAAGCTTGTGGGCTTACTATTGTCTATAAGCTTAACACACACTAGCATCCCCCATCGTGTTTTATCCTGTCCAGCAATCTTGATCCAAGTCTAAGGCTTACTCATGCAGAATAGATGAAATTATCAGAAAAAGGTGTTTCCTATGATTTGAAGACAAGATTGAAGAGATAAGAGAGCTCTGGTACCATGTTTTGGAATTGAAACATGAGCTTTGTCAACTGCCAACTTCATATGATATCCCTCTCGAAACAAACTTCCAAATGAGGAGAGTCAGCCATGGAGTTGCTGGCTTCTGCATATTTATCGTAATAAATTTGAATTTCAGATTGCCCTTGGGAAAACATTACTATTTTGACAGAATGTAGAAAGAATGGGAATTCCATCTATGCTTCTTTTAGCACTTATGGCCATTGTTTCCAAACCTGTTCCATTGACCATAACAGGATGAGTATGCTAAAAATTTTGCATTGTCAGCACCATCAGCCTGTGACTTGTCATATACGAAACCAAGAAAATTAAAAAGTTAAAAATTTCATCAATTATTTGCAGAAATGTAAATCTAATCAAGTAAGGATGGCATGAAATAATTCAAAATCTGTTCTAAAGAGCTTGTATGTAATGCTTTATATGTCAAGTGTGTATACTCAATTAATTTCGTGTGTTCTGAAAGATTCAATTGCCTGGCCATCTCCAGGCATTTCTTAACAGAAACCTGATTATCAAGATTATTGGTTATTTTTTGAGTTGGGTTCAGGATGGTCGGAAGATACAAGTGTTTTGAAAGTAAAGAGTCTTCTTTCAAAATACCTAGACTGTATCATAGTTCACCACACAACCAACCTTTGATGAGTAATATTGATTATTAGGTATAAGAGCCAATGTTGGTGGATTTGTACCCTGTCATGTATGGTTTTAAACATCAAATAGAGAAAGAAAAGCAGATATGGCAGTTGAAAATGTTGTAGATCACCTCTTTCCCTAACCGGTGACTTTCTTACCTTGCTGTCCACTCTATTTATTTGTTTTTGCCTCCTCAAGAACTCATTGATGCTGCAGAGAGTTGTATAACTTGTATTTGCTCCTTTTTAGTTGTTTTAGATTTGTATATAAAAGAAAGTTATTTTTGAGTGCATAGACTGCCCTTTTGATTTTTGAAGTCTAGTTTTTGCTCTTTTGCCTTTTTATCAGGTGACATGCATGATGTTTTCTTTTCACCAGCAATTGATTTTTCATTATATTGTATTGTATTTCCTGAATGGCTTAGGATTGCAAGATCGCCGAAAGGATAGAAAGTGAAGGGAAGGGGTGCCTGATAGTAGTTAACAAATGGGATACAATACCAAATAAAAATCAGCAGACTGCAACATACTATGAGCAAGATGTTAGAGAGAAGCTTCGTGTTCTTGATTGGGCGCCTATTGTTTATTCAACTGCAATAGCTGGTCATAGTGTTGAAAAGTATGTTCAACTGAACTATTATCTTTCATTTCATATAGTACAGTCCGGTTGCATTGTTTACCAAATTCCACCCTCAAGTGACCCCTATTCTCCGCTGGTCACTCGCTCTCAGAAAATGTAACACCCCAAGGTACGAAATGTCACGTACATTCGTGCATAATGGTGTTTCATAATATAAAGCTAAAACACACAAATAACGTAAACTAGTTCTATGTACCAAAATCACTTATTCTACTGTCTTATCATAACTAGACCCATGTGGTACTAACACTCATTCAAGGTCCAAGTCTCTAGAAGAATAATCTACTCCTGGCACTCTTGCTCTATATCCATGCAATCATCATCTGGGACATTTAAAACATCGTACTGTAAACTTAGCTTAGCTTAGCATTAGGCTTAATTTTGAAAACTTTCATACATCTACATACACACACATAGCATATAGAATATTCATTAGTGGCATAAGCGGAAACAAACATAATCATGGCAATACATGTAACATGGATGCATGAATAACTGACCCCATGCGCTTCCTATCATTCGTGCATAACTTATTCATCTTGTCTTTCACTTACTTAGTGGCCATTATGATAACGTATGTGCATCGGTCCAATTGTCGTTGACCGCATAAATCGTAGCATAACATATGGTGAACCACACTTAGTTTTGTGGTACCTCACACATCATAGCATACATATGGTGAACCACGCTTAGGTCCTTGGTACCGCATATATCATAGCATACATATGGTGAATCACGCTTAGGTCTGTGGCACTGCATAATTCATATGGTGAACCATGCTTAGGTCCGTGGCACTGCATAATTCATATGGTGAACCATGCTTAGGTCCGTGGCACCATATAAAATCATAACATAGCATACTTAGGTCCGTGTCACTGCATACATTGTAACATAGTATATGGTGAAGCATGCTTAGGCTTGTGTCACCAATTACATCATAACATACTTATGGTGGACCACGCTTAGGTGGCTTGCACATCCACCCATAATGTAAGGCCAATCCCAATTATAACTTATTATCTTTCACATGAATTCTTACTTATCTTATCATGATGCATATGAACATTTTTGCTTCATGACTTTCATGGCATATGTTACTCATATGCATGACATAGCATTGATCACGGCATATTAACAAGAATTTTACATAATCATATCATAAACTACATAACATGGCCTGAGCATGACATGGCATAGCATAACATAAGCATTCCATACATAATGTAACAAGACTAACATTCAGCATAGCATACGTAAGTGCATCATACACATATGATCATAATTCACTGAGGGTTTGTAAAGAGGGCTAACCTTGAATTGGCTGTACATAGCATAGCAAAGGTGAACAACTCTTTTTCATGCAGACTATAATAATTACAGCACACATAAAAGTTATGATCATGCTACTTATCTCTTAGTGCTGCTTATTGAATCCTAATTCGTAGCTCGTTACTGAGAGAAAAGGGAGGTGCAACGGTGGGTTTGGGTGCCCGGACTGAATTGCAAAATTCATGGTGGCTTCCTCTGTTTGTGATGGCAAAGTTCAGGACAGGGAGAGTCTGATGGAAAGTGGCTGACTGGCGGTTTCTGTGGCTGCTGAGTGGTGTTCCGACTTTCTCGTCAGCGTGTTCTGTGGTTTCTAGCAAGGTGGCTGCGGTTTGCTGTGAGAGTGGGTTGGCTGGAAAAATGGATGTCTCAGGTTGCTGCGATGAAAGAATGGTAGCTTGCTTGTGGCTTGTGGCTTGCTGTGGGAAGAAATTTTGATTTCACTGAGCGTAGGTTCTGGCCACGAGGGCTTGCCGGCATGAAGGAGGAAATTTTGTGGAGGAAAGAGAGGATTTATAAGTGAGGGTTTTGGCACTCAAATTCGCCAGTTACCAATTAGGAAATTATTCAAACTAGGAAATCAACAGAGGGATATATGGGCTTGTAGAGAGTGGAAGAATCCCACTCAAATAAAATTACCACCTCAACATAAAAGCAGATTTTATTAAAAATACTAGAAATAATGATAATAATAATAATAATAATTCTAAAAACTAATAATTCTAAACCCTAATTTAGAACCCGTATATTACAGAAAAGGCATTACCGTACATGAAATACGAGTGTCTTTGCATAAAAGGTCCTAGGGCCTACATTGATTGCCTTATTCTCTTGCTGAATGCAGGATCATTGTCTCTGCTAGTACAGTTGAAAAGGAGAGGTCAAGAAGACTTGGTACTTCCATACTAAATCAAGTTGTACGGGAAGCTCTAGCTTTTAAATCACCTCCAAGGACCCGAGGTGGCAAGAGAGGACGCGTTTATTACTGCACTCAGGTACCTTTTCTTTATGCGATATCATATTTATATTAGTTCTCCATGTGTATTGTGGGTTTAATGCATAATTTTAGTATGCTAGAACTGAGATACTGAACTAAATTCTGGCAAAAACTAGTTTCCCTCAACTCCTGCTATGAGGCTCATGCCTCATGGACCTCTAGTACAGCCCTTTCCAGCTAATTCGAAAATAAGTACTAGATTACCCATACTTAAAATCCTAGAAAACTTGATTAAAACTAAGCCAGAAACTTTTTTATGCAAATAAACATAAGAATAAGACTTTGTAACTAAAACAGCCTAACAAGGTTGCCGATTAGACCCCATATTGTATGGAGAGCAGTTGGGAACTGTGTCTGGGGATAATATTGTTGCCTTGGTTTATCCTCCTCCGACAAACAACGTAGTGGGTTCACCATCAGATATATATACGTCCAGTGTACTTGGTTACTCCTACTGATATATATAATATTTTTACTTTAAAAAAAAAAAAAAAAAAAGGACCCACATTGAAACTAGGCCAAAAAAAGTAATCACTTGCCAGGGTGGGGCTGGTTGAATTGTTTTATAAACCTTTTTCTTCTATATTGCTGAGAATGTAATTTAAGAAGTAATCACTTGGTTATCCTTTGTATTTTACTTGATATCCTTTTTCAGGCTGCCATAAGGCCACCCACATTTGTTTTCTTTGTTAATGATGCAAAACTTTTCCCTGAGACTTACCGACGCTATATGGAGAAGAAATTGCGTTCAGACGCAGGGTTTTCTGGTACTCCAATTCGCCTTCTTTGGCGCAGCAGAAGAAAAATGGAAAAAGATGAAGGTCAGTAGCAGCTTTTTTGTAATTACATGCTTGTATCTTTCATGGTTCCCCCCTCCCCATCTCAGTTGGATCATATTTTTGCTGCCATGCCAACCCCTTTGGGTGTAACGATGCATGTCCTCTTCATTTAAAGGTTTAAGTACGAAAACAATTTATAGGTTGCCTAACTGTTTTCGTACTTAAACAGTTGTTTTCATACAAAACCTATAGGGGTTTTGGCTATAGATTTTGTTACTTATAAAATAGAAACAATTTATAGGTTTTGCATGATTTTCTTTTGACTCCCTGTGTTTTCAATTCTATCATTTTGCTCCCTAGGTTTTACAATTTTGTCAATTAGGCCCCTCCATCAGATTTCCGCTAACTAATCTAACAAAATTGCTGGGCACGGGGCAGATGATGGAGGGATCTATTGATAAAATTGCAAAACTAGCAGAGAAAAACGAGAAAATTGAAAACCTAATAAGCATAAAGATGGTTGTGCAAAACCCGGAGGTTGGTTTTTGTACTCAAACCTGTATTTAAAAGTTGGGAGCTTTTGATGATTCCATAAACAAAGAAAACCAGTGTACAATACATGTGGTAGCACCTCTTTTACACAAATCTGCCTATACACAGACTCACAAAAGCATGATGTTGCATGTCCTTTTTATGGTATGTGTTTCTTTCAGTTGGCACAAGAATGGTGGCCTGTTATTTATTCACGTATGGTTTTGCATGCATGCCTGCTTGCATTTGAATCACGTCATGTTAGGTGATGATCCCATTCCTGATACCAGTGATGATACACATACAATCTTTTTTACAACCCCTTTTGTAACTCTTTTTTAAATAGAAGGCAATTGTGTAAAACTGAAATTCTCATTAAAAAAAACTTTAGTATTTTTTGAAAAGTTGCACTACTACATTGCATAGTTATAAAATAGTTGTAGGAATATCATTATTCTTCGTGATACTGTAGTTTGTGCCTTTGAAATGTCTTGTAAAATAGAATCAGTTCCATTTCCTAACGATTTTTATTATTTCCAGAAGAGAGAATTTTACTTACAATTATTAAAATCCCACTAAAATGTATAATGAAGTTTAAACGGCTATGGTTTTGTTTACAGGCAGAGCTGCAACAAGGACACAAGCAAATTTTGTTGCGCGTGACAGAAATTTGGCATTAGCTTCATGACTAAACAGATTCTTCCCATCCCACACAACCAAGCTTTTCCTCACCCTCTCGCTGCTGTTGAGTAAAAAAGGGTTGTTTTCAAGGAAAAATTCATGCCAGCTTGCTATTGCCATCCAGTGGCTGATTATCGAATGATTGAGGAGAATCCGGAAAGCTGCTTGTAAATTCCCATGCTTCTCTTGCTGATTGGGAATGGGTGTTAATTATAATTCCGCTGCAAAACCAGCAAAATAAAAGGAGTGACAGTGCGTGCTCTTCTCCTGATTGGTGATGCTGGTCATGTGAGCTTGTATGTAAATCAGATATTTAAATCTATAAGAAAGGAGTGGCTTACATTATACCTGGTACATTTGATGACGAACTCTCATAACTATATTGTTGCTGCTATGAATTGACAGGAGAGCCCATTACTTTGAGGATTGGATCAAAATAGATCCGTCCCCATTGTTTGGAATCTGAGTTATGTTTTCTTTCTTGCACCATCTTCCTTATTGTCGGTACACTTAATGAGGCCTCTCGCCTCGCCTTATTCATATAAGCCCACCCTCCATTTTAGCTTTATGTGGTTTTCCAGCTTCATTCCCTCTTTATGGGTTCTTCTCCCATCACTGCCACTCAACTTCTATTTTTAAGGAAGTGTATCCAAGTGTCCAATCCATTTTAGAGAATTCTAAGCTCTAGTTTCACTCATCCTTAAACATGTTTTCTTCGTTTATACATTTAAAATATTAAAATATTAAGTGTCCATAAGGTTTGGATTTGGTTATTAAGATTCTTCAGTCTGCTCCCATTGTTAGAATGAAGTTTGGTGGCATTCAGCCTACAACTTTTTCGACATTTTCTGTGCTCTTTTGATCATGACGCATTGAATTTCATCCGCTTCTTGTGAATCACGTGTAAATTCCACCTTATTGACTTCCCTAAAGACTATTTATCTATTATCTTATAAGAATGGGTATTAACCTTTTGATTATCATCTTATGAATAGCTTCTACCGCCTTTTGCAACCTATTCCCTCTACTTGGATGCACTATAGGCTACAGATTATTGGTATATTTAATGGATGTATCAGCAGACATGCAAACAGAAGCACGATATCCCCATGTGGGTTTGCTTTATGACTTGACTGTCTTGCTTCAGTAGTTGGCTGCCTGCCCTTCTTCAAATTTAATGAAGGTTGGTGTATGGGCGTGTTCTCATTTATTTATTTTTTGAGTTTTCTCGTGTATGAAAAATGCACTCTCCATGTCTCACAGTAACAATATTGTGCAATTAATGGGAAATTTTGAATCCTAGGATGTTCCCATACTCCCATGAAACTCATTGGCAATTGGGATTTTATACTAGTTGGACGAGCTGCTCTTATTTTCTGTAGCTATTTTAAAATTTTCAGTGAAATTTAAGGTATAACGTGTTGATGGTTTAAGTTGGGTTATATGAGATTGGAAATGGAAATCGATAAAGGTTAAATTTATATATAGTATTATATAAAAAAATTAAATTATAAATTAATGGGATTTAATATGATGCATCAAACTAGTTTATGATAATAAGAGGCTAAGTACTTGATTAGTACCTGGATTTTGCCCTAGTATCTTTTAGCTCCTTTGATTTCCAATTTTAGCATTAAGATCCTCAAATTTGGATTTTTTTTTCAATAAAAAAATTCATCCAGCTTCCATTAGAAATTAGAATTTCTAAATTTCTAGAAGTAATAAAATTAAAAACAAATTACTTTAAATTTTTTTAAAAGAATGAGACCTGGACATAGAGTTATCTAAGGCTATGTTTGGAAACACAACTGGTCTCAGATATTTTCAGACTATTTTACTAATATTTTATTACTATTCTCGTACTATTTTATTACTATTCACAAATTACCACATTACTATTTATAGATATTTTTAGTATCCAAACAGGCATTAAGTTGTCTCAGATGTGCAGCTTGAGTTGTAAACCAAGCCAAGCACACAACCTTTGGGTTTACAATTACTTATTATTTTTTAAGAAAAATCTATTTATCATCACACTCTCAACATCCTTCGATGTAGCATTAAATGATAGGCATATAGGTAAAATATAATAAATCAGTTTCAATTATTTAATGCTACATCACGGGATGATAATAAAAAAAAATGATAAGTATTATTACTCTTTTTTATATGATATGCCAAATCAGATTTCCTTTAGAAAAATCTAATCGGAAAACAGACACAGGATTTTAATGGAAAAAAATAAAAATTCTAAATCCAAAAATCTTAATGAGAAAATTGTTTGTTTGGTTACACAAAACCAAAAAACTCATTTCATCTCATCTTAACTCATCATTACAACTTTTTCAAATCTCTATACAAAATATAATAAATAATTTTACTTTTTCAAATCTCAATACAAAATTAATATTATAAAATTATATTATAATAATATTTTATTAATTACCATTTAAAACATCTTATCTCATTTTATCTCATCTATGTAACCAAACGAATAGACAAAGGGATAACAATAGACAACCCCAACCGACTCATGAAATACTTTAATTTGAATTTTATTATCCCAACTACCTCATGCTTGTCGTACTTAAAATAGAAAAGAAAAAGAATATGGAAAATAGACAGCACGCATGTGATTCCCAAATCCTAGCATTGAGTCAGAATGGACCAAGTCCAAATACCAGGAATGAGTCCATTGAAGAAACACAAGCAGCAAGCAAAAACAGAGCTATTATACTCCTCATTTCAATCAATCTTTATCTGTCCAAATAATACCCAAAAAAAAAAAAAAGAGTCAAGAGATTATGAAGGAGTGATTAATGGTTATCCGTGGAATGTGTGAGACATCCTAATTCCTACGCTGTCGTGTCTCTGCATTTCAGTTGTATTATGTACATCCAAAAACCAACATCCATATATCATCCTATACAATTGTCACCATCAATACTTAAAACACCCATCTTTTGCAGTCTAATATTCCCTTGAATTAAGGTCAAATGTGGGCATCTACCACAAATTGCTTCGTATTATCAAATAGAAAATATAAACACACGTAACCTTTTACAACTATATTTTAAAATGAATGATATTTTTATAATAAAATATCTTATAAAAATAATTCATTTTATTAAAAATATCTTTATTATTGTGTGAATATCATTGTTCATGTTCATGAAAAATAGGTATATAAATCGTGACACAATAAATTTTAATGAATGGTATGCATTATCGTTTTTGATGATCCGAGGATGTAACGTGTCAACATAAAATAGGAAATAGAGGATGAAAAATATACTTTGGCATGCTAAGAGCATTAAGCATTGGTTTTTCTGTATGCATATGTAAATACATATTTGCATAACTAGACTATTAAATTGATTATATTGGATTATGTTTATGTAAATTTATGGATAGTTATGAACAGTAACTTTGCATCTTCGCAGATGTAATGTTTACTCTCTAAATTATATTTTACTAATTTCTTCTCTCTCCTCCCTCCCCCCCTCTCTCTCTCTCTCAACAATGAAAAATTGGTATTTTTGGGCACAGGTTAAAAGATGGAATTTGTAATAAGTGCTAATTGAAAAATGTAAAAAAAATAATTTTAGGAAAAAAAAAGTAATAATAATAAAATAATAATATTTATATTATTATGACTTAAAGATATATAATCTAACGCGAGCATTTTTTTTAAATAGTAAAGTCAATCGTCAAAATATGTAATTATATATATATAAACCAATACTAATGCTACAAGAGAGTAGGAATGGGGTAGGTCGATATTGTTCCTAAACAGAGGATTGATCCCAAACGCCTTTTTCCTCTGAGCTGGGATAGAGGTAAAAAGAAGAAATTGACTCCTACTCTGACCAAGCATAAATAGAGGCCTTTTTTGGGTGACATGTCATCATTTGATTCATCTTGACGTGGCCAGTGAGTGTCGCTTTAACCTTTTTAGTTAATCAAGTGATGAAACTTGCACAGTGAGACCATATGCATATGTGAGCAGTAGCCCCTGAAGATTGCAATGGCCAATGAGGCTTTTTTTTTGTTTTTTTCATTATTATTACTATAAGATAAACCATAGGGATCAAGAGAGCAATTTTCTTACCATTAATCTTCAAATCATTAGAGTTGTTGGATTATTTTCCAATTTGAACCATAAAGTTTTAGATTATTAATTCTTTGAGGTGTAAAAGTTAAGATGATTCTGTTAGAGATAATATCAAATTAATATTATTTTGATATGATTTTCATAATTATCAAATCAAAGTTGATTAGAATACTAATGTATATTACTTTGATTATAATATTTATTTCTTTAACTTAGCCTCATTTCTTATACAAAAATTCTATATACAATTACTTTTGTGTACTCTTTTACATATTCTAATAATGTGATTAGTTACGTCACTTTTTTTTTAATATAAAATAACTGTTTTGACTAATCACATCAGTAGAGTGAGTAAAAAGTATGCAAAAGTGACTATATGTAACATAACTCTTTTTTATAAATAGAGATCTATATCTTGTATTCAGTTTACTTGAGAATGGCAAAGAGATAGTCCTCAAAATTTCTCCTCCTCCTCCTTCTTCTCCGTCTCTTTTTCTATTTTATTTTATTTTCATCATAATCAAATCACCTATTTTTCTTCCACAAGGGCTAAGGGACGTTTGGCTTCCATCTCTGGCACAATTGATTGAAAATCAAAGAAAAAAAAAAAAACAAATTATTGCTCACTTACTACTATAAGTGAAAGGACTAACTAAAAGTATGGCAGTTTATCAATTTCAGAGTCCAGATTTGAACTATTAAATAACAAAATTCCAATGATTGTTTTTATAATATTGTATTCTGAAAAATTCTGCAAAGGTAATTCTGATGGGAGCTGGGGACAGCTTGGACTCTCTTGATTTCCATTGGAAAATGGTAAAATATTTATAGCCATGTGGTCCATATATATAGCAATCTTGTTTTTATATATAGTTAATTAACTCCTACCTGCTGCTTCTCAACTACCTCTTCACACCTTAGCTAACCAAGGCTATGGTTCTATAACAACCTAATTCCTTAACTCCAGGGCCAAAGCCATGAAGGCCTTTCCTTTCCTTTCCTTTCCTTACAATACATTGCCCACTTACAGAGGTTTGTTGACCTTATCAAAGATCAATACATGCACATCACTTTGGTAACCAATTATATAAATTAAGGTATATTATATATGAAAACACCAGTATTATCTAAAATAGTTATTGTGAAAGTTCGTACAAAACAAAAAATGTGATCTTTGAGGTTCTAAAAAAAAAAAAAAAAAGACATCTAAAATAATGCAGGTTTGATTTGCAAGGTTGATACCGACACTACATCAGCACAGAGCCCGCGTCATTACTGCCGTGTTCGTACGGTATCAATATGCATGAAAACAGCTTTTATGATGCCACAGTACAACTGGGCTGCAAAGGCAAAGGTTGGTTGATCTTAAAGGTTAAGTAGTTGTGTGGGATAGAGAGCTAAAGAAATTAAGGCGGTACACTGTTCTTGTCACCTAAAACCATGGAGGGTGTGAGAGATTTGGAAAGAGATCTAGATGAGATGAGGGAGTATTACAGGCATGGAAATACTAGGGAAGCATCATGGAGGAGGTCACAGCTCAAAGGGTTGCTCACTCTCCTCGAGGAGAAAGAGGGAGATATCTTCAAGGCTCTAATGCATGATGTGGGAAAACATCGTGTTGAGGCTTTCAGAGATGAGGTACATGAGATGAAATGTCTTCTTGAAATACACAAGTTTCCAACTTTTCAAGGTTTTATTTCTTACAATTTTAGGATTTAGAATTGTTTTGGGAAAAAAAAAAAAAACAAAAAAAGAATGTTCAAAACAAGTTGGTTAGAGAAGAATCACAACCAAAAGGAATTGAAATGATATCTTTACAAGGATGTAAATAGTGGTAAAGAGTATTGAGTTCATTTTAGAGATACGAAATCATATGCATTTGATCTGATCTTGCTTTTCTTCATTTCTTGTGTACACTGCCTTCATTTGCAGATAGGAACCCTGACAAAGTCGCTGCATTTTGCATTGGGGTCTTTGAAAAAATGGATGTCCGGCAGAAAGGTAAGTGCATCCATCAGTCTTTACATCACATTGAACGAGTATGTTTCCATGGCCATGGGAATTAAGATGAAGGTGAACAGTAGAAGAACCAACTTGTATGTGTATTACGTGATCATCACAATGAAACCCAAAAGAATAATTTACTGGGATTCAAGAAGAAAAATTTACTTAAAGTCTTCAAATCCGAACTAGTGGAGATCTTTTACTAACCACCACTGTAATAAGATGT
This sequence comes from Carya cathayensis, assembly GCA_011037825.1. Lineage (NCBI taxonomy): Eukaryota > Viridiplantae > Streptophyta > Magnoliopsida > Fagales > Juglandaceae > Carya > Carya cathayensis. The sequence goes on along the minus strand of QGSO01000485.1, from coordinate 430,796 downwards.
AAAAGTGATATTCGTTTGCTGTTGCAATATCGTTGACAGGCCAAACTGCCACAAATTGCTTTGCTCACAACTGCAAATATTGTTCCCGAGCCGCTTGGCCTGGTCCTCGTTTTTTCATCTTGGAATTTTCCCTTTGGTGAGTAAATTACTTCCTAGAACAAGAAAAATAATTAAACCCTCCTATCATGACTGCTCCAGTCAGCCACGATAAGAAATTGTCGCCATTATGACACCAAATGTAGGACTGTCGCTGGAACCACTGATTGGGGCAATAGCTGCTGGAAACACAGTGGTTCTGAAGCCCTCGGAGTTGGCTCCTGCATGCGCTTCTTTTCTAGCAAATACCATCCCTGCTTACTTGGACAATAAGGCTATCAAGGTTTTTCAAGGTGGGCAAGCCATTGGTGAACAACTGTTACTGCAGAAATGGGACAAAATCTTCTTTACAGGTAAAACATCGTATGGACTGATCTCTCATATTTCTTTGATTCATTTTGGTTTTTAAAACAACAAGAATAAAACAGAACTAAATGACAAAAGTAATGTCAGGAAGTGCACGCATTGGACGGCTTGTCATGTCTGAGGCTGCTAAGCATCTGACTCCTGTTACTTTGGAGTTGGGTGGAAAATGCCCTGCTGTTGTCGATTCTCTTTCTAGTTCTTGGGACAGAAAGGTAAGTGCAAGTAGTAGGACTAATTTTCATATCCCTATTGTGTCCAATAGTTATTGTATATGCAAATTATACATAACTACAATTTGCTGATCTTTTGTGCTGTAAATCACCAGGCTACTGTAAAGCGAATTCTTGTTGGGAAATTTGGTGCCTGTGCTGGTCAAGCATGCATAGCAATAGATTATGTTCTTGTAGAAAAGGAATTGGCACCAGCTCTGGTACGAAAGTAATAGAAAATACATCTAATGCCCATTCTGGAATTCGAGGTTTCTTAGTTTCCAATGCAGCAATATGTTGAAATGATGATATTCCTCTTCAGGTAGAGTCGATGAAAGTCAAGATCAATGAAATGTTTGGGAAGAACCCAAAAGACTCACACAGTATTGCAAGGATAATAAACAAACAACACTTCTTGAGATTGAAGAATCTTCTGAAGGACCCAAAGGTTGAAGCTTCTATTGTTTTTGGGGGCTCATTGGACGAAGATAGCTTGTAAACAACATAACCTATTCTCTTTTGTCCATGCTCATGCTGGATGTAATTAAAGCTTTTTTCTGTTTATATATATATATATATAGCATCCTCCCCGATAATTGAGGGACTAATTTCCTTTGACAGTGTACTGATTTCAAGTTAATGATTATATATAACTCTATTCTGCAATTTAATAAACTTTGATGCAGGTTCATAGAGCCAACAATATTGGTGAATCCCCCACTCGAAGCAGCTATCATGACAGAAGAAATCTTTGGCCCAATTCTTCCAATAATCACTGTAAGATATTCCAATAATCACTGTATCTCGCGCCTCTTTGTTGGTTTTTGTTGCATCACAACCTAATTACTTTGAACTCTCGTCTTTTCTCTCTGGTCCATAACAGAATCTTAAGTATCAAACAGCTTCTATACATCCTTTCTTCAGCTATGGTTTCTTCTCTCTCCAATTCCAATTCAGAGGCCCTTAGACTAGAGCCTGAATTCTTCCAAAAAAAAAACTTCAGTTTCTTTGTTAATTTAGTCAAACACCTGTAGGGAACTATCTGACCTCTGTGTTTTTTTTATTTTCGTCACCAGAACACTTACAACATAGCCCTGCAGACCATTTTCATCCTCAATCAACAAAACAAACGAGCCTACCAAGTTTTCATCATCATCAGTCCAAATTTTAGAAACCAAAATAATAGACACGAGCATATAAAATAGGCAAACAACATTTTATACCTGTCCAAGTGAATTTTTTGACCTACTATTTTCGAAGGCCCAATTTCAACCCATGGCTTGCCCATTACAATCTAATTTTTGGGCCATAGTTGACCCAATTATCCAGCCCATAGTTTGGCCCTTTCTGGGCTATTGTAAAATAGGTTATCAACCTGTAAAATTACCACTTGTCCTAAAAACTTAAACATATAGAAATAAGTAAATTTATTATTTATAAATTTTTGGTCCAATACGTGAAATATTTAATTAAGGAGTTTTGCTACATACAGTCATTTTTACGTACTCTTTGTGCACTCCACTTATATAATTGTCTAAAGTAGTTATTTTATATTAAAAAAAAGTAATACAACCAATCACATTAATAGAGTATGCAAGGAGTACACAAAAATAATTACACATAGAATTTTTGTTAATTAAATGAGGTAACATGTAAGGTCAACATTCGAACTCAAAATCTTTGCTCCTATGAAAAATTACCACTTGTCCTAAAAGCTTAACCTAATAGTAATAGGTAGATTTTATTATTTGTATTATATTCTTAACATAGTCCAATGGTTGTATAGTTAAAAAGGGGAAAAAAAAAACAGTTCCAGTTTTGCAACTTCAAGATCGATATTTTTTCCACCTAGAGTTTGAGGGGCATAGAGTATATCTTCGTAAATAAGAATCAGGGAATTTGTATATCTTTGCTAATATCATCAAAATATCAGAATTTATTTAGATAATAAAGATGTAGCCTTAGGGACTTTAAAAATCTTGTCTTCTCTCTCATTATCTTTTAATTTTTTTGATCTCTTATATTTATTATGAGCAGGCCAAGTAGTTATAGTACTCGTGAAAGATGAAGTTGCATACTAAAATATTCTTTAATCCGTTTGACAGTTGGAGAAGATTGAAGACAGTATACAATTCCTAAATTCAAGGCCTAAACCGCTTGCCATATACTGCTTCACCAAAAACAAATCACTAGAGACAAGGATGATATCTGAAACATCATCTGGAAGCATGGTTTTCAATGATGCAATTGTTCAAGTATGCTATCAATAACTCAACTGCTTTTGCTATTTTTTTAGCTTAAAAACAGGGAATTCAACAGCCTCGAGATGAGACATCTCTATTGAGTATTGCTCATATATATATTTTTTTACAATCTTGTCTGCTTAAAGCCTTGTGTTGGCTATGTGCAGTATGCTGCTGATACGTTGCCATTTGGAGGAGTTGGGGGAAGTGGGATGGGAAGGTACCACGGGAAGTTCTCATTTGACACATTCAGCCATGAGAAGGCTATCATGAGAAGAAGCTTCCTCTCTGATTTTTGGTTTAGATATCCTCCATGGAACGCTAACAAGTTGCAGCTCCTTGAGAGCGCCTATAAATATGATTATCTTGGGATGCTCCTCACCATACTGGGCTTGAAGCAATCTAGACGAGGATCTTATACCACCTAAGCATATTTTCACTACCAAATACATTACTATATTCATCATCCTAAGATGCAGGGGAAGAAGAAGAAGAGTATAAACATGTTTGTTTGAGTAGTGGTGTAATCGATTTAATCAACCAAAGTGTGCACATCCGTTGCATTTTTGAATTGAGATGAAAGAATGCTATGAAATCTTAGCTTTGTACATATGTTTATTACCCTATGTGTGATTAGGCATAAGCTTTTTATGAGGGTTGTTGTGATGTGTCTTGAATATAGTAAGTTGAATGGATTGTTAGGCTCCAAAACAGTTTATAAAGCAGTTTGTAAAGAGCTTACAATAAAAAAGAGTAAGATGTGGACTATATTTATTAAGGTATTTAGAATAAAAAGAATTTTTAATTCTTTTTGTGATCTAGATGTGGAAGATTATGATCTGTCACGTCCAATCTAGTCATTTTACTTCCCATCCTCTTATATTTATTTTGTATTCATTTAATAATAACGACACATTATAGTTAAAAAAGGAGAAAGGAATTTTCTAAAGGACTTAATGCAAATCAATCATACTTTTTTGTCATCAACACAATTAATTGTATGATTGATGTGGAGAAAGATAAACACAATTGTAAATATTCAAGTGGAGTGTATTTAATTAAATAATTCCAAACAAAAATATTGAATATTATAAAACCAACCTAATGCATCTGCCAAATGCATATAGTTAATGAAATGTTAAGATAAGAGGATTATAAAAAGATCCAAAATGCATTTTAACAACAATAGTTTGCTAAATGTAGAGTGAACTGTTCATCTATGTAATTTTTCTATTCATTTTTCCTCTTTCCTTATTTCATTCTTTGTTTCTAAACCAAGTATGCAAGAAAAAAAAATGCATTATGGGAATATTCTCGTAAGAGTGATGCTACTCTGCCGCCCAGCGATTACCGTTGGGTGTGCCCCATAGGCTAAATGTCACTTTCTAATTTTTTTTTCTGCTTCACATTTTAAAAATATATTTAACTATTTTTAAAAAATAAAAAAATATATCAATACATTAATATTCACTTTCATAATCATTAAGTAAAAAAATTAAAATACATAAACAGTCAAAATGAGAGGACAAATTCATGGGACACACTAGCATTTTCCTTCCCGTAATATACTAATTTTGTTTTAATTTTTTATTTAGGTAAATTTTGTTATTTTGATTGTAGATAGACACGTTACAATCATATTAACATATGAGGGGATATTGCAAATATTGAAAGATATGGAGTTGTTACAAATTTATTAGCAGTTAGAAGAAAATAATATACTTTTTAGTTTTCAATATAAATTAAAAATAAAATTTATATAATATCGAAAAAAATAGATAAATTGATGGTACATTGCAAAATCTATTGAGAAATAAATTAGTAGTTATGCAAATCACACGTATTCTTTTCTTTTTTAAAAAGTAAGTAAATATGAGATTTACATGAAAAAGTTAATTGTTAACGATAGACTTTACTGTTTTTTTTTAAAACAAATGTATGAATTTTACATGACTTATCTAATGTTGCTCCGTAGGTATACCATTGGTCTAACAAATACAATCATTACTTCTAATAAGCAAATTGGAATCCTGAAAAGGAAAAAAATGAAGCCTATCTTCTTTGCTTCTGTGCAAAGGAGAGTGTTTCCACAATTGGTGGGATTCGAGTGTTACTGAGTGTTCATCATGGATGATCTGAGTGATGCTTGGAAAAATCTTAATTTGCAGGATGAGGAGTGCAAAGAGATCATTGTTGAAGAGGCAAATGTTGAGGAACTCCATTGTTGTGAAAGAAAGAGTTTGGTGGGAAAGGTTTTTTCTGATAGGCGAGTTAGTTTAGAAGTGATTAGGGCTACGATGGTTAAGGTATGGAGGATTGACACGGCTATTACGTTTAAGAGTATACGTGATGTCATGTTTGTTATTACGTTTTCTACAGTGACAGATAAAGACTGTGTTCTTGCTGGTAGACCTCGGTTATTTGATAACCATATCCTAGTGCTGAAGTCTGTTGATCTTAATGTGCAACCTAATTAGATGTCATTTAAATCAAAGAGGTTTTGGATTCAACTCCACAATCTGCCGATGGCCTATATGACTCGTCAACTTGGGATGCAAGTAGGGAGTTCGATTGGGTCATTACTTAATATCAATATCTTGATGGTATTGGTTGGGGTCCATTTCTGTGGATTATGGTGGAAATTGATCTCAACAAGCCAATGAAAAGAGGTTGAATGATAAAATGGAATGGAGAAAGTATGTGGATCCCCATTCAATATGAGAAGTTGTCGAAGATCTATTTTGCATGTAGACGCATTGTGCATGGCAAAACTGATTGTGATTCTTAGTCTCTGAATGGGAATCAAGGTGGGGGAGGACAACTTGGTTCTTGGTTAAGGGCAAACATTACTGGTCTTAAGGGAGGCTCTGTTGATCAGGGATCACCATCCAACGACCATGGTGGTAAGAGGAGAGAGGGGTTGGGGGAGGCTAGGAATAGGGTGGAGGTGTCCTGTACTTCTTTGGATAAGGTGGAGGAGGTTGGTGACCAAGGGGGAGAGGCCGTTGAGTCGCCTAATGTTGAATCTAACAAAGTCCATGCCATTGTAGTTGGAGTGTCGTACCAGTTAGAAGAGCGAAAGACACAGGTTAGGGATAAGGGTGGGGGTTCAAAATTAAGTTAGAAAGGGGTTGGGGGGCGGGAGTCAGTAGGAGAAGTGAATGATAATATGGATAGTGATTTGTGGGCTAGTTTGTCTTAGAGCCCAAGAGTTGTTCACCAATATTGGGGCCTAGTGAGACCCAAAATTAACCCAAGCTTTCTGAAGATTATTCTAAATCGAGAAAGGGGATAGTTGGGAACAAGGTGTTTGCGGAACAGGTTGTGATTGAGCAGTCAATACCAGATGAGGTTATTGTTCGAGGGAAGGTAATGGCGGTGAAAATGGGTAGATGGAAGCGGTGCGCTCAACTACAGGGAGAGACAGGTCAATGTTCCACCATGAAGTCTAGTAATAAATGATTTGCTTCAATTGGTGGATGAGAATAGTGATGAGGAGGGCTTGGGAACCCTTAGTCAGTTCAGGATCTTTACCTGTTGGTAAAGAATAAGTCACCCAAAATTGTATTTCTAATAGAAACAATTTTGTTATCTTCAATGGATACCATTCATCGGAGATTGGGTTTTAAGGGGTGTATTTCGGTGGATCCTATGGGTCGAAGTGGTGGATTGGCTTTATTATGGGGAGAGGGTATTGATTTTGAGCTGCACAATTATTCACTGAGACAAATTAGTGGATGGCTTAAGGGGAGTGAGAAGTATGGTAGACGACTTGTGATTGGTTTTTATGGTGATCCAGAAACCAACAAGAGATATCACTCGTGAGATTTAATTTCTAGACTAAACCCAGGTTCAGTGCCATGGTGCTTAATGGGTGACTTTAATGAGATATTATCTCAAGTTGACAAGGTAGGGGGAGAAATAGACCTAAGTTTTAGATGAGTGGCTTTTGAGAAGCTGTAGGTTTGAATGGCTTAGTGGATGTGAGTTGTATAGGAAACCCTTTTACTTGGAATAATTTTCATTCTGATGACAATTTTACTAAGTTAAGGTTAGATAGGGTTTTTGTGAATGCTTTTTGGCAAGAGGAAGGCAATAAGGTGCCAGTTAAGGGACTAGTGGCTAGAAGTTCAGACCATAAACCTCTTTTCATTTCCTTTTTGAAAAGAGGTAGATGACTGAATAATAATCTCAGGTGCTTAAAATTTGAAGCTGGTTGGGTTCATGATGCTGCTTGTAAAAGAGTAATTGAGAAGATATGGAATGATAATGAAGAGGGCCATATTATGGAGAGGGTTCAAGGGGGTCTTAGGAGATGTAGTAAACACTTGTCTGTTTGGAGTAGGAACAAATAATCAGGAAGGGAGAAAAAAAATTTCTAAGTTCACTGAACAACTTAGTAGGTTAGAAGATGATGGGAGGGGGGACCATAGTCAGGAAATGAGAGCTCTACATGATGAAGTAAATCTGTCACTTGACCAAGAGAACCTGAAATAAGGGCAGAGGGCTAAGCAAAAATGGTAGAAAATCAAGGGATCGTAATACTAAGTTTTTCCATAGCTGTGCAACCCAGAAAAAGAGGAAAAGTCAGATTTATGTTGTTAAATATGGGTGTTCTACAATCTGGTCCGGACAGATAGGAGTGCAACAATCTTTTGTGGAGCATTTCAAAAGGATTTTTCAGTTGACAAATCCAACTAATTATGATCTTGAGAAAGGGTTGAAGAACATGGTGAAGAGGGTTAGTGATGTTAGAAATTGTGAACTGGATGAGGAATTTACAGGGCTTGAAGTAGATTTGGCACTTGGTTAGATGGACCCTTTAAATCTCCTAGGCATGATGGTTTTGGACCATGCTTTTTCTAGGATAACTGATAGGTGGTGGGCAATTTAGTGTTTGAGGCAGTGTTTGGGTTCTTAAATGGGGCACTTTTGCAGAGGGGATCAATATGACTAATATAGTTCTGATCCCTAGAACTGAAAATCCGGAGAATGTGATTGATTTTAGGCCTTTTAGCCTTTGCAACGTGGTGTACAAGATTATTGCAAAGGTGCTTGCAAATAGATTGCAAAAGGTGCTGCATGAGGTAATTTCTTTGAACCAAAGTGCTTTTATTCCTGGTGGATTGATTTTAGACAACATTATGATAGTTTATGAAGCTCTTCATACAATGAAACATAGACTAAAAGAAAAAGGGGTACGGTGGCTATAAAACTAGATATGTCTAAGGCGTAGATTGAGTAGAATGGGCATATTTGAAATTAGTTATGGAAAAAATGAGTTTCAGTAATAAGTGGATTCAGTTAATCATGTCCTATGTGACTACTGCTACACACTCAGTTTTGGTTAATGGAAGAAATAGTGAAGAATTTGTACCAACTAGAGGCTTGAGGCAAGGGATCCCCTATCCCATTACCTATTTTTATTATATGCTGAGGGACTCACTTCTCTACTTCAATAGGTTGAGATTAGATGGGCTGTTATGGGAGTGGAAGTGAGTAGGAGGCACTAGTATAAGTCATTTAATGTTTGCTGATGATACCGTAATTTTTTGTAAATGCTAACTTAAGTCAGTGGCAAGTTCTACAAGGGATCTTACAAGTGTATGAAAAGGCCTCTGGTTAACAACTGAATATGAACAAGACTTCCTTATTTTTTAGTACAAATACTAATGAGTCAGTAAATAAAGAATTGGTTAGAGTGATCAGAGCAAGAGAGTGTGGTGTAGCTAAGAAATATTTAGGTCTACCTGCTATGGTTGGAAGGACTAAGTGTAAAACTTTCAAAAGTCTTAAGGATAGAATCAACAATAGAATCAAATGTTGGCATAACAAGTTTCTTACTCAAGCAGGCAAGGAAGTCCTTATAAAATCAGTGCTACATGCTATTCCATCTTATTCAATGTCAGTGTTTAAACTGCCTAATAAATTATGTGATGAGATCTCACAATTGTTATTTGGCTTTTGGTGGGGACATTTGGATAACAATGAGAAAGTACACTCGAAAAAATGGAGTGATGTGGGTCTCCCTAAGGGGTTAGCAGGGATGAGTTTTAGGGATATGGGTAACTCTAATTAAACTATATTGGCTAATTAGTTTTGGCGACTTTTGATTAATCTCTGTAATCTAGTTGCAAGGGTTATGTCTGAAAAGTATTTTAAGCATGGTGACATCTTGAGAGCTAATAAGGGGGTAGGTTTTTCTTTAATTTGGAAGATCATATGGGGAGTATGAGATTTGGAAGAGCATATAGGGAATGGGGATAAGATAAGGGTATTAGGGGGGATAAATGAATCCTAAATCCCATAACTTATACCATTCAATCTCCTATTATTGTACTGCATCAGGATGCTAAAGTGAATGCCTTGATTGATGAGAAGGGGGAGTGGAAGCATGAGATCATTGACAGGGAGTTCAAGTCTGATGAGGCAGAGGTATTAAGGGCTTGACAGTGAGTAGAAGACAATCTGAAGACAAACTTATATGGGGGTATTCCAGAGATAGAAAGTTCTCGGTTAAGTTAGCTTATTTCCTACTTTATGATCAACAAATGACAAAAGCTAGCGGTGGTTCAAGTAGAGATGGTAATTTTGGAATATGGAAGTATCATTGGGACTTAGCAGTTTCAAATGTGGTGAAAGTCTTCATATGGAAAGCAGTAGGCGAAACTCTACCTACTAACGGGAATCTGTTAAAAAGGAAGATCACTAAGGATGGGCTATGTCCAGTATGTCAGTAGGAGATTGAGACAAGCTATCATGTGATATGTAGTTGTGTGGTAGCTTGAGATATATGGGCAAACATATTGAGTCATCTACAGCAAGCTAAATGCATGAGAGGTGACTTTTGCCTATTATGGGAAACACTATTACAGCAGAATAGTAAAGCTGAACTTGAAGTGATTGCAAGTGCATTTAGAAGGATTTGGTTACACAATAACAAGATGGTCTTCCAAGGTATTTGTGACAGCCCTAGTAAGGTATGGTATAGGGCAAGAATGGACGTAGAAAACTTCCAAAAGGCCCAGGAAACCATAAAGGTGCAACATGAGGGACAGTGACAAATTAAATAGTTTGAAATGGTCTCCTCCAGTTGAGAATTGGTTAAATTTGAATTGGGATGCAGCTTTAGATGTAGAAAAACAGGTGATGGGTGGGGGGATTGTAATTAGGAACAGGGTAGGGGATCTAATAGCCTGTGCAAGTTGGTCTAGGAAATATGTAACTCATCCTATGCTGGCTGAACTTTTAGTCTTAGAGTAGGTATAAATAGTGAGATGAGAATTTTTTGTTTTAGATGAAAGTTTAAAATATTATTTTTTAATATTATTATTGTTTTGGGAATTGAAAAAATTGAATTGAGATTTGAAAAAGTTGAATTGTTTATTATATTTTGTGTGAAAATTTGAAAATGTTGTAATAATGAGATAAGAATTTTGTGTCTCATCCCACTTGTCAAATTTGTCCTTAGAACGAGCTGTAGAACTAGTTGGTGAGTTGGGGCTTCATCAGATTGTCTTTGAAGGGGATGCACTTAATGTGGTTAAAGAAGTAAAGAGCAATGATGTTAGTTGGGCGTGGTATGGCAAGAAGATTGAAGATTTGAAGCAGTTTTTTGGCTTCATGGTAACTAGACAGATTCAATTTATTCCAAGGAGTACAAATCAAGCTGCACATACGATGGCCAAATCAGCCATGAGAAGGCTATCATGAGAAGAAGCTTCCTCTATGATTTTTTGTTTAGATATCCTCCATGGAACACTAACAAGTTGCAGCTCCTTGAGAGCGCCTATAAATATGATTATCTTGGGTTGCTCCTCACCATACTGGGCTTGAAGTGATCTAGACGAGGATGTTATACCACCTAAGCATATTTTCACTGCCAAATACATTACTATATTCATCATCCTAAGATGCTGGGGAAGAATAAGAAGAGCATAAACATGTTTGTTTGAGTATTGGTGTAATCGATTTAATCAACCAAAATGTGCACATCCATTGCATTTCTGAATTGAGCTGAAAGAATGCTATGAAATCGTAGCTTTTTGGATATGTTTAATACCCTCTGTGATCAGGCAGAAGCATTTTGTGAGGGTGGTTGTGATGTGTCTTGAATATAGTAAGTTGAATGGATTGTAAGGCTCCAAAACAGTTTGTAAAGCAGTTTGTAAAGAGCTTTTGTTTTTTTGTTTTAGCAAGTTTTGCATTGATATTAAACCAAAGTATGAAATATAAATTCAGGAGTATTTAATTATACAGATAGGAAAGGTGGGTCTTTCCCACTATAGAAATTCAGCAAAGAATGAAGTATTTGGATTAAAGGGATGTTGCCAAAGGCTTGCGTCGCCATTACCCATTGCCCTAGATTGTGCACGCATCAATTTTATGATCGATGGATTTTTCTCACCTTCCATTCTTTTAAAGGATTGTAGAATGTGTTTGATGTCACTGATGATGGGGCACATGGTCTAATCCAGAACGGGAGAGAGGTTTTATTGTTTGGATAGTAGTGCTTGAGTCCCCTTTGAGAATTATTTTTTTCTAGATCCTTTCTTTTTGCTTCTTCAATGGCCATCAATGCTACGTTTGCTTCTCCAAGATTTGGGTTCACACTGCTAATGAGGTCTGTTTTGACAAAAGTGATTTCTCCTGAGTCTTTCTAGCATAAGGATGCTAGTCTGCTACCCTGTTTTCTGACTGCAACATCAATCATGATAATATAGTACCCCCTGAGTGTCTTTCTTCATTCATTTCAACCTATTTGCTTTTTATGACCCACACACTTGAGTGATGTTGGAAGATTTTTTGAACCGACTCAACAAAAATAGAGGGAGATGGAATGATCTGATTATGCTCCATTTTATTTCTAAGAAACCAAAGATTATCCATAGTAATTGTTGCAAAAATTTGAAAGGATTGATGCTCTTCCTCAGGTATGTTGAGAATCTCAAAAGGATTGAGAACGTTTTTGATCTAATTTGAGAAGGGTTGCTTTGCAAAAAAGGTAGTATCAATCAACCATTTTGAGTTTTTCCACACTACTCTAGAATAAATACAGTTGAGGAAGAGGTGGGAGAGGTCTTCTGGTTCAGTTTTACATAAGGGGTAGCCAAGTTGGTCATCATCTAGATGAATGACATTATTGATCAAAGTTTTAGTGGGAAGAAAGTTATGGCCTGTTTTCTAGAGGAATAATTTCAGCCTATCTTGTAGTTTTAGTTTCCATAAACACTTCCAATTTATGGGATGATTGTTGGGATTTGAGGTGTTGTTTTTTATAACAAGAGCTGCATAGGCGGATTTAACTGAAAAAGTTTTAGAAGAATGCTGGAACCATTTAATCTTATCTTGGATATTGTGGAAATTATGATTGACCAAAGGAATTTTTTGTATTTCCCTTGAGGAAGTTTTCGAGAAAAGAGTGTTGAGGAGAAATGTATTCCAATGCCTTGGTTCCCCTAGAGTAAGCTCAGAGACTGTTATGTTTTGGTCTGGAACAATGTTATTGGGGTTAGGCTGAGGTATGGAATAAGAGATTGTAGGTATCTAGGGATAAGTCCATACCTTAGTTGAAGTTCTGTTATTGATTTGAAAACAGATACTAGACCTTCAAAAGTCTCTTTGTTTGAGAAGAATTTTCCAAAACCAAGAGTCGGAGGACTTGAGAAGAACTTCCAGGAAAATTTTTGATTGCAGGTATTTTTTAGAGATGACATCTTTCCAAAGGCTAGTTTTCCCAGTAAGGAGAAACCAAACATATTTAGTGACAAGAGTAGCGTTGAAAGATGCCATACGTTTGAGGCCAAGGCCTCCCATAGACTTTGGTAAATAGATGGTCTTCCATGATTTGAGAGTAAATTTATTTCTTCCATTATTCTCAAAACCCCACCAAAATCTGCGAAAGAGGGAGTCCATATTTTTTGCCATAGCTTTGGGGCTGAGTGTTGAGGACATGACATATGAAGGGATTGTACTAACAACCACTCTTATTAGGACAGTTTTTGCAGCTTGAGAAAGAATTTTTGTTTTTCAACCTTGAAGTTTGTTTTGGATTTTTTCCATTATTTCAATGAGGAATTTTTTTCTTTTCAACACCATCTGTGAGAGGTAAACCCAGATATTTGGAGTTAGGAGGGGAAACTCTAAAATTAAAGTAGTTTTTGACATCCATAATAGAAGCAGGAGTGGTGTTCCTACTGAAATGGAGAGAGGATTTTCGCTCATTGATACATTGACCCGACCAAGAGTTGTAAACATCAAGGCATTTAAAGAGATTTTGGGCATTGTTCAGCAGTTGAACCAAAGAGGAACAAGTCATTCGCAAAGAGTAAGTGAGAAATAGAGGGGCCCTTTCTTGAAAGTTTAATGCCCCTTATGCAGTTTAGTTCTTCTTTTTTGGTGATGAGTATAGAAAGAACTTATTTGCCTAGGATGAAAAGGAAATGGGATAAAGGGTTACTTTGCTTGAGACCCATTGTAGATTGGAAGTATCCATGAGGGGTGCCATTGACAATGATTGAGTAGGATACAGTAGAAATATACTCTTTGATCCAATTGATCCATTGATGTTTGAACCCTGTTTGGTGAAGAACAGAAAGGAGAAAGGACCATTCCATGGAGTCAAAGGCCTTTGCCATATCAATTTTGATGGCCATTTGGCTTATTCTACCCCCCTCTCCCCCCCCCCCCCCCCCCCCCCCCCTTTTTTTTCATTCTGTGGAAAATTTCTTGAGCCAAGAATGTCTTATCTTGGATGAGCCGACTAGGGATGAAAGCAGATTGACAAGGGGTGATGATGCTGGGAAGGATGACTTTGAGCCTATTAGCAAGAATTTTTGCTATAATTTTATAGCAAACATTAGACAAGTTAATAGGTTGGAATTGATTGACATCGTTAAGGTTATCCACTTTTGGAATTAGAACCAGGTTAGTATGATTGAGTTTCTTGAGAAGCTTGCCATGAAAAAAAAAAAAAAACTCTTTGTGGCTGCAATCATGTTTATTTTAATGACTTCCCAAAAAGTTTTATAAAAGAGATCCGTAAAGCCATCAGAACCAGGAGCTTTTGTTGGGAGGAGTTTTTTCACAATGAGAGTGATTTCTTCATCGTTTGGAATTTCGCATAGGAAGTCATTGTCCAAATCCGTTATCTTATTAGGAAACAAATTCTCCATTTCCTCATGAGGGACATGATGAGAAGTAGGGAAAATGTTTTAGAAGTGATTTTGGATCTTAGAGATGATGGCGTGTTGATCTACCGTCCAGTTATTCATATCTATTTTGAGACTCTCAATATTGTTTTTTCTTCGTCTAATGGAAGTGGAAACATGAAAGAATTTGGTGTTAAGATCAGAGGATGTGAGCCAAGTTACCCTGGATTTTTGCCTTAAAAGAGTTTCCTCTCTTAGGAGCAACTCATTAATGTTTTCCTACAAGTCAAATTCCAGGGTGTTGGAGGAAGAATGAGAGTCTTGATCTTGGAGAGAGGATAGAATAGAAGTCAAGGATTTGAGTTGAGTCTGGATGTGCCCGAAACAATTTTTATTCCATTTCCGAAGAGCTTTTTTTGTAGCTTTGAGTTATTTTGAGAGAGTGAAAGATGGAGTTCCTATGAAATGGGAATTCCAGACCTCTTTGATGGTTTTAAAAATGGAAGGGTCTCGAATCCAGAATTCTTTGAATTTGCAAGACTTAGGAGAGCTTATCTTATTTGAAGTTTCTAAGAGAATTGGGGCATGATTTGATGAGACACTAGTGAGGGTGGTAAGAGAAGCTTGAGGAAAGAGTTCTAACTATGGAAGGTTAGTTATAGCTATATTGAGTTGCTCTTTAATGAGATGATGGCTGAACCTGTTATTAGTCCAGGTAAACTTTGGACCAGTGAAACCTAGGTCAACAAAGCCAAACTTATCCATGAACAATTTGAGCCCTTTTGGATTGGAAGATTGGGCGATTGGTTTGCCCCCGATTTTTTTAGACTGAGTGAGGATGGAGTTAAAATCAGTTTGAAAAAACATGGGGCAAATTGATCACCCAATCTTCCCAAAAAAGAATCAGCGATGTTGGTAAGCAGATCCCGAAATTGTTGCTTTTTTCTGTAAGGGGTAGGGCAGTATGCCAAATTGAGAAGCCACGACATATAGCTGGGATCCGAATACACCAACAGAGAAATTACATTACTAGTTATATTTACAGTCTCAACGTCAACCCCAGGCCGATACAAAAGCAAAAGGACCTCCATTTTCTTGAAGGAGGGGCGTGCACAAAATAAGCAAATCTCAACATATAAACAATATCAATAGTGTCATTAGTAGAAAGTAGGCTTTTAGAAAGGAAAATAACCTCAGGGTTATAGACCTTGATAGTTTCTTTAAGAGATCTGATTACACAAGGTCGGGCAATACCTCAGCAATTCCATGCTAGAAGTCTCATGTAGCTTTCGGTGGTAGTGAGGACCTTGCCACCTCAGCCATTGGACTCATGGGGAAGAGATTCATAGTTTGAGATTGGACTTTGTTACCTGAAGCCTTTGATTCTTAGTGCTAGTAGAGAGCATATCTTATTATGGTGGGGCCGATCTTCATGATTTTCCTTTGAACTCTCTTCTTTTTTGGTTGCTGTGAGGTCTTGTTTTTTATTGGAGAGTTTGTCGTGCTAGCAATCATAACCCCAGCCTCATGAACTCCATAGCCTTATTCTCCGCACTTATCTGCTTCCACTAGAATTGTGGTAATGAGATGGCATCTTTTATGGGGGAGGGAAGGGTTGCTCTTCTCATCAGATAGATTTTTCCTCTTCTTCATTGTCTCATTTGGAAGTTTGAATGTGGGATTGGTGATGGTGAGAGATGAGGTCATCATTTCCTTGGTTAGGGTTTGTGATTTTGGGGAATGGTCTTTCGGGGAAGATGAGTCTATTGGAGGGGTTTGATGGATTTGAGTGAGGATTTGGGTCGAGCCCATCTGGAAGGTATTAAAGGCTATGCAAGCCTTGCCTAAAGGGCTGACCAAGAATAAAACACTATGGTTGGGCTAATGAAATTCTGTTGGCCCATTCTTTTCTTTGAGTTGGGAGAGAAACTATTTGAAAAATGTGGATTTGGGCTTGGGCTCTTCTGGGGGGAAGGGGGGCGAATGGCTTTATTGGATTAGTCAGAATTGAGAACTTCGAATTTGTTGTGTGTGGGCCCAGAGGAGACCTAAACTTTAGCATTTTAGAAGGTTAGTATGTTTCTTTTGATCCTAAGAGTGATGCTTGGAGGGAAGAAAAATCATCTGGTGTTAGAATTGTTGGGAAAACAGAGACCTTATTATTGATGGCGACCGTTTTGCTGCTCTCCATAAATGGAAAGGTCATTCTTGTTTGGATGCTTCGATCATTGCCACGTGGAGATTGACTCAGTTTGCATGGAGCAAATCTTGCAGCTTCCAAAGGTTGACTTTCATTGATACAAACAGTGACATCTTGTAGGTTTGCCCTATTGTTGTGAAAAGTTTTTTGATGCAAAATTCCTTTTTGTGGCCTTCGTTGGTATTGATGTTGATAGCTTTCCTTTTACCGCGATGTTCTACCTGGGTTTTCTCCCTTGAGGGCTCACTGGTTCTTGGACGAGTTAGGGTAAGTGGATGTGATGGTTCTCTTATGTGCACTGGGGGGAGGGATGGAGGAATTTTTTTCATTTGTTCGAACTATGAGACTTCTTGGGGGACTAACAGTGGTTGTTTTCTTAGAGGTTCTTCGGGTCTCATTAGTCTGTGAGGTTCTTGAGTGTTGGCTCTCATCCAATAACCAAAGAAAGGTTCCTCAGCAAAGCTAATATAGATGTGACATACTTGATGAAGGTGGCCCAGTCTCCCGCATCCATAACAAAATTTAGATAATCGATCATATTTGAAGCTAACCTTAGTTGGACTCAGAGTCGACCCTGGGTAGTATGAACACTTTGAAGAGGGGTTTGTCCGTGTTGATTTCCACCCTAATTCTAAGAAATTGTTTTACACAGGTTTTGGGGAGGTATGCTTGGTCGACTTCCATTAAACGACTCACGACTTTGTCTATTTTTTTGCGTTTTCTGTTGTCATCATTTCAAGGGGTAATCCATAGATATGGATCCAATATGTAGAGTGTGATAGGTCTATTTCTTGGAGATTGAGGCTTGGAGGCCATTCTTTGAGCACCATGTGATATCTTTTAAAATTCCAGGGTAATTGGTTAAAGACTATGTTTTTTCGAGTGGGGATGAGAAAGTGAAAATATATATATTGGTTCCAAGTTCTTCAATAGTGAGACCAGGCACAAAGCTCCAAACCACACATATAGTAGAGTGAAAAATATGTTTGTTGAGAGCTTTAGATGAGACCAACTTACCGACCAGTGTCTGGTTGGAGAACTTTATAGCAGTTTCTGGAGCTGGTACCAAGATGATGTTGTCCCATGTTAGAGTTTTTGTTTGTTCAACGAGTAGGTCAACACTTGATTTTTCTCTCTCTTTTGACATGGGTGGGTGATGGTGGGTGGAAGATGCGGGATGTTTAGTAAGTGAAAGATTCTGGAGGGTAGGGTATAGGGAGAGGTTGGTGAGGATTAGGTGGGGGCGTAAAGGGGGAGACTATGAAGAGGAGGAGAGAACTCATCTTCAGAGAGAGAGAGCGGTGGATATCATTTCAATTTTTTTTTTTTTGTAAAGAGTTTACAATAAAAAGAGTAAGATGTTGAATATTATAACATGCACCAAATTAAATAATTCCAAACAAATATATTGAATATTATAAAACCTACCTAATGCATGTGCCAAATGCATATAGTTAATGAAATGTTAAGATAAGAGGATTATAAAAAGATCCAAAATGCATTTTAGCAACAATAGTTTGCCAAATGTAGAGTGAATTGTTCATCTATCTAATTTTTCTATTCATTTTTCCTATTTCCGTATTTCATTATTTGTTTCTTAACCAAGTATGCGAGGAAAAAAAAATATATTATGGAAATATTCTTGTAAGAGTGATGCTACTTTGTAACTGTTGGGCGTGCCCTATAGGCTAAATGTCACTTTCTATTTTTTCTTCTTCACATTTTTAAAATATATTTAAAAAAATAAAAAAATATACCAATACATTAATATTCACTCTCATAACTATTAAGTAAAAAAATAAAAAAAAATTAAAATTAAAATATATGAGCGATCAAAATGAAGAGGAAAATTCATAGGACACACTAGTATTTTCCTTCTCCTTCTTGTAATATACTAATTTTGTTTCTCATTTTATTTATTTATTTTTGATTTAGGTAAATTTTGTTATTTTGATTGTAAATAGACATGTCACAATCATATTAACATATGAGAGGACATTAAAAATATTGAAAGATATGGAGTTGTTACAAATTTATTAGCAGTTAGAAGAAAATAATATACTTTTTAGTTTTCAATATAAATTAAAAATAAATTTATATAATATAGAAAAAGAATATATAAATTGATGGTACATTGAAAAATCTAATGAGATAAAAATTTGTAGTCGTGCAAATCACGCTGAGAAATGAATTTCTAATTATGCAAATCACGCGTCTTGTTTTCAAAAAATATAAATAAATATAAAATTTATATAAAAAAAATTAATTTTTATTAATAAACTTTATTTTTTTTAAAAAAGAATCTAGGAGTTTTAGATGACTTCTTACTCTTTAGATATACCATTCGTCTAACAAATACAATCATTACTTCTAATAAGTAAATTGGAATCCTAAAAAGAGAAAAAATAAAAGCATAAAGAAAAGGGAAAATAAAATAAAACGGAACTGCTAGATACAGTCGTCTTATGCAAGCGGGAGGTAAATGTTTATACGGGTTGAATAAAAAAAAGTTTTATGTGGGTTTTATATTAATTTATTTTTTTTAAAATAACTTTACGATACTTAGACATTTACGACTGCAAATATCATTTATCAAAATAAAAATATGTAAAGTGAGGTGGGTTTGATTCCGCATGCACACAACGGTTGATTCCAATTTCCACGTTCAAAAGGTCCCGAAAATGAGAGGGAACATTTCCCGCCAACCTTCTCTCTCTAGAAAACTCTCTCCCTCTCTCAAACCCTAGCACCACCACCTCGACACCCACCTCCACTGCACTCTCCTGCACCACGTCCATGGCGGAGACCCCAAAGAAACCCCTCCGTTCCCCGAGAAACTCTAAACTCCAATCCCAATTCAACTCCAAACCCTCACCTTCTCTCACCCCTGTGACCCCGCGAAACCTATCCCCTCGCAGATCCACCCGGCGAACCTCTCTACATTTCAGTCCGAACACTCCTCACAAACTCAACAACCGTACCGAAATTCCCAATGAAGACTCCGCAAGCACCCCAAGAAATGTTAATAACATCGCGGACAGATCTGTTCCAACGTCCCAGGAACCGATCAATAAAGCCGAAGGACTGGGTGCATATTCCCCCAGAAATGCGAACTTGGTTAAAGCACCGACATCCGCGAAAAGGAGTGGAAAATCGAGACGCAAAGATGGTGGAGATTTCGTCGAAGTTGAGGTATCGTTCTCGCCGGTGTCACCAGCCCAGTCGGAGTCGACGAGGAGGAAGAGGAAGAGGGGGGGTGAGAGGGAGGTGGTCACGAGAGCAATGGCTTCTTTGAAGTCCGAGAAGAAGAGCGACTCGGTACCGCCACGGAGGCGGGCCAAGAGGCGGGTGTATTATAAGAAAGTGGTGTATGATGGGGGCGAATTTGAGGTGGGGGATGATGTGTACGTAAAGAGGAGGGAGGGAGCAAACTCGGATGATGAGGAGCCGGAAAGGGAAGAGTGTAGGGTGTGCTTTAAGACCGGCAGAGCTGTGATGATTGAGTGCGATGATTGTTTAGGTGGGTTTCATTTGAAGTGCTTGAGGCCACCATTGAAGGAGGTGCCGGAAGGGGATTGGATATGCGGGTTTTGCGAGGCTCGCAAATCGGGCAAAGACGTTGAGCTCCCCGTACCGCCAGAGGGGAAGAAGCGGGTGAGGACAATGAGGGAGAAGTTGCTTTCGAGTGATTTGTGGGCTGCCCGTATCGAGAGGTAGTAACCTTTTTCTAAGTTGAACGATGTGAGTTTATAATTTTGCTCTAGTTGTAAACTGTTAACGTGTGTGGATTTGATGACTTTTTGTTTGGAGGTTCACAGCATATGGAAAGATGTGGATGGTAGCTTTTGGTGCCAGGTGCGTTGGTATATGATCCCGGAAGAGACTGCAGCTGGAAGACAACCTCATAATTTGAGGAGGGAGCTTTATCGGACGAATGATTTTGCTGACATTGAGGTGGTAGACGATATTTTATCTTGATAATTTAGTAAAAATACTACCATGGTTCGGATTCTTTAAACTGCCTAGCATTCTGTTTGAGAAATTGCTCTGTGATGTGGTACAGTACATTATTCATGCGCAGTAATTTGTGTGTGTATTTGATACTCATACAATTCTACACCTATTCTACAATATGGTAAATGCTTTCCTCAGTCATTTGGTTGAGGTGGGAATCTCAATTCCGTATTTGGAAACAAATGAATGAGATAATAATGCCTAGAAACATATAAATTTAAGAGGAAAAAAAAATGAGAGAAAGCGATGGATTTAACTACCATTATGGGTGCAAATGGATGTGGATGTGAATTGTATGCATTTAAATATAGTGACACAGAGTCACTGACATCTGGCCATTATTGAAGGCTCAGCAAACAAAAGAGAAATGTTGGACAACTGAAGTATTCATACCTACCAAAGCAAGTTCAAATTATCTAGTTTAACAAAGCGTTTCTAAACCAGGTGTGGTAAAGTATATTGAGAAGCTTCAAAGTGACTTTTTGGAATTGTGTGGAGGATGAGCCTAAGTGCCATCTAGTTAGTTGGCCAACAATATGCGCTCCGATTTCCTACAACTGTTTGGGGTTTAAGAACCTGATTGTGTTGAGTGAGTACTACTGGGGGGATCAGGCCTTGAAGGTCGGTACCGACAATTGTTTAGAATCTCTTCTTGCAAGGAGACATCAGTGGCAATCCACATCAGTGTAGGATAGGAAATGGTTTGGTTTCTCCACTTCTTAATCTTCTCTAACATTTAGGATGAAAGAAACCAAGAGGATAAAATGGGCTGGATCCCTTCCAGCAGAAGGGAGTTTTAGGTCAAATAATTCTATCAAATTCACATCCTGCAACACCGTAGTCCTTCACGGTAGCCTTGTTTGTTCGGATGATGGATCTAGGGAAGATCTTGATGATAATTTGAGGAGGGGACACATAATGGTGACAGATTGATTTTTTATGTGCAAGAAGAGTTTAAAAACCATTGACCATCTATTGCTTCACTGTAAAGTGGCAAAGACATGGTGGATCTCAATCTTCCACCCTTTTGGGTTTGAGTTGGGTGCCACCCCAACGGTTGGTGGAGTTAACGATGGCTTGGGGAGGTAAACTGAGAGACAACTTGAGTGTGGATGTTTGGAGGATGACCCTTTTTTCATAATGTGAAGTATTTGCTGAGTCTCTGAGTTATCTCCCCTTAAACTAGGCATCCCTCCTATGTTGCGCCCTAACAATATTTTAATAAAACGAGATAGTATACTTATAAAATAATCACTGCGAACTGGCCAATATGAGCAAACATTCATCAATAAATGTTTCCAATGTTCCCATTAGCAGACAGTTGAATTTGCCCCTATGAGCAGTTAAAAGTAGGGCATCGTGCTAATTTCTGAACCTAAATTACCACTTATTTTTAAAAGTTCTCTGAACAATTTGTTAAATAGTCACTTTGGCTCTTAAAGTTTGGAAGTAGCGTGAAAGTGAAAATTCCTCTCAATTTCTTGAAGTAGCTTTTAATGATAGTTGTAAGCACAAGTTTCTATTCTCTCTTGCCTATTATCCTTACACTCGTAATAATGCTTATGCACGTTGCTGCAGATGGAATCTATTCTTAGACAGTGCTCTATCATGAATCCTAAAGAATATGCCAAAGCCAATAATGAAGGGGATGATGTTTTCCTATGTGAATATGAATACAACATTCATTGGCACAGTTTCAAGTGTCTTGCTGAAATTGATAATGGTGAAGAGGTAAGCATTTGGGGTCTCCTATGATAACAAAATTGGATTAGAATTTAAAATTTATTGCTTACAGCACTTATCAGGAAAAAAAGTTTATGGGCTTTCTGTTATTTGGTAGGATGGCGAAGAAGCTGACAGTGATGAAGATTGGAAACTGTGCAAAGATTCAGATTCTGGTTCCGATGAAGACATTGAATATGAAGAGGAGAACTTAAAGAATTTACTAAACAAACTAGCCCCTCCTCACGTGTTGGCTGCAGTATGACAGTATTCTTTATTGTGAACTTGTGTCTTTTTAGCTAGTTTTTGTTTTTTCAAAGTTGAAGTAGTCTGTAATTAATACAGAACTCAAGGAAGAGGCAATTCTTTGGGCTTCAAAAGATAGGGACCAAGAAAATCCCTGAGCATGTAAGATGCCACAAGCAGACTGAACTCGAACGAGCAAAGGCAACACTTTTGTTGGCATCATTGCCTAAATCTCTACCTTGCCGGAACAAGTATGTGAAAATTGAGATGTCATAGGCTTTCTTTGATGTTGAATTTGTTCTTACTTTCCAATGAAGGATACATGTTTTTTCAGAGAAATGGACGAGATAACTACATTCATTAAAGGTGCTATCTGTGATGATCAATGTTTGGGACGTTGCCTCTACATTCATGGTGTTCCTGGAACTGGCAAGGTAGGCTCTAGCTATAATGAGTAAAACAGAACTCTGTTGTCTGAGACATGCTTCAGATTCTTTTAATTTTCTCCATGCATAAGCAATTTTTATTTATTTGATAGTATCATCATCATAAAACTGCAGACAATGAGTGTATTAGCAGTAATGAGGAATTTGAGGTCCAAAGTTGATGCAGGAAGTGTGAGACCCTACTGTTTTGTGGATATTAATGGTCTAAAGCTGGCATCCCCAGAGAATATATACAGGGTAAACATAAACAACGGCCCCGTTTTCTTTTTGGGATTGCATTCTCTAGTTGCTATATAGTGTACCCTATTTTCTTTCAGGTTATATATGAAGCATTGAGTGGGCACAGAGTCAGTTGGAAAAAGGCTCTCCAGTCGCTCAATGAACGATTTTCGGATGGAAAGAAAATTGGAAAAGAAGATGACCGACCTTGTATTCTGCTCATTGATGAACTTGATCTTCTTGTTACGAGAAATCAGTCGGTAACTGGTTTATTTTGTGATTTGAAAATTTGTCAATCATAACTTAGTTATTTTGTTTTAGATATTTGATCAACTATAGAATGTGAAATATCCATGACCTTTGATGTCACAGGTTTTATACAACATCCTTGATTGGCCTACTAAAGCACATTCCAAATTGATTGTGATAGGTATGGTTTTATGTTAGTTAAGGATCCTTCCAGCTTAATGATCTATTCTTATAAAACTAGCAAAAATAATGATATTTTCTATTACAAGAGGCATCAAGAAAGTTTTAAGTAAGAAAATGAAAAATAAGATATTAAGGACAAAGATGTTGATGCTGATGGCTGCAATGTTATTTCTTTGTATGGATATAAAACCAGGAATAGCAAATACCATGGATCTTCCTGAAAAGTTGCTTCCTCGTATTTCAAGCCGTATGGGTATCCAAAGGCTTTGCTTTGGCCCCTATAACCATCAGCAACTTCAAGAAATTATTTCCAGTCGCCTTAAGGGCATTGATGCATTTGAAAAACAAGCTATAGAATTTGCATCAAGAAAGGTCAGTGTTTTGCTCTTTGTTTCATAACTGAAACTTGATTATTGTTTTCTTTAATTTCTCCTCTGCTGAATTGGTCGCACATGATAAAAACTCAGTGGATATATATCTTTTGTACTCAAATTTAACATTCTGTACTTGTATTCAGGTTGCAGCAATTTCAGGAGATGCGCGTCGTGCTCTGGAGATATGCAGGCGTGCAGCAGAAATAAAAGATTACCATATCAAGAACCTAATCTCAACTAATAATTCAGTTTCTTCAGGTATTTGGACTTCTGCTTTGTTTGCATGCAGAGGATTATCCCTCCAAACTTAGTTGAGTTTTTGGTTGTTGATTAAAATCTTTTCCTGAGTACATTGTGCTCATGTGCATGTAAAATGCTTTAACACATTTGTGCAGCGAATGTTGACTTTACATTGGGAAAATAGATACTCCATGATTTTTCTTTGTCAATTGTATTTTTTCTTTATCAAGATGTTGTGATGTTCCTGTCCACTTAACTAGTAAAACTGTGTGAAGAAACGTGTGCCTGATCCTTTCCTGACCCACAGGGCAGAATCAAACCTGGCCAGCTTTAGTGGCTTTAAAGTAAAGCCACTGCACCATGAGAAGTCGGTTTTGCTTGTTTTCCCACTAATTATATTTAATACATCTCTGCTTTCAAGGAAAATCGCTTGTTGGCATGGCTGAGGTTGAAGCAGCTATCCAGGAGATGTTCCAGGCTCCTCATATTCAGGTGGGTTTCACATTTGGTTTATAATACGCTGAGAATAACGAATACTGTTCTATTTTTGGTTCACAAATACACTGCATTTAGTTAAATGATAAATGACATGTTGGAAGATACCAAAATTTTCCAAATGAGGCATGTAAGGTTATGAGATATATATATATATATATATATATTAATGTTAATATGGTATGAGACAAATTAGATGTGGAAAGACAGACCATCTCAAGTTTAGCGTGCCGAGGGGAGAAGCTGTGTTCTTTTGAGATACCAGAATGGGTCTTGGAGAGTTGATTTTTTGTGAACATGATCACAGTTTGTTTCTTTAAGAACTGTTACAGCAGAACAGCTACCCCTGAAGGATGAAAACTAGTACATGGCACAAATAATTAAATAACCATTTTCTGATTGCATGCCTTTTCTGCCACATCTGTGCACAAACAGGATTCAATTGCTAGTTTTGGCAATTACTATTTCTATAGGGGTGACAATAATATTTTTTATTTATATTGTACCTCTTGCAGATTGACAACCACCTTTTGATCTTCTAGTAACTACCTTCACAATGGTTTTTTTTTTTTTTTTTCAGGTAATGAAGAGTAGTTCCAAACTGAGTAAAATTTTTTTGACAGCTTTGGTGCATGAGCTTTATAAAACAGGAATGGGCGAAACTACCTTTGAAAAGGTCAACTTCTCACTTAATCTTTGTGTTCTTCATTCCTGATTTGATGATCTTATAGATTTCTTTGCATCTTTGTCATTTAACGATGTGTAATTTCAAAGCAAAAACATTTTTGACTAATTAAGCTTGCTGACTAGTAAACCTTGGAGAATGTTTTTTATTTCTTTTTGTATCAGTTGAATATCTGGTACTCACGGATGAATATGAGACTAGGGGAAGATGCCAAGGACTTAATGTAGTATTTTTTACACAAAGCGGTTACAGGGATCACTGTTGTTGAATATCTCATTGTCCTTGCATGATTGACAAATTAGGGAACTCTCCAAAAATAAAAATCCTTAAGTGAGTAGTTCGGCTGGTAATCCCTGAATAGCACGATTAGATACAGAATAAGCATGATTTTAGTTCACTGGATAACCAACTGAGAATCTGGAAACTTTTCACTGAGCAGGAAGTTTTGGGTTACTGTGTATATCTTTAATGAGGTTTTATTTCTCTTGCAGTTGGCAATGACTGTATCATGTCTCTGTACAAGCAATGGAGAGGCATTCCCTGGATATGACACACTCTTGAAAGTTGGGTAAGTCATGTTATACTATTGTTTTCTTTCAAAAGACATTAGGAGGAAACATTTGTCTTGCAGTCTTAACCTCACTATTATTTTGACGTATAATTCAAGAAAACTACTGGTGACAAAGGGATCCTATATAAAGAATTCTAAAAACTTACGTGACACAGTGCCACATCATCAATTTTTTTTTTTTTTCCATTCACCCCCACGCCCTGAGTGACTAAGTCCCCCCTCCTTTCCCAAACCTCCCCAGACCTGAGCCCACAGAATCTACCTTCTGGTGAGGGGTGACGACATCGGTGAGGGACGAAGATGCCTGGTGGTGCAGAGACGTCAGTTTCACGGGAAGTAGCGGCGGTGCTAGGTGCACGAATGGGGGGGGTCTTGGGGGTTTGGGAAAAAGGAGTGGGGAGGAGGGGAAGGGCACTAGGGAGGGGGGAAAATGATTAAAAAAAAAAAAACTTAAACTGACACGGCATTGTGTCATGTCAATTTGAGTCCTTTGTATTTCTGGTAGCTCTCATAATTCAAAGTGCCTAAGGGAGTATGGAAACCACAGCTCACACACACACTCGTATGTTGGCGCACATCAATTTGTGAGTCCCTTTGTATTGCTTTATGTTGTCTCGTATACATATTTGATATCAGTTTTTTCAAAAACAATAATCACTCGTATTTCACTTTGCATTCCAGGGTATTTTCTGGCCATTTTAGGGATGGCTCCTTAACTCCTAGGGGTTGGCTCAAGTGGTAAAGGCCTTGGGTTTGGGGGTATGCTCCCCCCAAGTCTATGGTTTAAATTTCTTTGGGTGCAAATAATTTTTAGGGATTTTTAGACTGGAGAATTTTTCTCTTGAATTACTCAAGGTGCACTTAGAGAAAACTCCTTGTCAAAAGCCTGTGCACCATTGGAATTAGTATGGATGTTGTACCTGGACACGCGGTGCCAATAAAAAAACAAAAATTAGGGCTGGCCTTTTTATAGGTTTCTTATTATCGAGTTGTTTAGATGCATCTGAATCTAAAATGGATTTCTATTTTATAATGTCATTTTGTTTATTAGTCATGCTACTCATCATCTTAATTCTCATCATCTTCTCATCATTCTATGATAGAGTATTAGATGATTAGAGACTAGTTATTATATTTTACTTGTGAACCTATCATCTAATCGCACATCATGAGATGATGAAAAAATGAATGATGAATAGATTTTTTTTCTTTGCCTATATAGGTGATAACAAAATGGTACTACTTTTGCTTCAATGGCCCCTTAAAATCTATTGAATGAAATGGAGCTCATTTAGCCATTGATGTTAATTTATTCCATATTGAGTTGCGAAACTAAAATTTTAGTCTATTTTTTGGGGCAGCTGTAAGCTTGGTGAATGCAGAATTATTTTATGTGAATCTGGTGCTAAGCACAGACTCCAAAAGCTGCAGCTCAATTTTCCAAGGTCAGTTGTCTATCAAGCCCTCAGCTAAAACTGTTTGGAATTAGTGACCTGGCAAATTTTAATTAATTTATCTAGTTATACGAACATGAAAGGAAGGGTCTTCCATCTGTGCTTTACACTAAGCCTCATTTTCGTCATTTTGGATATATTTGCACGTGCAAGAGCCACTACAGTAGGGGATGTCAGTTGGAAATATATTCTATTCAGATGGTACACATTCATTTACTGACGTATAACCTCATCGGTCCTCTAAATACTGCATCTAGATTAGGAGAGTAATTTCTTTTCGAGATTTAAACTACCCCGGCAGGATCTGCCCAATCCTGGAAATTCGTCAACCTCCTAGATTTATTGTTTATGATTGGATTGCCCTGTCCACCACAGTGCATGTGGCCTGTGGATTTGTTGGGCAATTTTGTAAGATTAGAGGTGTGAAGAAACAAACCTTTTCTTGGGTTAACAAATTATAACAGTACTTACTGCATCACTATATTCGCTACTACTACATTTTGTAATACCATTCAATGCTGTATACTCATGTCTCGATGTCAAAAGTGACACCTATGCTTTCTTCATTAAATCGATCATTTATCCATCACAAAAATTGGACCGCAATTTAATTTTGAATGATTTCATTCTGTTCCGTGCAGTGATGACGTGTCATTTGCGTTGAAAGACAGCAAGGATGTTCTTTGGTTGGCAAAGTATCTATAATTCAAGACTCCGGCAATACAAACAGAAAAATTTTGGCCTTGGTCTTCATTACTTTATTCTAAACTTCTATTCATTTATGTTATTTCCAGACTGGAAACTCGCAATATCTTTATTTCCTTCTCTTAATTATAACAAACACAAGTTTATCTGGAGAAGGTGTATCTTGTTTTCTGAGGCATTGCTATATTCCCATTGGAAACAGTACGAGACAAACTGAGCAAAATCTGAGGTGAAGTTTTGTTTCTGGACTACACATTCATCTTGCACTATCCGTAACATTTTCTCTACATGTTGCCTCACATCAATAGTTGACCATCCAAATGTAAATTAATCTAGATTCTTTAGTATTGGCCTGTGACTGCTAGCTAGGGACATAGACATGTTCATTAAATTTCTGAACAAGCTCGAAAGAAAACATTATTGCCTTGTTGATGTTGAGATAAGACGAGAAATTGTAAATAGTAATGAAATAAAATATGAATAGTGAAATAGTTTAATTTAAAATATTTTGTAGAGTTTTGGGAAATGAGAGAAAATGTTGAATAAGAAAAATTAGAAAGTTAAAATATTGATAAAAGATAATTTTTTTAATATGATTTTTATTTTGAGATTTAAAAAAGTTTTTTTTTTCTTTGTTTGTTTAGAAATTTGTAAAAGTTGTTATGAATTAGGTAATGATTAAATGATAAATTTAAAAATTTGAAATTGAAAAATGTTTATATTGTAATGATATTTGAATGGTGAAATGAGATAATATGACATGAGTTTTGGCCAACCAAACCGGCCTTACCATAACAAATTAAGCAAAAGTCCCAACAAATAAATAGTGTTATAATGAACCTAATTTGTTGAAAGAATTATTAAAGTCTTATTTGACTCGTGAAGGATAATTATCACTCACCCTAAAATTGAGACATTAGGAGCATATAATTAGTACAACATTTATTTATTTTTTATTGATATCGAGTGTTCGAGAATAAAGTTCCAACTAATTTTAGGTCAGTATGGGGCTTGTGTTTTGAAACACTAGTCATATCATCTTATTTCCTAATTTTTTATAATTTTCTTCTCAAACACCACTCAAGTATAAATACTTTTTAATTTCAAAATTTTGATTTTTTGTCTAATCATTACAATTTTTCTAAATTTTTAAACAAAATACAAAAGATAATATAACGTATTTTCAAATTCTAGAAAAATAATAATATTAAAAAAATTAAATTCTAATAATATTTTAACTTTATAATATTTTTCTTTAATTTTTTTCTCTCCTTTTTCAAAACACAATACTAACATCTTAACTCAAACTATTTCATTACTATTTACAAAATTCTCATCTCATCTCATTCTTCAAACATCCTATAAATTTATAGTTAGTTATATAAAACATACCTTATTATAATCATTAAATAAAATAATCAAAATATTTCATTTAATATGTATATATATTTAAAAAAAAATTTAGTTGTAAGTGATTTTACATATCAATATGTATACCTAGTGTGATTGGTCAGAAAGTTAGACTTTAATGAATTTAGTGTCAATTTAAATTTTAAATATAAAAATAGTAACATTAGTAAAGATTGGTACGTAAATTTATTTGTACCTACGAAAACTCCATACACATATTATATATATATATATATATGTATATGTATGTATGCGTGTGTGTGGAAAGATGAAGCGTTGAAAATTTTTGGACGAAAGGGTTCTATAAATAGGTAGAAAGGAGTCACTGCACCTACAATTCATAAGTCAAAAGGATAAGACTAGAGATCTTTTTTTTTTTTTTTGATAACAAGACTAGAGATCTACACGTACGGAACATTCACAAAAAAGGTTTGTGGAGACCGAGCAACGTGCATGCATGGTTGGCTTTCATTTTCAAGAGCCAAAAGAGCAAGTTTTAGCAATATCTCAGCTAGTTGCCAAAAAACCGAGCGCTCATGCAATCCTTAAACGCACACAAATCGGCACCAAAATCTGCGTTCGTTCGCCTCACCAATATTGTACAAACTCTTCGTTTTTGGAATCATTCTTCTCTCTCTCTCTCTCTCTCTCTCCTCAGTTGTCTTTTCTTCGTTCTCTATCCAATAGCAGGCAGGGCTTAAGGCATGGCGATCCCAGCTGTGCTTGTTGTTGTTCCTCTGGGCATAATTCTCATTCTCTCAGGCCTCATTGTCAATCTCATTCAGGTATTTACTGTAATAACCATTTGGTTTGGTTTATGCATGTCAAATTATTTTCCAATATTTTTATTCGTTTTTTTTCGTACGTGTCTTTTGCTACGTATAATTTAGCTTGTTTTCCAGTTTCAGGATTCTTTCGGAAAGACTTTTTCTCATTTTTGTTGTCTTATTTTTGGTAGTTTCTATTTCGAATTATCACGATCATCATTGTTATTGTCACCATAATCAATGATTATTAATAAGATTCTGGTTCTACTTCTTCTACCATGAAGGAAGATTGGTTAATGTTAGATAAAAAAAATAAATAAAAAAAAGCGATTACATTAATGTATCTTTCCTTCTACAAATAAACAGAGCTAGCAGTTTGAATCAATAATCTGGTCATTGGAAAAAGAATAAAAGAAAAGAAAAATATGAATAACTGAGATATTTACCCAACTACTTGCTTGTTGAGATATTTCCTGCATGCATGCATGGCATTTTGGAAAGTTCCACGGTAATTGAATGGCTCCAACGTGCATGCACTTAGTCGTAATGGTATTTGAGTGCTTGAAATGAATTAGAGCTAGCTGATACCACAGCACTGATGCCTGACGGTTTCATAATGATATGACAGATCATGACTTGAATTCCTTTTTGGGTTTATATGATATCATATAAAAGATAAAGTTGTAAGTTGAAGTATAATTTAGAGGTCACAAAAAAATTATCTTAAATGAGTTTCTTGAAGGAGTTATGAGGCTATGAGCTATAGTGGGTATGCTTGAACAAATTAACTACTGTTCCTAAAATTTCTGCACAAGTTGTAGTACTGTGGTAGCATTCATGCATATACATTTCTTCTTCAGGCAGTTCTCTACATCCTTGTTCGTCCGATATCAAAAAATATGTATAGAAGGACAAACAAAGTAGTTGCAGAATTGCTGTGGTTAGAGCTTGTATGGCTCTTTGATTGGTGGGCTGGTTTCAAGGTGATTATTTCTTTCTTAAAACTGTTAATTTATTCAATATTTGCTCATTTGAATTCATATTTATTTACATATATATTATTATTTAAATGCATGCATCCCAGATTGGTTATGTAAGCTTAATTCATAATATATTGACAGGCGATTAGAGAGTTGACAAGCTTAGATTAATTTGTGAGAGAAGAAACTATGCCACTGGATATTGTTAGGTTATTCTTATAATTTGAAGAATGCTAAATATGATATATGCTGGCAGCTGAGACAACTTGTACTCCCACTCTCAATTATAAGTTCACAGCACTGTTTGTTTCGTGGGTGCAAGCAAGCTCTGTAGAATTTGTTAGTAATTTTCCATGATGTTGAATTAAATTAGGTCATCACGTGTATGTTTTTTCTGATGTACAGATATCTACTTACATACTACATTAACACTAAAACCACCATAGATTGACAGATTGAGAATTTGTTTTGAATCTTGTTATAATCCAAGTGTGTCACATCGATCCAGGGACACACTTGGATTTCCTCACTATTTGCATCGACTAGTGTTTTTATATCCGCATTGCTGTCTAACAAGTTAGACTTTCTGGCTGCAGGTTGAGTTATATACAGATTCCGAAACCTTCCAATTACTGGGTGATATGAAACTTTCCTCGATCTCTACTTTTATTTTTTATTTTTTTCCAATTGTGAAAATAGTTGCCAATTTAACATATGGTGAATGACCTTTTATTTGAGAAATATTCAGGTAAAGAACATGCACTTCTCATATGCAATCATAGGAGCGACATTGATTGGCTTGTTGGATGGGTCTTGGCTCAGGTGCTTACACTTGAGAACTAGAATCTAGATGCAACTCTCCTACAATATTGTGCCCATGGCTTCCTAATATTTCCATTCTTCAAAATTCTGCTAAAAGCCTAAAAATTGTCTCAATTCATGGAGAAAATTTGGAGTTTCTGATTAGGAGATAATTTGAGTGCATGCCATGTAAGCACCACATCTAGAATAGCTAGTTTAACATCAAAACTCAATTGCTCAACTCATCAAAACACCACTCTTGCCCTCTTCCGTTGTCTAAGAAAAGCACAAGCTTAGGTAAAAGTTGGCTCATGTATCTATTTTTGAAAGTTTTTGTCTAAAGACATTTGTTCCTCATGATGGACTGAATTTATTAAAAAAAACGTAGAAGAAGATGAAAGAAACATAGTACACATAGATCAACATGAGCATGGTGTATGCTCCGTAGTGCATGCATATATATATATATATATATATATTGATTTAACATATTTTATGTTAATGTAAAAATAACTTGTTGCCATATTCTTACGACAAACCTTAGTTCAATTGAGTAATAAATATGCTTAGAGTCTAGGTTGAAATTGGAACATTATTTTTCATTCATTTTATATAGAAACCATACAGCTTCTTAAAGCATGCATGGTTCACTGCTCCTTTTATTTTTCTTATTTGTGTTAACTATTACAGCGCACGGGCTGCCTCGGTAGTACACTAGCCATCATGAAGAAAGAAGTAAAATGTCTTCCTGTGAGTTCTAATATTCCTTTGCATTGAATTTGAAGAGTGAAAAGTCATGAAAAAATATACCAAAAATAAAAGGATCTCAATTGAATGTTAATTTTAGCATTCATTGGCATTTAGCAAATCCAGCTTCATTGATGAAGGTACGTAGTCGCACTGAAGATAATTCATGCAAAGATTTCTAGGCCTTCTGTTTATATTTTAGAGAGGGTGATACCATTGAAAGTATTGTTGGATGTAACTGATGAAGTGAAAGAGAAAACAGACTAATTCTGCCACATTGATTTGACTGAACAATTTGATTGTGAAAAAAATGCATCCTGGACTTTTAGTAGTTGTATCTGAGGAAACTAAAACCTGCCTGAACTGCAATAAGTGCAAAGCGAATTATTTGGTTTATTTAAGTTGAAATTCATTTGCTGGAGGCTGAAAGAACAAAACTCATAAGCTTTTACATACCGCTAGTAGATTTTCCTTCGTTTATGTATTGTGAAACTCTGTTACACTTTAACATGTCCCTGTAGTATTGTGAAACTTCCCTATTCCTTATTCAATGCATTACTCATCTACTTTCTTCTCTTTCTGTTGCTAGCTTATGACATATTTACTCCCTCTGCCCCAAATTCTTCTAGATCAATTGAATCATCAAAACCCCCACTGTAGTCCCTGTTGTCATAATTGTTTTGAATCATCCTATCATTAAACTCCAGTGATCGCTCCTCCACAATAAGTTACTTGGAAATTATATTTACTGTCCAGTTTATTCATTAGCAAATCTTTCAACCGGGTTGAATTATTTGACTACCTTTCTTATTTGAAGTAGCAGGTCATAGTTTATGTGTCTTTTTTATGTTCTTTTAATAAAGGGCTATAGGAAATGGTAAATTTATGCAGATCATAGGTTGGTCAATGTGGTTTTCTGGCTATGTTTTTCTGGAAAGAAGCTGGGCCAAGGATAAAGGCACATTGCAGGTATCCCTTTGATTCATTTGAAAGAACACGAATACATCAGGATTGAATGTTGTGTCACATTTATATCCTATATGGTTCTTTGCTGCAGTCAGGTTTTCAAAAACTGGAGGATTTTTCGTTGCCTTTTTGGTTGGCTCTTTTTGTGGAGGGAACTCGCTACACAGAGGAAAAGTTATTAGCAGCTCGGAGGTATGCTGCTTCAAGAGGATTGCCTGTTCCTAGGAACGTTTTGATTCCCCGAACTAAGGTGAATTTAGTATAAAATTTTCCGAAGATTTTTGTACTAACTAATTCTTTGGTCATATCGGTGTCTGTTGTTTGCTGTGTAAAAGTTTTTACAGGAATTTTCCTTTTAGGCTGGGGTTATTGTAATTGGTCTGTTATTTTATTTTTCCCTCGTAGAAAGAAGGGAAAATACTTTAATTGCAAAAAGAAATGAAATCTAATCTGAAATTAGCTATAAGCCATGTGAGTTAGAAAATTACTGGCACATCTAATGGCATGTGGATTTTGCCATTTATTCTTTTGTCTTCATTTGTTTTCTTGTCATCTCATATATCTACCTTTGACATTGCCTTAAATTTCTCTCAGGGTTTTGTTTCAGCTGTAACGCATATGCGCTCGTTTGTTCCAGCAATTTATGATTGTACAGTGGCCGTTTCCAAAAACCAGCCTCGACCTACAATGTTGGGAATATGTAGAAGACAATCTTCTGTGGTATGAAGATAAAAACCAGACTACTACTTCATTTAACAGCTTAATATTACTTGATAGTACTGTAGTAGATTCATTGATTCATTTACCAATGTTGAAATCATATGACCAGATAGGGGTCAAGTTTTTATGCTCATCTTAGCCCAGCAGAAACGGCAAAGAAATTTCTGTAACTGACATGCACAGACTGAGTCCTGGGTTTGTTTCTAGTAGCGCACACAAGATGGATACTTTGATCTAAAAAGGCTGGTTTGGAAATTGGGACCAGAATGGTGAGAATATTGTCTTCCAATTAATAATTGGTGTCACTTTTTTCTTTTACAGATGAAGGTGCAAATCAGGAGACATCCAATGCAGGAGTTGCCAGAAACAGCTGATGGCATTGGACAATGGTGTAAAGATCAATTTGTTACAAAGGTATGAACATTGATGTTTCAATATAATTGTTGAGATGTTTGAGCTAGATTTGCTGGAAAATTCTTTAGTGGACCAATCTGAATCTACCTCGTGCATGCTTAATTTATTTTATATTGCTAATCTTACCAGCCATCATTCTAGGTTTCTTTTTTAATTAATGTATATAATATATATTCACTTTTTCTTTATTTCTTTCTTCATTTTTCTCAAACCTTCCAGGATGCTGTATTGGAGAGATACTTTTGTATGGACTCTTTCGGTGACTTACCTCAGCAAGACATTGGTCGACCAAAAAAATCTTTCTTTGTAAGATACCCTTCTAATAATTTAAAGAAAATTAATGATAGTATCCGTTTTCTCAATCTATAATCTCATTTTGTTTTGCAAATAGGTTGTCATATCTTGGATATGTGTCCTTGTATATGGTATAACCAAATTCTTTCAATGGTCTTCTCTCCTATCCTCATGGGAAGGCATTGCATTTTCAGCCATATTCTTGGTCCTCGTTACCATTGTTATGCAAATTCTCATCCAATCCTCTGAGTCCGAGCATTCTACCCCTGTCAATACAGTGACACAAGACCCAATGGAAGAGCGGCTTCTTCAGAAATAATTACTCAATTATCTGTAGCTATTTCTTCTGTGATCAGAAAACTCTTCTGATATCGTCCTTGGAATTGGTCAATCTACCTATTCCCCTGTTAAATATGGTTTGAAAAATGTAGTATATATGCATAGCTTACATGTGAGTCTGTTGGGCCTACCTATAGAGGTTAAAACTCTTTCACCTTGTATGATTAGCATTACAGAACCTTGTTTTCAGTGCATAAAAGCAGTGGTGATTAGTTAAAAATCTGGAATGCAATATTTACAGCTGCTATTTTCTGCCATCCATCAGGTCTTATTAAGGCAACCCTCGACTTACTGAGGCAGCCCTCATAATGGACAATCCATTATTTATGCCACAGATTGCATTTGTAATGCAGTTACAAACAAAAACCAATTAACACTGTTTTTCCCTAACTATACAGGATAGACTTTGGATATGCAGCATTAATAAAGGAAACCCAGCAATCAGAAATTCTCAAAAACAAGAACAAACTTTTCCCTTTTATTATTATTATTATTACTCTCATTTTCTCTGCCTATACAGTATTGAACCCATGAGGCCCCCTTTCCTATGCTGTGGCAAATTGAAGCCATATGCAAGTGAAATGGGTCCAGAGAACTGTCATGTTTGAGAAGTATACATCTATGCTTCAATTCTTTACAAGTGAAAGTTTAGTTAGAATTTTTTTTACCCATAAGAAGTACAATAGGCTATTTCTAGCTATCTATGCTAGTCAGCGTCATGTGCTTCAAGTGCTGCAGTTCTCCAAGTTCATTTACTTATTTCTTAACCCGATCTCTACTGCTCAGCCTGTGAAAACTTTGTCCGGTCCTCAAGACTACCAAACTGGATACTACTCGCTTGTTCCAGCTATTGCTGTTTAATATAGAACAAACATCTTCTTTAGGTTCACTGGAGATGGCAGCAAAACCACCTTCCCACATTCTTCTCACTGGGTCCACCTACATTCTTTTCTAGCTCATCAAGTTTGTGTTCAGCCTCGTTATCAATTTCGCTCTGCAACTCCAAAGTTTCATCAAGCTCTCTTTGCACCTCATCCACCCGCTGATGTTCCTCTTCCCGTTCCTGCTTACTTGGACCAACATCTTCACCAGGTTCGGAGGAGATTACAGGCACATCATCTGCAACATTTTCCATAATCTTTGCTTTTCCAGCAAGGCGGTTTCGTTCAGCCTCGTCCTCAAAATTTATTTCATCAACCTTTCTTTGCACCTCCTCATCCCCATGCTGAAGTTCCCCTTCCTGTCCCTGCTCACTTGGATCAAGTTCAACACCTTCACCACCAGGTTCATAGGAAATTACAGGCACATCCTCTGCAACATTTTCAATAATATTTGCTTTTTCAGCAAGGCGCTTTCGTCCAGCCTTATCCTTTCTTTGCACCTCCTCATCCCCATGCTGAAGTTCCCCTTCCTGTTCCAGCTCACTTGGATCAAGTTCAACACCTTCACCACCAGGTTCATAGGAAATTACAGGCACATCCTCTGCAACATTTTCAATAATTTTTGCTTTTTCAGCAAGGCGCTTTCGTCTTGCCTCATCCTCAAATTTAAAATAAAACTCCAAAGCTTCATCAAGCTTTCTTTGCAGCTCCTCATCCCCACGCTGAAGTTCCCCTTTCTGTTTCTGCTCACTTGGACCAACACCTTCACCAGGTTCAGAGGAGGCTAGAGGCACCTCGTCTACAACATATTCCTCAATCTTTGCTTTTTCAGCACGGAGCTTTCTTTTAACCTCTTCCTCAAATTTCAAATAAATCTCCAATGCTTTATCAACCTTTCTTTGCACTTCCTCATCCTCGAGCTGAAATTTTTCTTCGTGTTCCAGCTCACTTGGATCAACATTTTCGCCAGGTTCTGAGGAGATAACAGGTACATCCTCTGCAACATTTTCCATAATTTTTGCTTTTTCAGCAAGGCGCTTTTGTTTACCATCGTCCTCTAATTTGGTCTGAAACTCCAAAGCTTCATCAATCTTTCTTTGTACCTCCTCATCCTCATGGTGAAGTTCCTCTTCCTGCCCCTGCTCCATTGGCCCAACATCTTCGCTAAGTTTGGAGGAGACAACATGCACATCCTCCGCAACATTTTCAGCAATGGTTCCCCCCACGATCTTTGCTTTTTCAGCAAGGCGCTTTTGTTTAGCCTCATCCTCGAACTTCCTCTGAAACTCCAAAACTTCCTCAAGCTTTCTTTCCACCTCCATATCCTCACGCTGAAGTTCCTCTTCCTGTTCCTGCTTACTTGGACCAACATCTTCCTGTTCCCATTGCTCCAATTCATCCGGGCTTATGGGAATCTCACTGAAGCAGAACAAAAATGAAAACACATTGAGCTTTACATGAAAATGTGAACACTCACGCTGACAAATTTTAGGCAATGTACATGTGTTTTAGCAAAAAAGAAAGGAAGTTTCACAATGCAATTATGGTGGTAAAAACAAAACAAAGACTTACTATTGTTCGACATTTTTGGGATTAAAGGGATGCCGCTCCTCACTACCACAAGTTCCCTACAATACAGGTGTTAAGAAATCAGTTTACACAAAAGATTTAATACACAAGAACGCTAGTTGACATGATAGAAATAAATAGAACAAAACCAGTAATTCAAACCTCAGAATTCTTGGCCTTGCTATGATATTTTCCCTTCTTTTTGCGCTTTGACTTTCCCTCTCCTTTTTTTGAACCAACACCTCCTTTATCAGTGTTTTTCTTGACATCGACAGCAAGCTCTGCTGACAGAGATTCTGCTGCAGTATTAGGCTTCTCTGTGGCATCTTTGTCAACCATATCCTGTAAGCGTTCCTCTTCCTGTTCCTGCTTACTTGGACCAACATGTTCACCAACATTTTCTTGTTC
Organism: Carya cathayensis; assembly: GCA_011037825.1. Lineage (NCBI taxonomy): Eukaryota > Viridiplantae > Streptophyta > Magnoliopsida > Fagales > Juglandaceae > Carya > Carya cathayensis. Next base: position 392,633 of record QGSO01000485.1, on the reverse strand, counting down.
CCCTTGCTCCAATTCATCCGGGCTTATGGGGATGTCATTGAAGCATAACAAAAATGAAAACACATTGAGCTTTACAGAAAAATGTGAACACTCACGCTGACAAATTTTAAGCGATGTACATGTGTTTTAGCAAAAGAGAGAGAGGAAGTTTCACAATGCAATTGTGCTAGTAAAAACAAAACAAAGACTTACTATTGTTCCACATTTTTGGGATTAAATGGATGCCGCTCCTCACTACCACCAGTTCCCTACAATTAAGAAATAGTTTACACAAAAGATTCAATACACAAGAACGCTAATTGACACGATAGAAAGAAATAGAACAAAACCAGTAATTCAGACCTCAGAATTTTTGGCCTTGCTGTGATATTTTCCCTTCTTTTTACGCTTTGACTTTCCGTCTCCTTTTTTCGAACCAACACCTCCTTTATCAGTGTTTTTCTTGGCATCGACGGCAAGCTCTGCTAACAGAGCTTCTGCTGCAGTACTAGACTTCTCTGCAGCATCTTTGTCAACCATATCCTGTAGGCGTGCCTAGAAAGCAGAAATTCATCCCAAAACCATAAACACATTGACCGACAACAAGTTAGAACATTCAAGAAAACGTCCCTATTAAGCCAACACAAACCTGCACAAATGACTTCAATAGGGGAACGATAATGAACCGATAGTCATGAACTAATACGCTCCAAATTTTCTTCCCCGTCTGCCCGAGGGCGAATTTAGTTGCTAGGATTATGACATCAAGTCTGTAAACCTGAAATACTTGACTTTGTGAGACAAAAAGAGAACAAAAATATCTCATTTTATCTTCATGTTAATTTTGAATATTATATAGTTCAAAAAGCAACACATCACACCCAAGAACCACAGAGAAAACATGAATTTTCCCAAATAACTTGGAACAATTCACATGTTCGTAAATCAATTGAACACAGAGAAATAGATTGTATAAGTAGCCTTCACCGAGAAAAAGATAGGAATAAATTAGTAGTTTACCATTACCCACCTCTCGAGATATATGTTCCCTCTGCTTCTGAATTGCTTTGTTTATGTCAGAGTCTGCTTGTGCTTCTTCCAGAATACTAAGTATGATATCCATCTCATTGCTTGTGCTATCTATCGCAGCATCACCCTCCATCTCAAGCTCCTTCTTCCTCTTCGACAATAGAGACTCAAAACTCTGTGGGTCGTAATCTGGAATTAGTTCCCTTTTCCTTTTTTCCTCGACACATATTCTCTCAACACTCAGCAATGTGTTCTCGTATCTCAAAATCCTGAGTTTTCTGGCTAACATTAACTGCTCACGAAAAAATTCCATCTCAAGGATCTTCATCAAATCCTTTCCCTGACTTCTGGTGGGTTCTCTCATACTTGTCCATTCCTTCCACTGCTCCCCAATTTTAGGAACTCCAACGCATAATTCATAAACGATAGCGTCACTATCTGCAGACAGCTCTGCCTCATCATTACCACAATCCTCCGCAATGCTTGAAGCCACTGCTATCCCATCATCCGGCGCATCAATCCGTCCTCGCAGCAATCGCTCATCCAGATGGAGGCAAGAGAAGTCGCTGCTGAAAACAATCCTCTCTTTAATGCAAGGTCCCTGATAACCTACCGATTCTTCTATCGAGAAACGCTCACAAAGTAAACGCAATGAGCAAGCACCAGCCAGATCTTCCAAGCATTCAAGAACGTGTTCAAGTTCCGGCACTTCCAGTAAGCATATCGAGCGGAGTGTCTCGTGCAGTCCATGATCCTCGAGAATCGATCTTGGGATGCGATTTTGCAGCATGTCCATTGTCATGGTCAGAAGCATGGTGAGATGGCTTGAAGCAAGACAATTTATTTGCATAAACATTTGCAGGCATGAGCGAATTTTCCCGATGATATCAGCGCGCTTTCTATCATCACAATAAGGCCGCTGACTAACATTAAAACCTTCAGAGCCATTATCTGCAGTAGACGGCAGGTCTTCCATAATCTTGGCCGCAGAAATAGAATCCACAGGCTTCCATACATCACCTTGAAGCATGATATGTGCCAAGTCAGGAGCTAATAATTCCGGAGCAGCGGATTGTATGTTCTCATACAGGGGAGCTATATGCATGTTCCCAATGTGGTCCAAATTGGATTCATCGACCGAAAACCTTTCTTCGCAACAACAACACTCCCAAAACTTCCATTTCTTTGTCACTTTAGCGAAATCTATCGCTTCTACCAAAACCTCCTTCACCATCGCCAGCTTGTTCTTATCCAAATACGCTATGAGATCTTCTATTCCTATAGTGAATAATTCCTTCCTCTCTTCGATATCCATGTTGTTCCAGTAAGTCCTGACTCGACCTGTATTGCCGACGCTGGACATCAGTTTCTTGAGATTTTGTTTCTTTCTCTTCTCCGTGAACCGATCATCCCCCGAGGCTCGACTCGACGCTGGAAATTTGACCTTCAGCGGCATCGGATCTGTGATCTCTTTCCTTAACCGTTCCATGTTTTCAAAACCCTTTTTTACGCCCGACAGAAAATCATTCTCTACAAGCTTCTTCAACCAGTCCTTACTATTCCCACCTCCAAGAAAACTGATCCTCGCCTTGGCCTTCTCGATGACCATTACGAACTCCTTTCTCACCGACAAGACTCGCTCGGCCTTGGTCTTTCCCAAGCGACCCTCAAGAGGGTCCGCTGGGTTCTTTAACATCAAAGCGTTCTCGCAATGCCGGATTACTTCTTCGTAATTGGAAACTGAACTAGGGGAGGCGATATCCGTCAGCTTGAAAAGCGTGGTGACGTTCAGTCTAGCGCAGGAGATGGAGTTCGGTGCCACAGCGAGGGCAAGGCCTGCGAACTCGGCCGCTTTCTTCAGGTATTCAACCTTGGACTTATAGTCTCTGATCAAGGAAGCGGCTCTGTAGCAAATGACGTTTCGGGTGCTGTGGAGAAGCGCCGAATCCGGGTAGCGGGAAATGGCTTCATCGACGAGCTCCAAGGCTCTGGCATGGTCCCCAAACATGACAGCACCGACGGCCCGCTCGTATTCACCGCGATACATGGCCGGAGAATCATCGGACAGAGGCGGATCGGCGGATGAAGACGGTGCAGGGGACGCTTGTTTGTGGCGCGAAGCAGGGGAAAAATTCTTGTGGGCCATATTCTTGGAGGGAAATTGAGAAAAAAGCGGGGGTTTTTTTTTAAAATTTTTTTTTAAAAAAAAAAATTAAAATAATGAGTTTGGATTACATTAATTTTAAATATTAATTTTAATTCTATGATAAAATAAAATATCAAGTATTTACATTTTAAAAACACTTAATAATTACTCTTTTACTTTTTTTTTAATCTTTATTTATCTATTAATAATTAATAGATAATATAAAAGAGTACGTGATATTTATAAATATTAAAATTATATCTGTCATTACTTAACTATAAAATCAAGAGTTGATATTTTTGCTTGCACAATTTTAATCTAGATTGAGATTAAAATTATATTGCTCATCATATTCACGAATAACATTACTAATTTCATGGGCTAAAATGATTATCACGAGTATTTCTTGAGATAATCCCGATCGTCTATTTTTTTATCATTTCATGATGTAATATTAAATAATAAATTCTCAAATAAAATATAATAAATATCAAATGATGAATGACAACAAATAGGCAAGAGGGCAAGCAAAGGACCAACAAGCAACAAACTAGGTAAGCAACACGTTAGGAGAGCACAACTAGCCGAACAAAGTGATTAGCACCAAGGTAAGCCCACGAGCTAAAATTTTATTGAAGTCGGCTAACAACTTTAATTAGGCTATAAGTCCAAAAGTCTTGTTTCAAGCCCGTTAAGGTTTAGTGGATGATTTTGGAGGATATTCATAGGCCAATATTTATAGAGGATCAATTGAGGTTTTTGAATTGGTCACAAGCCTAGGATTTATTATGTTGAATTTTTGGATTTTTATTTAACTCAATACTTGGGTTAAAGTTTAGTTAATATTTATGAACCAAGTAGGCCGTATTTAATTGGTGATAGGCCCAATAATTAGTTCAAAAAGTCTTAAAAGTATTTATTAGACCAGTTCCGATTATTTTAGACTCAAGACTAGGCCTGTTAAAATTTATCTAGGCCTGTGAAAATATGAGCAAGCCTAAGGGATTATTTGGATAATTAGAAGTGGCCCATTTGTTAGACCCAAAACTAGTGAAAAGCCCAAACTCGCTTTCAAAAACCCATCAGATCTAGGGGTGTACACTGGTTTTATGTTTTTTAAAATAGATTTTACATTTTTTTAAATCGATTACGCACTGGTTATCATCCTAAATCAATACTCCGGTTTTAACGATTTCCGATCCACTTCGGTTTGATTTTTAGATTTTAATATACTATATACTATATTATATAATATATATTTATATATGTAATATAATATTAATACTATAGTGATAATATATTGTAGTATATTATAATTGTATTATAGATTATATTGATATATTATAATATATAATATATTATATATTATATTTTGAAAAATTGGATAAAAATTAAATTTTGAAAGGTTTTTTTTATAAGGTAGGCTAGATAAAAGTTAGTATTTGACCCCCTAATTTTTTATTTTTTATTTTTTTATTTATGGTAATTACCCCCCTCCCCCTCACTAAAAACCAAATTTTTTGGTTCTGCCCCTGGATGAGTAGCCTCTATTTTGAAGCCTGTAATTTGTAGGCGATCTTGATTAAACCAAACAGTAAGAGAAATGTATTTTGGGTGAACCCCTGCTGCCTTCATAACTTTTGTAAGCTTTCATGGTTAATGTTCTACAAACTTCTCTGTTTAGGACTTTATGAAAGATTTCATGCTTGTGGGTCAAATGATAAGATCAGTTTATCTTGGAGGATTACACATTAGAAATTAAAGTTTCTACAGTGAATAGAATGCTCGATTGGTATGAGGGTTTAATCTAGCTAGTTAGCTTAAACATTTAGAAGGGTTGGAGTTTTATGTACTAATAAAGAGTTAAGGTTGAAATAAAAAAGGTGAGCATTACGAAGATGAAGAATAGTTTTTTTTTTTTTTTTTTGTTACGATTATTTACTTAGCTCATTTATTCTTTAGACATCTCTAACTCTTGATTACATTAAGCAAATGAAGAGCTCAGGAGAAATCGCATTAACGAATGTTGTAACTTACCTTCGAGCTCATTCTGTGAATGACTAATTATTAATTCTTTGAGTAAACCTGATAAGATTAGATCATCTTGCCATTAAATTTATTGTTTATCGTAAGCATTGCATCATTTCATCCAGTACGAAATTATTTATGAAATTCTCATGTGTATGAGTGGTGTGGAAATTTCCAAGTTAATTACTAAAAATCATGCACTCAAACTTAGAGGGGATGAATGTCTCTGGTCGAGTGGACGCGTCAGAATTTAAGAGTATAAATGTCTCGTGTCCGGTGAGTGCAATGGGACATAGAGAGTATAAATATCTTTGGTCTAGTAAATCTGCTTGGATTCAAAAGGTATAAATGTCTCGGGTCCAACTGGTCTAGTTAGTTGCCTATCGACTAGTGGAGGATAGAGAACTTTTAAGATGAAAGACGTTTCACAAAGTCTTGAGTTGGTTTCACATTTGGACTGATAAAACATGGGGTTTATAGGTAATGAGATTTCAAATAAAGAGGAAAGTGAATTCTCATAGGGGTACATTGACATGTGCATTCATTTACATATATTATTCTCGTTAACATTTGTACGTCATTGCATGTTTATCATGAGCAATATTAGATCTAGGACTAACTTACTGAAATTTATATAATCTCATATCAGTAATGCCACTACGATCAAGTTCTTGAAACTATAGATTTTGTTGTAGAGTTAAATAAGCAATGTCAAGAAGAGGGGCAAATAGATTTTGATAAATTGGATTAGAGTAGCCAGTTGGAGTGGTGCATTATATATGTGGAGACGGGATTGTGTATATTTTATAAATAGTTGACAATGCTTAAGTTAAGATGTATGGATTGTTATGTGAGCACTTTATGGTGACAATATAATATGGCTTGTATTGTAGATATTTTGTGGTGACAATATAACATGTAAATTGGGATATATTTTTTTTGGTACAAGTTTTACATTACCTTTCCATTACGATTATAGTATATTGCTAGCTAGTAACATGTTGGGTTCATACATTTTAATTGTCATAAACGTTGGGGCGTGTAACCATTGTTGTATATCTCAACGCCATGATCTCTGTCAAATCCCAAGAAGGGGTTAAGGGCGTCACATTGCTTAATTATTATTCTTTGAAAAGCTATAATATTGCTTTGAGTAGAAGAACGAATTTGTTCTTTCTTTTTGTATGACAAATGTCTCAATAATAGTATTGATGGAACGAAAATCTAACTTATTGTTTGAAGAACTAATTAGAATTCCTACAACTCCTTGTAAAGTTTGTTGGAAAACTTATTGTCGAACTTTATTACTCACAATATGTTGTTCAAAATGATTGATTTCTTGTCTTGAATTTTCAGTTGTTTCAAAGCTCTATAAGTTGAGTTATTCACTCAAAATGGATTTCTTCCATTTCCACCTTTCTTAAACTTGCTTGAATTTTTTCTAATTGTTCAATAGCTCCCCCCTTCCCCCCCCCCCCATGTAATTCTTCTGAATTTTCAATAATCTTCAAGATTTTCTAATTTATATTAGTTCTGATTTGTGTATAGGCCTCCGACCTTTTTAACCTCAATTACTAATTTTAATTATTAATGTGAATTGAAAGAATTTAATCTCATTAAGATGTTATACTAATTTTTTTATACATGCATCCCCTAACTTTTTAAGAAAATAAGATATTAATAAAGCAAAATCTCAAAGAATGAGTATAATAAGGAGAGTCTAGGAATTAAGAAAAGGAGTAGTCCATAAAATCGTTAAAATGTTTATTCTTTCTTTAGCAATCCTTCAAGCTTAAAAAATATCTATCAAATAAAAGAGTTTGGGATTGTGTTTTCCCACCAATGAGGTTGGTGGCAAAAAGCATATTTTTTGTGGAAAAATGCTATTTCCACAAATATTCTCTATGGAAGGCTCGTGGGATATAAGTCACAACAAAAGTATTATATTCCACGAAAGATCTATTTGTGGGAAATACATAGGTTTTCCAGCATCACATTCTACGACAAGAGCATACTAAGCTCGCCGCAAAAGTACGTTTAATTTTATTATAGCCCATGGTAATGGATTAATTCCCGCAAGAGCATTTGGTGGGTATTAGTTAAATGCACTAGAACATTTGGTGGTAAAAACGTTCTTTTGTAACCAAGTTGCATCCTCTGTAAAGCTGTTGGCTGAACCTTTCCCTGCCGAGGTTTCCGTAGGAAATAGTTAATTTCCATGAAAACATCCTATGGGAAATATTTTTTTCATGACACTGATTTACCTTTTTCTGACAAACACCTCATTCGTAGGAAATAGATAATTTCCATGAAGATATCCTGTAGGAAATAGTGTAAGCACTTTGAAGGGGTCACTCTTCAAATCAAATGTGTAAGCGCATAACATTCTAAATTTATAAGTGATGAATCTTCTAGTAGGAGTTATAAGAGTTGGATTCACAAGGGATCAAAACCAAATTAATGGGACGCAAATATAAAATTATGTATATGATATGATCATGCAAAGAAAAGACCAAGCTCAGGAACTAGGGATACACACACACATAGAAGAGGTAGCAATAGGCCAGATATTCACCAAGGGAGAGAGAGGGAAAGAGATTTCAGAGAAGATAATATCATCAATAAGCAAATAATTAAGAGAGAGATTGACCTTTATTGGCATTGGAATTAATCGACAGCCTAGCCGTGAGGATGAACGGGGCGACAATTGGAGGCAATGAGTGGACCTCGAACGATGGCGACTTAGAGAAACCATCGTTGATGACCCAGATTAGATTATGCTCTACTAGATGGCAAAATCGTTTTTGTTGAGGGCTCAGCTTGTGGAATGAAGCCACTGTCTCCTTCCTTGGCCAAAAGGATTTTTTTTTTTTTTAGTCAAGGCCGAGGCGCCTACCCCAAATTTATTAATAAAACCCTCACGTATGGCGGAGGAAAACCATGATTACAAAAATTTTTAGAAACAAACCAAACCTCATTTCTCTCTAATATAAGGAATCCTTAAATGATCCATACGAATCAAACCACGTAAACGAACTTGATCAAAGTCAGAGCCAAGAAACACCGTGTTAACACCATGCGTCCCTTCATTTGCCAATAAATCTGCCACCATATTTGCTTGCAGAAAAATGTGCCTAAAGCGAGCTTTTATTTCATGAGCTAGCTCTTTTATCTCTTCCCAAAAATCCCAAAGGATCTGAAGTCTACAAATTCCGAAAGTGATCCAGTTCATAACCATCTAACAAAGCTTTACATTCTGCAACTGTATTAGAGGCCACACCATAGTGCTGTGAACAACCTGCTACATACTGCCCATTAGAGTCTCGGATGATACCACCACCCCCTGCCTCTCCTAGATTAGTGCAAGCCCCACCATCAATATTCAGTTTCACCTTCCCCCTTTCCGGCATCTCCCATTTGACAAATGTTACACGTTTTGTTTGGACAGAGGCAATTGGAATCTACAAATTACTCTCCAACACCAACCTGTCATTCTTTCTCATATATTGGAATTTTTTCAGATTAGAAGCATCGTCCTTGATATAAAATTTAATCGAACGAATTGTAGCTTCTACCGTAATGGAAATACCCCCCATTCTAGCAGCACAACGCTCCTTCCATAAAGCCCAAGAAATCAAAATGGGCAACGCTCCACGTATCCAACCAACTTGAGATTGCTTCGATGCTCTTTGTCACCAAAATAGCAGCATTCCTCTCCAATTCCTGATCTACGGTAATCGTATCTGGCACAGATTTGCAAAGTACCTCCATATCTTCCGAGCTCTCGGTCCCTCACACAATACATGATGCATTGTCTCCACTTTAAGAGTTGCACAACAGTGACATTTAAAGGCTATCGGAATGTTCAGCCGCTGAATATGGTCATCCGTTGGTATTGCACCTCTCTTCGCCCTCCAACAAAAAAACGACATTTTCTGAGAAATATTTGGTTGTCATAGCCATTTCCTCCACTCACAAACTTGGCCACGTTTCCTATTAATCTCCCAAGCAGACTTAGTGGTAAAATTACCCCCCAAAGAATGTTTCCAAATCAACACATATGTTTTATACCTCAGTCGCACACCAGAATTTTGAATTAACTGTAGAACCTCATCTGACACTAAATCCCGAATGAGATCAAGTTTCGGACCCCTGTCATCAATTACCTCAGCAACCAAAAGTTGATTACTTCCAAACATCGGACATAGCTCCTGTAAAGGACCACACCCAACCCAATTGTCCATCCAAAAATTCAAATTTCCATGCCTAACCAACCACTTTGAGTTTTGGATCACTTTCGGTAATAACTCAGTTATACCCTTCCATAGCTGAGATCATTTCTTCATTTGAATTGCCTTGTAAATATGCTCCTGCCCTATATATTTTTTTCAGAAGAAATCCGCCCACAAAGACTCCCCTATTAATAGCTTCCAACCAAACTTCATAAGTAAAGACTCTTGCACCTCCATCAAATCCCTAACACCAAGGCCACCCTCCTCCAATGGTTTACAAACCAAATTCCAAGATACCCACTTCTGCTTCCTAAATTCCATCGAAGATCCCCAAAGGAAGTCTGAAATTTTTTTTTAAGCATTTGAAACACAGCTTTGGGCATTTTCATCACTAATAGCATATGGATTGGCATGCTATTTAATACATGACTAATAAGAATGATATTTCCCCCAAAAGATAAAATCTTGCTCTTCCAACCCACCAATTTTTTCTAAATCATTGCCAAGAAACCATCAAATAAACTAATCTTCAATCGTCCCACATAGAGAGGAATTCCCAAATATACAACCGGCCATGCGCCCTCATCAAAGCCATAAATCAATTTAAGTTCTAGTTTCCTATCCAAAACAATATTGGAGGTATAAAAAATAGTGGACTTACTTGAACTAATCAATTTCCTAGACATCTCTTCCTATCGGTGAAGTGCTGACATAAGATTCCTAACAGATGACTTTCCACCATTAGCAAAAATCAAGATATCGTTCGCATACAACAGATGAGAGATAAGGATACCCCCACCCGGATGGTACGGTTTCATATGCCTCAAGCTGAATTGTTGGTGAAGCATACAAGAAAGAATTTCCTGAGGCAAATTAAATAAATAAGGCGATAATGGATCGCCTTGCCGAAGTCTGCGCGACACCTGAAAGAAACCTTCAGTTCAACCATTGAGCATCACCGAATAGTATAGGGAGGAAATAGCATTAAAAACTAGACTCCTCCAATTATCTAGAAAACCCAGTCTCTGTAAGACTTCCATCAAGAATTTCCAATTAACCCGGTCGTACGCCTTAGCTATATCAATCTTTAGCATCACATTTTCACCTCTAACCTTCCGATTAATCCCTTGGGCCAACTCTTGGGCCAAAGCCATATTATCAAAAATACTTCTACTTGGGATGAACGCTGCTTGCTCCTTAGAAATAATTCTGTCTAGAATAGGAGCCAATCAAACAGCCATAATCTTTGTCATAATTTTGTACACCACTGAACAAAGACTAATAGGCCGAAATTGCCCAAACCCCAAAGGTTCCTCCACCTTGGGGCTCAACACTAAATGTGTAGCCCCGAAAAAAGTAGAAAAAGGCTAACCCGAAAAAAAATCATTAGCCATTTCTACAAGGTCATCTTTAACAATATCCCAAGCCAAAATAAAAAAGGAAGCCGAAAAACCATCAAGGCTGGGGCTGCTATCCATAGGAATAAACCAAAGAGCATCCTTAACTTCATCAACAGACGGAGCCAAACACAAGGAATTATTCTCATCTGCTATTATGGTTGGACGGAGCAAATCAAACTCTGGTGCGCTGGAATCCACGTTAGAAACGGAAAAAATCTCCTAGAAAAAGGCACTACTTCAGAATGATTAGCATCAGCCGAATCGAGTACACTACCATAAGCAAGTGACATTCTTTCAAATTTTTTTTTTATTCCTTTTCTGCACTCTTATAGCAGCATGAAAAAAACTCGTATTAGAATCCCCTTCCATAAGCCATTTAATTCTTGCCTTTTGACAAGGCAATGTTTCCTCCCTTTGAATCCACTGCAGGTGAGCTTGTTTAGCATCCATTAAATCCCTTTTAGCCTGAACTGAAAACGATCTTGAGACTTCCTCCTCCAAACAAAGGATTCGGTCTTCCAGCTTACGAATTTCCACCTCAACACGCCCAAAAATGTCTCTATTCCATTTCACCAATTCACCTTTTAATCACTTTAATTTTTTACTAATCCTCACCATAGCACAACCTTCCACATTTGACTCTCACACCTGCCGTACCAACGGAATAAAATCATCATGAGAACCCCACATACGTAAAAAGTGAAATGGTCTCACAGAAGGCTCATTTTTACTGAAAAGTTGCAGTAACATTGGGGAATGATTTGACGAAGTATGCGGAAGATAACTAGAACTAGCCCCCTCAAAACCATGAATAAAATGCATATTAACCAAAATTCGATCTAATCTCGCCCAAATCCGTCTACCACCAAGACGGCCATTACACCAAGATAAATGATTACCAGTAAAAGGAAGATCAAGCAACGCACAATCATGAATGCACCTATTAAAATCAGCCTTCGCCCGAGGAGCCTGAAACACCCCCCCCCCCCACTTTTTCACAATCATTTCGAATAATATTAAAATCTCCCCCAACGAGCCAAGGAAGCCCCTGTGAGTCTTGCAATCTGAAATATTCCCATAACTCCATCCTTTTTTCATGGTTACAGCTAGCATACACAAAAGTAGATAACACATGCCTCGAGCCATAAGAGAACGAACCCGAGATTGCTTGATCCGAACATGAAATCAACTCAAACTCCAATTCGTCTGCCCAAAACAACCAGATTTCCCCCCCCCCCCCACATCCGCATTATTAACAATAGATGGGAGCCGCATCCATCTCGCCCAGCGACTACATTTATTAACAAGTAAAAAAGGTTCTAAAATAGCCACCACCAACGGCTGGCTTTTATTCAAAATACGCTGAAGCCTATGTTTCGACGAAACAATCCCCCTAATATTCCATATTAGAATAGACATCAAAAAATCAAAGAATTTTTTTGGAGAGCGTACGACGCTCCAAAACCACAATAGATTTTTATTTTCTCACTCCCTTTACCTTTTACAATGGAACATTCATCTCTGGATCAGATTCAAACATTTTTCCAGCCAATTCATTTAACTCACCTTCATGTTCCCCCTCAGAGACCATCCGGCTAGGAACAACCTCCTCAATAGAATCATTATCAGCAAAGACATCATCTTTGGCCAAACCTCCTAATTCAAATTCCAAAGCCTCATCCACCATTCGCAACAAACTCCTAGGACCAGATTTATCCAGATGCAGCAATAAATCTCCTTCAGAACATGAAGAATCATCATCAACCATATCACTCAATTTCCCGGGACTCGCATCCTGCGAATGAATTGGCAACACAATTTCCAGCACACCAGTCGTCCCCAACTCCTGAATAGAATTAGGAACCACAGTATTAGACGGACACGAACTAGATGAACCTGGCTCTGGAAGAACCTCCACCAATCCTACCTAATCTACATCACGAAGGGCATCCTCACACTGATCATGGACCAAACCCAAAGTCGATATGTAGAAGATTAACTCTGACTGATTCATAGGAGCTATTTTCTTTTTCCCCCCTACCTCCGATTCAACCTTTTTCATCTTGGTGTCACGACCACGTTTACATTTAGAATTGAAATGACCCTGTTTACAACAAATACCACAGAAACTCGGCACCGCCTCATAATAAACTTCTTGATAGTGGCTAGAACTACCATGAGGAGGACCCAGCCAGAAAACGTGCCTTAAAGGACACAAGATATTTAGCTCCACACAGATTCACGCCTCCTCAGGCCTTGTAACACAAGTGGTGGCATTATCCCACTTCAAATATTTCCCAAAACCATCGCCAATACTCCGTAAAATTGATTTTTGAAAATAATTCAGAGGTACACCCGGCAAAGTCAGCCACACCGGAACCCAAGGTGAATCTTCCTTTTTGACATACCCCGGAATCCAATGAAAAACCTGGAAAGGCACGCCAAGAAATTAGGAATTTCCTCTCACTATTACCGAAATAAAATCCTCTTCCTAAGCCATTCGCACTAAAACATTACGTGGATTTCGCAACTGCCCAATAACAGGAGTTGCTTTCAGACCCCATCGATTATTGATAAAACCCCGGATATGATCTAGCAATGGTCTTCAACGTAGGAATTTTGAAACCACTAAAAAGTGGAACGGTTTAGACGACAACTGCACTTCCACTTTTGAGAAAACAAAAAACATCTCACCATCTTGAATTTTTGGTTCACAATGTGGAATATGAACATAAGGCAGTAGTTGTGGATTGGATCCAACCACATCAACAAAACGACGACCTGCTTGATCCGTGACAGCCTTCCCATCCCTGGACAACAATTGCTGCTCTGTATTCCGAGGCAAAACCTCCCCCTCCACCCCAAATCAATCGGCGGCGGCAGAGGGCCGGCGCCTAACACCATGCACTAAAACCCCTAGAGCACTCCAAAGTTGAGAGAAAAAACACCCTAGCGCCACTGGCCAAAAGGAATTATCTTAGGGCTCAGCGTGTAAAATACCAAACCCTTTTAATTACCATAGACAAAATCTCGTCACAATAGTAAATTTTCACCATTGTTTTTCACTTGACGCACGAAATCATATGCTAATTGGCCAATTTACTGCGGCAGTTTTGTTTTGTGCTATAAGCCCACTATTTCCCACTAGCAATAGTCATGAACGAAAAATTCATGGCAAAAGCACATATTTCTTGTAGTGTGCAAAGATCATCACTTCAATGGGTGAAAGATTATTAACAGATAGTCATTATAAACAGATGTGGGCTAAGGATCCTCGATCTCCATTTTGAGTTAAATTGAAAACTTGAAAAGTAGTAATTTTTGAGCTACTATGAACAATATATATTCATCAGGCTTTTAGCGTCAAGTTTGCATAGCTGGCTATTAAAAAGGGTACCGATTAATTGGTGTACTTTCTGATAGAGACACACCCACCTCTCCATATAGAGTTTCTTTCTGCTCCTGTATTGCCATTAATTTTCATGTCATGGGAATTAAATAGCTCTTAATTCCTCCTTTCCGGACGCATCTATTTCCTTTCCTTAGCACGAGTGATTTCTATTGCAATTTGCCAATTTCCATTTTCATGCCTAGCTTTCAAAATGCAAATAATGTTGTAGATATTATTCATTTTATAGAAGCATTCCATAAAATGAAACCATTTGACAGAGTTATTTATTTATTTTTATCAAGGCGAAGAAGAATATATAATTATTTCATAAAATAATCAAAATATCTCAACGTGTGGATGAGAAATTAGCTAAGGAGCGTAAAATGCTGGATACAATTTTTATAAGGTGTACAAGTATCGCATACTCATATTGAAAAAAAGTGGATCCATTATTAAAAAAATAATTTTTTATGTGAATTGTAAATTTACTCATCCTTTTCAAATGGAATGCAAGGAACTTACCTACTCTAAAACTATAAATATCATTATATATATTATATATAATGAAAACTTATGTTCCACAGTTCTACAACACACATCTGTTGAGGGAAAAAAAAATAATGCTACATATAGTCGTGGAGCATGCAAGCGCCGTGCAGTCACTTTGAAAAAGAGTGGGGTCCAGTATTAAAAAATTAATTTTTTTTAATGTTGATATCGTATTTATTCATTTTTTTTAAACTAATTGCGTAGTTCTTTCACACTTACGACTACAACTATAATTTATTATATAATATATATGTTAGGTGTGCATGGTTGGAAGCTGCGGGTAGTAGCTACGATCGACTTTCTTGGGGCGCCGCCGTTACATATGAATGAAATGTCTGCATATTTAAGAGCATTGGAAAAATGTTAGGCAGACACAGAAAGCTAATTTCCATTCGAATTAATGGTGTTCGATGATCAAACATAGAGTACTTATGCTCTAAAATGGAGTACTTACGAATTACCCACTTATAAATTTGAAACGCAGACAGAAATTCCAAGCTCACGGCGTCGTTGTTAGACATACTCCATTAACAACGACTGTCACATCATGCATCCCTTTTTCCATTTAAAGATGAAACTTCTTTTGGGAAAAAAAAAAAACTTTTTATAGTAATTCAACAGATTTTGGTCGGATATTCCTTTACTATTTTCTTGAGTAAATTTATTCAAATTCCATCATTGTTTACAAAATTCAATTGGAAGTTGGGATTTCATCCACATTTCTCATTTTTTTAAGGCATGATGTTTTACTGTATGTCAAATGCTGTAGAAAATAAAATATAATAGAAAATGTTAAAATCTGCACAGCAGTTGCCACCACAACGGCACAGGTCAGCCACTCAATCCATGAGCTCTCACAGCTGACCAAAGACTCATGATCAGCAGAATCTAAAATCAGAGGAAGCTTCTAGAATGGACCCAAATAGCTGAGTTGTACGGATGAGTTTTACTTCTGTTAGATTTTTGTATAGCTTGTTAGAATCGTATTCTTTCTTGACGCATACATCACTACAAGAGATATGATTTTTTGAGATAAAAAATTGTCTCAAAAAATAGGAATTTCGTCCCTAAAAATTTTGAGAGACAAAAAATTTTCGTCTCTATTTTGTCTCAAAAAGGCTGTCTCAGAATGTTTTTTGAGACCTTCGAAAAGTATTTTTAGGGATGAAATTGGGCGAAACCGGTCGAAACCGGTCGAACGGAAAATATTTTCTGAGACAAAAAAATGTCGTCTCAGAATCAAGTTCGAACGGAAATTTTTTTGTTCGAACAACATTTTTTTGTTCGAACAACATGAAATGTTAATTCGAACCAATAACCATATCCGTTCGAACAAAAAAGTTCGTAAGTGACTTTAGTTCGAAGAAAAATATTAACTGTTCGAACAAACAATCTATTTACAGAAATCTTTTGTTCGAACAGACTTTTAGAAATGAATTTATTCGAATGATTATTTAATTGTTCGAACGAACGCATGGATTGTATTTCACGGTAAGTTCGAATGGATATATTTTTGTTCGAATGGAAATTTTTTTGTTCGAATGGATATGTTTTTGTTCGAATGTATGCATAAATGGTAATTTACCATTCGAACGGAATTGATCAAACAAAATGAAATTGATACTAATACAAATTGTAATCTATATACATCAAATTGTAATCTATATACATCAAATTGTAATCTATATACACCAATTGTTCAAATGTTTAAACATTATAAATATTAAAGACAATTAAAAAAAATCAAATGAATTATGATTGTGGTGGTATAGGGTTTTGGGACATCATTAATTGAAATTGTTCAAACATTTTTTGGTTATTTAATTGTAGCCTCTCTTCTAATCTTGCTTCTAAATCTGCTGCTTGATCTAATCGGGTCAGTAACTCTTTTTCCTTCGTTCTCAATCGTTCTATCTCAAGTGCAGCTTCCTCTAATTTTTTAGTCTTGTCGTCATTCGATCTGGTTTTACTGAACTTCTGATAGTGTGCATGGCATCGACCTTTGTACCTCCAGAATGCATTCGACATCAATTCCTCAATCGTTAGTCGATCCTCTCGCCGACTAAAATTTAGTTCAAACTCGTCCTTCAAAGAATTATAAACAATTAGTATAATTTCAAATACTCGCATTTAAATAAAAATGTTATACAAAGTAACTTGTTACCAGACAATGATTTTTGATGTGGTCTTTTACATCTTGGGGAACTTTAGCCCAGGAGGATGTAGCCATCGGTGCATACATGCGAGTAAGTGTACCAACATAAGAAGCAAGCCAAGCTGCCGAATCCCCAGAGCCACCGGTGTGATCATCAGATATATCAACTTTAATTTTACCCACTTTTCTTACTTTTTTTATGCAGACACCCCTCGTAATGCCTCTAACTCGGCGTTGGTTTACAACAGCTATATATACAAAAATTAAAGCATATATTTTAATTAAATTAATATTATTTGAAAGTTATATAGTGATAAAATACCTTGTTCTGGTTCTGGTTCTGGTAATGGTGGCCCACCATTGTTGGTAGGTGAAGCACACGGGGATTCGGTAAGTGGTGGGGATGGCTCACGTGTTCTTTTGCGTTTGAAATTATAATAAATTATTATTCACTCAGTAGACATAATATATTTTGCTGAAAATCATTCGGTAAGTGGTAGATATTATACCTACGCAAATATCTATTTGAAAATCATTCGGTATCAATTTTGCTGAACCCAAACATTCTTTAAGAGAATATTTGGCCACAACTCTCGAACGGGTCTAAGGTTTAACTGCATGTAAAATAACTACAAAATCCAAGCGCTCAGTAGTAAACATAACAAGCATACATCACAAATACATGGGAAGATTACATTACAAGTATACATGATGGGCTCTTAAAGATTTTGAAATATTTAATACTTGAGTACTTAAATATTTTCAAATACTTTAATTACAATTTTTTAATTAAATATCTTATTATTATATCTTAAGTATTAAGCTATTTAATTAGAGTACTTAGATATAATTAATTATAAATTATAATTCTTTAATTAACTATTGTATAAGTATATATTATGTATTAATCATCTTAATAATTGAGTACTTAAATATTTTCAAATACTTTAATTATACATTACTCTAATTAAATATCTTATTATTATATTTTAAGTATTAACCTAATTAATTACAGTACAAGTATTTAATTAATTATATTAATACTTGAATACTTAAATATTTTCAAATATTTAATTATATATTTTTAATTAAATATCTTATTATTAAATTTTAAGTATTAAGCTATTTAATTACATTTTTAAATCATCAGTTGCTAATATATTTAAATACAGGACTTAAATATTTACAATTATACATTATCATAACTATCATCAGAAATATTTAATTGATACTGTTCGAACAAATACTCTATAAGTTCGAACAAAATTCTGGTCACGTTAGATTCTGTTCGAACGGAGAAAAATCAATTCAAACGGTATTCAGAGCGTTCGAATGAAACCAAGCCAGAAACCAGTCACGAAACAGAGCAAAAAACTGAACCACAAAACATAATTTTCATATTCATGATGCCATATTTCAATACAACACATTGAAAACTATATAATTATCTCTAAATAGGATTATTAAACAACTTAGAAAACTAAGAAAACTTATCTCTTGTACTAGCAATCCAATAAAAATATCAATCCACAATACCTATATATGCATAAAACACATTAAAGTGCTGTTCCATCCCAACAAATAAATGCAACAAATATTAAGATACTTGTAAACGAAAATCGGAATGAAAAATAACAAAAAAATATATTACCTCTTCTCCTTCTTATTTCTCTCTCAAGAATCTCTTCTCTCTCAATGCTTTCAAGCTCTCTCTCCCCACAATACTCTCTCAGAGCCTCTGCCACGCTCTCTCTCCCTTTCTCAAACTTCAATCCGAGTGAAAATGAAGTGAAAGGATCGGATTAATAATATGTGCATTTCCGTTCGAACTAATTTTTTAGAAGTTCGAACGCGAAAATTCAAAAACCGGAAATTTTTCCCACAATATTTTCCCGTTCGAACTAATGTTTTGGCCGTTCGAACAAAAAAAAAGAATATTCTCCAGCATATACCGATAATTTGGCGCGAATTTTCCCTCCAAACAAAAAAAATTCGTTCGAACATGAATTATCTCCATTCGAACTGTTTTATATTCGTTCGAACGGATAATTATATAAATATATAACTATACACATAATATACCCAATATTATTATGAGTATATGCATAAATTAATACTAAGTGTCACTAATAGCATAATACTAAGTTTTTTATCAATCTATAATATTAAGTATTTAAAATAATATAATATTTTATTTGCAATCACTAATAGTGTTATACTTATAGTTAGTATCACTATAAATATAATACTAAGTATCACTAATAGTATAATACTAAGTGATATTAAAGTATAGATAGCATAAAAATATGAAAACTAATAGTACTGTAATACTTTATAATATAGTCTAAGTACTTGGTTTATTACTAATATACAAACTAAATATATTATAAATATGTATTTTATACTTATATTTAATGCAATGTTTTACTATATACTTAGTATATTACTTTATAATGCAATGCTTTACACAATACTATTTTATACTCATCTAATGCATAATATATATACTATTACATATATATATA
>QGSO01000485.1:157807-370323 GCA_011037825.1 Carya cathayensis | reverse complement strand
TAATATTTTATTTACAATCACTAATAGTGTTATACTTATAGTTAGTATCACTATAAATATAATACTAAGTATCACTAATAGTATAATACTAAGTGATATTAAAGTATAGATAGCATAAAAATATGAAAACTAATAGTACTGTAATACTTTATAATATAGTCTAAGTACTTGGTTTATTACTAATATACAAACTAAATATATTATAAATATGTATTTTATACTTATATTTAATGCAATGTTTTACTATATACTTAGTATATTACTTTATAATGCAATGCTTTACACAATACTATTTTATACTCATCTAATGCATAATATATATACTATTACATATATATATACTAGTTACTTACAATATATATATGTAACTAGTATAAAACTCTATACTATATATATAGTAGTATAATATATATTATATATATACTATATTATATATACTAGTGGGAAATTTTTTATTAGTACTAATACTAGTATTATAAACTAGTATTAATAATATAATACTAGTCCTTTTACATCATGTACTTATATATATATATTTTTTATGAAGTATTATATAATTCATTCGAACTTATACCCTTTTAGTTCGAACTTATACCCTTTTAGTTCGAACTGATTACAAGTCCGTTCGAACTAAATTACGTTATATAAGCCGCGATACAGTTTCTTCTCCATTCATTTCGTGCATCCTCTCATTCGAACTTACGATCGATTCCTCCGCCGTTAGCAGCCACAACGCCGCCACCAACTCCGACCAAGTCCTCAAATCTCCTAGAACAAGATGTATGAGTTAAATGGGTTTGATTTTTATTGATTTTTTTGTTAGTTTTGGGAGGGTCGGATTTTGAATCAATCCGACCCCATTTTGTTGTTTTGGGGCTAAATGACACAACGTTAATCGGTAGAAATGATGAGGATTTACTCCTAAATCATTTCTACCGATTAAAATCTTGGATTCGGGTTGAAAAATGAGTGTGTTGATTCGGGACTGAGTCGACTCAGCCATGTCTGTTTGGCTCAGTTCCGTTCGAATGAAGATAAATTCCATTCGAATGAAAGTCAAGGCCATTCGAATGGAATATAGGTTCATTCGAATGGAATATACATTTATTCGAATGGACTTTAGGCTCATTCGAATGGAGTTATATGAGGTCATTCGAATTAATTTTATATTTATTCGAATGACTTTAAATTTCATTCGAATGGAATTAAAGGCCATTCGAACTAAATATCACTTATTGGCAGCCCTTATTCGAACTTATTAGAATCCATTTGAATAAGCAGTTGCCAAACATGGCAACACAACATCATCATTCCTCTAATTCACTTTAATTACATTACATATATATTTTTTTACATCAACAGTATACTAATGGCAAGCAGCAGCGGAAGAAAACGTTCCCGACCCCAGATAGTCGAAAGTAGCTCTGCAGCTCCTTCTCAGCCGGCCGTGAGGCCTATACTAGTTGAGCGGGAGATCATTCTGGGCGACTTCTGTGACCTCACTTGGGAGGGGCGGAGCATACATGACATCATCACCGATCGTGGATGGACCCCGATCTGTCGACAGAGGGGCACAGCATATCCTGAGATGGTCGGTGAGTTTTACCGTGTCATGGGTGAGCAGTCTGGTGATGCTCTGTGCTATAACTTAGTAGTCCGGGGAGTGAGTATTATCTTCTCTCCCCGCGTTATTGCTGAGTATTATCTAACTCATTTTGGGATGTAATTAATGTAGTATGGTTTTTATTTTTAGTGTTTGCTAGCCTCTTTATTGTTAATTATATTTTCTTCTCATTATACTTAATGTTCACGATAATTGAAAAAATGACACTATCTTTAAATTAATATTTAGTTAACTAAAATATTTTTAAATTAATTACATAAAATTAATTTATGAATTTGTAAATATTTTAATTCATTGTAAATCATAATATATAATATATATAGAACTTTTTATTTACTTTGGAAATGATAAAAAATTAATAGAAAAAATATGTATTCTTACAATTTTAACAATATATCTTTTCAATTAAATAATACCGTTCGAACACGTTAATACTCATTCGAACAAATAATATTTCATTCGAATTGATTAATTTTCTGTTCGAATTAAATTTTATTAGTTCGAACGGTATAGATTTTTGGAGACGACCTAATTCGTCTTAGAATCTCCAGTTCGAACTACTATTTTTTAGTTCGAACGGATTTATAAGGTTTTCCATGTTTTGAGACGAAATTAAAATTTTGTCTCAGAAAAGTACTTTTAGGGACGAAATTAATTTCGTTCCTAAGAAATTTCGTCTCTAAAAATTAAATTTCTTGTAGTGCATGTAATTCAGTATATACATGTAACGTTAATTTTTTTACACTATAAGACACATGAAATCAATATACAAAACTCAGTTATTCGATTCTTCCATCTTCTTTGTTTTACTAAATTTTATTAGAAAAAGCGATAGAGATAAAAGGAGGAAGAGAGACTTAGGTTACCATTGTCAATTGTAATTGAATATATAACACATCATGATTCTATTTACATGTGAATGAGGTCAGAGAAAAAATAAAAATACAATAAATCAACAATACTAATTGATTTATATAATAAACTAAACACGGTAGAGAATAAGTATTCATATTATGGTACATATGAAAACGTTAGAATATTATGAATATATTATATCATAAATATGATAACATTATAACATTCATCATCAATTTAGCGAGGATAAAAAAATTACGGAAGTCCCCTCTCTCTCGGAAAGGTGGGGTGTCTCCTCTTTGTCTCTTGTAGAGCATAGAGGTCCGTCTCTCAGCCTCAGCTGCAGAGTTCTCTTAGTGGTCATTTCCTAGTTACAATGGATGATGAGATTTCCAACTTATATGAGGGCCAACGGTTAAATGAAGAGGAGAAGCAATCTGTAAACATCTCAGAAGAAGATGTTGTGGTCTCAAAGGAGAAGAGTAGGAAGTGTTTGGCAGCATTAGTAGTATCAGAGAAGGACATCAACACGGGTGCTTTCAAGGCAACAATGACCAAGGTGTGAAAAGTAGAGGGGTCATTAATATGCAAAGATGTTGGGAAGAATAGGTTGTTGATTGAGTTCAAAGATCCAGGCTAGAAGCATAAGGTGTTGCAAGGTCACCCCTGGTCCTTTGACAAGAACCTTATCTGTCTATAAGATTGTTTTGGTTGTCTAAACCTTTAAGACATAAACTTCACATTAGAACCATTTTGGATCCAACTCCATAACCTGTCTTTCGCAGGTATGTATAAGAAAACAGGTGAGAAGCTGGTATCATCCATTGGTCAAGTTATGGTGGTTGATGTTGATGATCAGGGCATGGGTTGGGGCCAATATTTGAGAGTCAAAGTTTTAGTGGACAGCACCAAGCCTCTTCCAAGAGGTCGGTTCCTCAACAAGGGGGAAAGTAAGACCTGGATATCAGTCAAATATGTGAGACTGCCCAGTTTTTGTTTCCACTGCGGGGTCGTTCAATACATCTCAAAGAAATGCACTAAGCCTGCATGGGATGGAAAGCTTCGAGTAGAAAAACAACTCCAGTATGGCTCCTAGCTTAGAGCAAGTCCTCAGTCGAGCTCCTACCAGGCCCAGGCAAGGTACAGGGAAGATCCGGGGGATAATGGAGAGCTCAGGCAGAGCACCCCAGATGGAAAGGGAGCTAGTTTTGGTGGGAAAAACTCTAACCCCTCAATAGCAGGAAAGCTATGAAGGAATGCCAACAACATTGGGTCCTTGAGCTTGATCCAGCATGCTTCCCCCCCTTATGGCAACTTTGCAAATGCAGATAATGAAGGTCAGTTTTCTTTGCCAAAAGGGGAAATTTTCTCTAGGTCTAAGGTGCCAAATAAGGCAACTGATTTTTGTGTTGTGGACATTGGGTTGTCCAAGAATCATGCATTTAGCAACCTACAAACACCTTTCCAGATAATAGACCGACCTATGCCCCTGGTACAAACACTCAAGCCCCCTTCTTGTGAGTGACTTGGCTGCTAAGATGGAAGGATACAAGGCTGATGAGGTGTCACAGGTGGTCCCTCACGTGGAAGGTCTTGAAAACTTGGAACAGGAAGGGCAACATGGGACTTCACAGCCAAGTGATGTGAGTGATGAACTCATTTCCAAAAGCAAGTTAGAGGGCCCTCAAGATAGCTCGAAGTGGAAGAGAAGGGCCAGACAGAAGCACCTTGGGGTCAAGGGTGGCAGGATTACCAGAAAAGCAGGTACGAAAAGAACTACCACCTCCATGTCTAATGGCTCTCAAATGAACTCTATCCATGACAATAGCAGATGCAAAAAGAAAGGCAAGAAAACTGGAGTATGTGAAAATGAAGTGCAAATGTGACTGGTGGGAGCTGATAGGTAGCTCTGCCAATAGTCATGATCCTCATAAGTTGGAACTGCTGAGGGCTTGGGAACCCTCAGACAGTTAACTTCCTTAATCTCCTAGTTAAGGACAAAGTGCTCAGAAAGGAGAGTAATGGAAGTATGTAGTAAGCTAAAATTTGATTCTTGTTTGGTGGTTGAAAGTAGAGGGAGTAGTGGAGGACTTGCACTTATGTGGAAAAGCCATGTGAATGTAGTCATCTATAGGGAAGAGTATCGGCCGGTCTGAACTGGCCAAACCGACCGGACCGGCCATTTTTGGACCGAACTGGATTGGACCGAATGAGTCCGGTCCAGTCCCGATCCAATTTGGGGAGGACCGACTGAGTTCGGTCCAGTCCCGGTCCAGAGGTTTTTTACCTCGGACCTGACCGAATAGAAATTTAAAAAAAAATTATTTATATATATTATTTATATAATAGTTGTATATAATTAATTATATATGGTATATAAAAATATTAATAGTCTAATAAAAAATATTAATAGTCTAATATAGACTGTAGTTATACTTATACTAATATAGTTATACTAAATCATTATAACTAATACTTTAACAATAGCTATAGTGACCTATACTAATAGTCTATTATTAATACTAATATACTATTATATAATTTATATAGTTATACTAATCACTATAATTAATATAATTTAATTATCACTATACTTATATTTAATTAATATAATTATCAATATACTATAATTTATATAGTTATACTAATCATTATAGTTAACACTTATATAGTTATATTAAAGCACTGATTCACCATAACTAATATTACTAATATATAGCTATATTAATGGTCTAATAATATTATAATTTATATAGTTATACTAATCATAATAAGTTAATAACTAAATCACTAGAAATATAACTATATATATTTAGTATGAATCATATATATTTAGTATGAATCTATTATTATATTCTTTAATATATAACTATAATATATAGTACTAGTATATATTAATATATTATAAGAGTTATAGTATAAATATAATATAGAAATATAATATACTAAATCACTATAATAGTATAACTAATACTAATATATAGTTATACTAATAATCTACTATTATATAGTTATACTAATCACTATAATTAAAACTAATATATAGCTATACAATATACTTATATAGTTGTACTAATACTATTAGTCTATTATATAGTCTAAGACTCTCAAATTCTCAATTCTAATATAGGCTATATAGCTATAACTAATACTAATATTTATATTAATACTAATAATATAGAATATAGTTATACTAACTAACTGATTCAACATAACTAATATTACTAATATAATATAGCCAAATTAAATTACTAATAGTCTAATACTAATACAATTATATAGTTATACTAATCATAAATTCATAATAACTAAATCATTTTAAGTCTATAACTATATATATTTAGTATCAATGTATTACTATATTCTGTAATGTATAACTATTAACTATAAAGTCTATAATATGTAGTACTAATATAACCGATCAAAAAAATATATATATTAATAGTATATATATTAATGTATTAACATATTATAAAAGTTATAGTATAAATTATAATATATCATATATTTGTAAATTTATAATAGTATTAGTATAGTTAGCTTAATATGTAATATGTTAGTATTAAATCACTATAACTATATAGAGTATTAGCAATAAGAGTATTACTATTATAATATTATTACTATTATTTAATATAGTATTACATATAGTATTACTATCATTACATATAGTTATTAGTTATAGTATTAGTACTAGTATTGTTATTAGTACTAATAGACTAATAGTATTAGTTATTAGTATTACATATAGTTACATATGTTACTATTATTACTATTACTATTACATATAGTTACATATATAGTTATCACTATTACTATTATTACATATAGTTATTAGTTATAATATAGTTATTATTACATATAGTTATTAGTTATATTATTATTACTAATAGACTAATAGTATTAGCGTATTACTAATATATATATATAATAGTATACTATATGTATATATATTAAATATATTACAATATAATTATATAAGTATTAAACAAAATTTCATTGAAAAAAAAAAAAAACCTCATAGGGTGGACCGACCGGATCGGACTGAACCGAATGGGACAGGACCGAACCGGTCTTTAGGAAGTTCAGTCTGGTCTAGGGTGGGAAACCCCTGGACCGAATAGGTCCGGTCCGGTTCGTAAAACTTCCCCGGACCGGACCGAACTCTCCCCTAGTCATCTATAACTACTCGAGATGGCATATAATTGCCCATTTGACTAATGA
Organism: Carya cathayensis; assembly: GCA_011037825.1. Classification (NCBI taxonomy): domain Eukaryota; kingdom Viridiplantae; phylum Streptophyta; class Magnoliopsida; order Fagales; family Juglandaceae; genus Carya; species Carya cathayensis. Next base: position 363,620 of record QGSO01000485.1, on the reverse strand, counting down.
CCCTGAAGCAACAACCTGGCTCTTCACATGCTTTTATGGCCAACCAGTGACTTCTAAAAGAAACATGAGCTGGGAGTTCTTAAAGGCCATCAAACCAGAAGTTTCCACACTATGGTTTTGGTGTGGTGATTTCAATGAAATCATCTGCCAAGGGGAGAAGTTGGGAGGCTGTCCCAGGCCATACAGACAAATGGAAACATTTAGAGAGGCCCTTGAATGTTGCTCCTTAAAAACAATCAAACTAGAGGCTCAAGATACACTTGGGCAAACAATAGAAGAGGGAGAAGCTTTACCAAAGGAAAGTTAGATCGAGCTCTAGCAAACCCAACTTGGAAGCATTTGTTCAAGGATAGTTGCTGCTCTGTGGAACCGGCAATAAAATCAGACCACTCTCCACTTGTTGTTTTTATTGGGAATAGAAGAACTTATGGAATACTACATACAAAATGCTTTAGGATGGAAGCAGCATGGTTACTCAAAGAAGACTGTGCTCAAACTATAAAGGAGGCTCGGGGAAAAGCAGCTAGTGGTGAAGACCTTTCAACCATTATGAAGAGAAGACTTCTCAATTGCAGGTCTGCTCTAAACACATGGAATGCCAAAACAAACAAAAAGATCCTTGCAGATATAAAGGAAAAACTGGTAAAACTAAAGCACCTGTAAGAAAATGGAAGAGGGGAGCATATAGATTCTGCTTCAAATCTGCAAAAGGAAATTGACCAATCTCTAGCCGAGGAAGAGCTTAAATGGAAACAAAGGGCAAAACAACACTAGCTTCAGAATGGGGATAGAAACACAAAATTTTACCATATGCAGGCAACTCATAGAAGGAAAATCAACAAAATTACTAAAATCCTGGATAATTGCAACATGTTGGTGACTGAGAAGCAACATATTGGGGCTACTTTCTCCCAATTTTTCTCTGAACTCTTCTCAACATCCCATCCCTCTGGTTTTGAAGAATGCCTTACAAACATGACCCACAAAGTAACACCAGAGATGAATGATTTTCTGTTGCAGGAATTCACTGAGGAAGAGGCCAAGAAGGTTGTGTTCCAAATGAAAGGATTAGGCTCCCCTGGACCCGATGGGTTCCCAGCCTTATTCTATCAAACTAATTGGGAATTTCTTGGCAAAGGGGTATGCAGTTTTGTACTCAAGATTTTGGAGGGGGTCAATGATACCTTCATTATTTTAATCCCAAAGGTCAAGGAACCCAAGAAAGTTTCTGATTTCAGGCTTATAAGCCTTTGTAATGTTATTTATAAAATTGTTGGAAAAGTCATGTCCAATAGGCTTAAGGTTGTATTACCTAACATTATCTCCTTGAATCAAAGTGCTTTTGTTCTACGTAGCGCCATCACTAATAATATTCTGGTGGTTTATGAGACCCTTCACACAATGACAACTAGGATGACAGGAAAATCTAGCTTCATGGCCATTAAACTTGACATGAGCAAGGCATATGATCACGTGGAGTGGCACTTCCTTTCCTCAGTGATGGACAAAATGAGATTTGATAGGAGATGGACCTCTCTGGTGATGAACTGTTTAACCTTAGTCACATACTCTATACTCCTCAATGGTGAACCACAAGTCCCTTTCAAACCTTCTAGAGTGTGACGCCCCCAAATTCCGCTTGGGATTGAACGGACATTTGAAGCGTCGAGACATGCAACACAAGGTTACCTGCCCCCGTTCATGACATATAAGATGCAATGTTCCTAACATGCATCTAACATTATGCAATATTCGCAGCGGATAATCTTTTTCTTTAGCAATACTATGCACCAACTAAATATATCCCAAATACTTGAAACATAATTCATACATAAAGGCATACTAAAAAGCCGTGATCACCACACTAGTCTAAAATGGTTGTGATCAAAAGAATACTTGAGATACAACTCCAAAAGTACAAGTATTAACCTAAGTTAAATACTATACCATCATCAACATCGCACCGTGGCCTAGTCGACCGTATTCAGTTGGTCAGATTCCAATTCTCCTTTGGGTCCTGTAACAAGATCTACCATTCGGGGGGAATGGTAGTTGGGACTACCACAGTGAGATTTGATTACAAATCTCAGTAAGTTAACATAAAACTTATACACAGGTTAAAAATGCATGCATGGCAGTAAAAGCATAAATGCATAATTATAGTCATACATAAACATAGTATAACTTGACATATAGCATGACTTAACCAGAACTTAAGCGTGAACTGAACTTGACTTAACATGGCATGAACTTAAGCTTAAAACATAACATGAACAATCAACATAACATGAACGTGAAACATAACATGGACATGAACATAACATAACATGAACGTGAGCTTGAACGTATCATAAACGTGAACATAACATGATGTGAACATGAACTTGGAACATAACATGAACATGAACATAACATGTACGTGAGCATAACATAACATGAACTTGATCTGAAACTTGACTTAACATAAACTTGGAATCTTATTTAATTGTCTTGATTAATAACGTGCATTAATACGTACTCCACAGTTGTTGTGGCCCCACGTATTCAAGTAACATAAAACATAATACGTACTCCACAGTTGTTGTGGCCCCACGTATTCTACATGTCACAATTGCTGTGTCTCATGTAGTGTATGCTCCACAGTTGTTGTGGCCCCATACTTCATGCTCCACAGTTGTTGTGGCCCCATGAATTCACATAACATAAAATATAATACGTACTCCACAGTTGTTGTGGCCCCACGTATTCTACATGTCACAATTGCTGTGTCTCATGTAGTGTATGCTCCACAGTTGTTGTGGCCCCATACTTCATGTAACATAAAATATAATACGTACTCCACAGTTGTTGTGGCCCCACGCATTATAAGTAACATAAATATAATACGTACTCCACAGTTGTTGTGGCCCCACGCATTATAAGTAACATAACATAAATATAATACGTACTCCACAGTTGTTGTGGCCCCACGCATTATAAATAACATAACATAAATATAATACGTACTCCACAGTTGTTGTGGCCCCACGCATTATAAGTAACATAACATAAATATAATACGTACTCCACAGTTGTTGTGGCCCCACGCATTATAAGTAACATAAATATAATACGTACTCCACAGTTGTTGTGGCCCCACGCATTATAAGTAACATAACATAAGATATAATACGTACTCCACAGTTGTTGTGGCCCCACGCATTATAAATAACATAACATAAATATAATACGTACTCCACAGTTGTTGTGGCCCCACGCATTATAAGTAACATAACATAAATATAATACGTACTCCACAGTTGTTGTGGCCCCACGCATTATAAGTAACATAAATATAATACGTACTCCACAGTTGTTGTGGCCCCACGCATTATAAGTAACATAACATAAGATATAATACGTACTCCACAGTTGTTGTGGCCCCACGCATTATAAATAACATAACATAAATATAATACGTACTCCACAGTTGTTGTGGCCCCACGCATTATAAGTAACATAACATAAATATAATACGTACTCCACAGTTGTTGTGGCCCCACGCATTATAAATAACATAACATAAATATAATACGTACTCCACAGTTGTTGTGGCCCCACGCATTATAAGTAACATAACATAAATATAATACGTACTCCACAGTTGTTGTGGCCCCACGCATTATAAGTAACATAACATAAATATAATACGTACTCCACAGTTGTTGTGGCCCCACGCATTATAAATAACATAAAATATAATACGTACTCCACAGTTGTTGTGGCCCCACGTATTATACGTAACATAACATAAATATAATACGTACTCCACAGTTGTTGTGGCCCCACGCATTATAAGTAACATAAAATATAATACGTACTCCACAGTTGTTGTGGCCCCACGTATTATACGTAACATAACATAAATATAATACGTACTCCACAGTTGTTGTGGCCCCACGCATTATAAGTAACATAAAATATAATACGTACTCCACAGTTGTTGTGGCCCCACGTATTATACGTAACATAATATAAGATATAATACGTACTCCACAGTTGTTGTGGCCCCACGCATTATAAGTAACATAAAATATAATACGTACTCCACAGTTGTTGTGGCCCCACGTATTATACGTAACATAACATATCTTATTTTTCTTAATGCATGAGATGTTAATTAATATCATATAATTTTTTCTAACATGACGTATACTTGTAATGACACAATATGATTTAATCATAAACATTTCATGGCATACTTGTATCATATGGCATACTTAACATGGTATACTTATAACATACAGCATTGTATAATAGAAAAGATTGTGTAACAGATAATTATTCATGAGATTAAATCATACGTAACAGATAAACATATAATGACATAGCATGACATGGCATATACGATAACATACATACATAAATTGTAGTTCCCTTACCCATCACACATACACAATAAACTGATAGTAAGTTAGAGGCTAACTTACCTCGATCGTCGCGTTCTATGAGAAAAGGGCGCGAAACACGAGGAACTGCACAACAGCTGGAAGAGGAACACTCAAGTCCTTAAGATTTTCACTTCTGAACTCAATTGTCATATTATGAGCACTTGCAACACCACGGCAACTTGAGGTTTCACTATACTCAGAAGAGATAATTTGACTTCATAAAGCCTTTGCACTAAAACAAGTTCATTAAAATTATCAATAATAACCAACAAACAATTCCTTTCTCAATCCATATACTCTTAGCCATAGTCAACCACAAGATGACACCAGTCACCCCAGACTATAATCCATAACACCACTGCTTCGGGACACTGTCATACAGTTTCCCAACACTACACCATGCTCTACACTTCTCTGTTACGCCATCCAACCCTTCGTGACACGCCATCCGGTGTTTCACGACTTAATACAGAGTACACTCACGTGAACTCTCTTCCATCCACACTACAAAACCCATCACTGCGATACACGTCTCACAGTGCATCGCTACGCGACACGGAGTACGCACTACGCGTACTTCCTTCGCTACAACACTCATCAACACGATGCACATCACACGATGCATCGCCATACAACACGGAGTACACTACATGCGTACTCCCTTCCTTCTACGACACACATCATTACAGCGCACGTCGCGCGGCGCGTCGCTGCATTACACAGAGTACGCTACACGCGTATTCTCTTCACACAACCCGCCGTATCACATCTACGGCATCCATCTCACGCCTATACTTCACAGCACAGTCCACAAAATACACAATCAAACTCAACACTTCACAACCACACTTCCCTTCACAACTACGCAACGAACTCCACAAATACAACTACACAATTCACAAACCAACCAACCAACTATTTTAAACGTAAAATAACTAGAGATAGAAGGTTATACCATCGACGGGATAACCCGCGCGTCGCTCGTTGTTCGTCACGAACATGCGTCGGAGGAACGTACGTGGCGGCGTACGGTGGCTGTCCACCACATAAAGTGGTAGTTTGGGCTTGAGAAAGGCTAGGCGTGGTCTTGGAAGACTCATGATTTTACAGCTGTCGATGAAGAACAAATTACGTGATTTACGGAAAAGATAATCTATACGCGTGATTCCAGATGAGGGTAAAGATGAGAGAGATGTGATTGCTGTCGGGAAATAATCCAAAACTGATAATTTTAGCGGGCTGTTACATAGAGGCTTATGGCAAGGGGATCCTCTATCGCCTTACCTTTATCCTCTATGCAGAGGCCTTAACAAGCCTTCTCAACAAGGCTGAGATGGAGGGTAACCTAACTAATGTCCCAATGGGAAGAGGCCCTTAAGAGTCAATCACATCTTCTTTGCAGATGATAGCATGATCTTCTGTAAATCAAACTCTCTTGAATGAAGCAGACTAATGAGGATATTGAACCTATACGAGATGGCTTCAGGCCAGATGCTAAACAAAGACAAATCCTCCATATTCTTCAGCAAGAACACTCCATTAGAGAACAGGAGGACTATTGTGCAGATTGCTGGTGTTTTAGCCACAAGCTCTTTTGAGAAGTACCTTGGCCTCCCTGCCTTGGTAGGAAGATCTAAAACTGCAACCTTTCATGGCCTGGTTGATAGAGTGTGGTCACGGATCACAAACTGGAAGACCAACAACCTATCTGCAGTTGAAAAAAAGATCCTGCTCAAGTCTGTCCTACAGGCCATCCCAACCTACTCCATGGGAATATTTCTCCTTCCTCAGTCCATCACCAGCAGATTGGACCAGCTTCTCAAGAAGTTTTGGTGGGCCTTCAATGAGGATTAATCAAGAATTCATTGGGTCAAATGGTGCACTCTAAACAAGTCTAAAGATCAAGGGGGATTGGGGTTCAGGAATTTTAATAGCTGCAATCTGGCCCTCCTAACAAAACAAGGGTGGAAAATCCTTACAAACCCTGAGTCTTTGGCTACTCTCACCCTAAAACAGAAGTACTTTCAACATGGTTCTATTCTAGAAGCAAAAATAGGATCCAGGCCTTCACTAGCTTGGAGAAGTATGCTTTCTGGTCTAAAACTACTAAAGGAAGGTCTATCATGGAGCATTGGCAATGGACTTCAGGTAAAGGTGTAGGAAGACAGATGGCTACCAAGACCCCACTTCCTAATCATTCACCCAAACAGCAATGACACCACTGGGTTGCCGAGCTAATTGACCCTATCCTCAGAAAATGGGATGACATTCATCTAACAAAGTTATTCCCTCAGACTATAGGGTACACCATAAAATCAATCCCTATCAGCTTGGGCCAGAGAGGGGATCGACTAATATGGGAAGGTACTAGCAATGGCATCTTCTCGGTGAAGAGTGCCTACCTCCTACATAGGGAACTACAAGCCAACAAAGAAGAAGGAACCTCAAAAGGAAGAGTACAAGACGACTCCTGGAAGGTCTTGTGGAAACTGCAAGTGCCTAATGGAGTCAGGATGTTTCTTTGGAGGGCTTGTAATGAGTCATTACCCACGTTTAAAAATCTGCAGAAGAGGAAACTAAGAGAAGACAACCTGTGTCCTATCTGTCACCAAGATGAGGAAACCACAAAACATGTATTATGGAGTTGTGAGGCAGCACAAGATGTGTGGTGCCAAGCTAGCAGACCATTACAAAAATTATCTCTGGATGGTGCCTGCTTTAAATCCATTTGGGACCAAATGATTGAAAGACTGTCAAAGCTAGCTCTGGAAGAAGCTAATATGTTGCTAAGACTAATCTGGTCTAGAATGAATGAATATGTACACGGGAAAGAATTCAGTCATCCAAACTTTATTATTAACAAAGCCCAAGGAGACCTGAAGTGTTTCAAGGCCACCAAATCAACTGCCCCTATAGCTACAGCCCATGTCAACTCACAGATCTCTCAATGTTGGAAAAAACCTCCAAAAGGTCAATACAAAGTGAACTGGGATACCTCCATCAATGACTCTAAGGGCATAATTGGGATAGGAGCAATTCTCAGGGACTGCAATGGAATGGTCTTTGGAACACTAAGAGTTAGAAGGAACCTCAAACTGTCTCCTTACGCAGCTAAGGCATATGCCATGATGATGGTAGTCTTATTCTGCAAAGAGGCAAGTTTTAATGAAATTATCCTTGAAGGTGAGTCAAAGCAGGTGGTCGAGAGGCTGCAAAATTCTTTGGTCGACTAGAACCCGGGAGGATTACTTATAGAAGACACTAAAATTGTTTTAAAATCCTAATATGGCTAATATGGCTGCTCACTTGCTAGCCAATGATGCCCTTTTGAGTGAATCTAATCTTTATGATCTTGAAGAGATACCTGTTTGTATTAAGCAAGTAGTAGAAGTTGAATCATTGTAATCTGTTTGCTTATGCAATAAAGTTATCTTGATTTCAAAAAAAAAAAAAAAAATCATCAATTTAATCATTATTTATTTATCATGATCCCAATATAATATATATCTTGGTGAAGGAGGAATCGAAATTACTTGCCAATATATGAGGGCAAAGGATCGGTACTAATATAGGTTGGCCTAGCTAACTAGCTAAGAATACCTTTTGTTTTTCTTACGACGCTAAGGGAATATTAATTATATGTGGAGTTAGCTAGCCGGCCTTATTCATGATGAACTGGTTGGGACTTTAATTATGAACCGTAGTACATACCCATATTTAATCAATAGTTATTGCAAAAGATTAAAAGAAAAGGGTATTAATAGTCCTAATAAATTTCATTCTAATTTATTTATTTTAATATTGTGCATGCTCGAGAATCTGCTACCTATATATATATATATTGTTAGGGTACATACTAAATATGCACATAAGTGCAAATAAATTTTTTCTTTATCGCTTAAATTTTTTTTAAATATCCTTAACTGTTAAAACAAAAATACAAATTCACTGATAGTCACTTTTTAAATCTGTATAAAGAAAAAAACTAATAAACAAATCGTTAAAATACAGGAATGGGCACATTTAGTGGGCACATGATGCATTTGGGAGTCATACTAGCATTTTCTTTAACAAAATTAAAAAAAAAATTAATACACAAATATAACAAGATAGAATGAATATAAGATTTTAGTTTTTTTATTTTTATTTTTATTTTTTGTGTTTTCGAGAATTATTTTTTTGAATATATATTTTTTAAATTTATTTATGAGAGAGAGAATATTTGCGTTTTACAAAGAACTATCATCTGGTAATATATAGAAATATATATATATTTATATACATACATATATATAAAATACATACATTTCTTTATCTGAACTAAAATATATTGTTACCATCATAAAACCTTGTTTATTGATTCTTCTAAGCAATATTTGAAGACATTTCGAAATGAAATAACGGATGAAATATATAATTAACTGGATAAAGTGTAGAGTTAAATTAGTTTGAATTCATAAACTTTATCTTAATAATATGTGAAATTACCATTTATTTAAAAAATTTAAATTAATGACAAAATATAGATTTTATTATTTATATATTTAACATTAAGAACTAATGCATGTTAGTATATATTTAAGGGTAATTTTTCCTGCAAATGGATGTAATTGGGACTATATATATATATATATATATATATATATATATATATATATATATTTATATTATATGTATGACTTGCATGCCTAGATAGCAACTTGGTCTAGCTAGAAAGCTTAATTTAATTTGGTACGTACTGATTGGCAGCGCTCTAATAAATAGTATATTGATCTACAGCCAACTTTTACAATTTTGACTTTGATATTTTATTATCGAATTAAGCAACCGATGCAAATTAATAATATTCCTTATACGTCGTTAATTATAATTGTTAACTTTTTAGAATAATGCATGCATGCATCATGATTTAACACAAGATTGGGGAGGTGTGTTCCATTCTAATTTAAGCTTGATGCATTTTAGGTAGTTTTTGTATTGAATTTTTGGGACATTAGGGATTCTTCAGTATGGGTTAGATGTTTTCTTATATACGTCTAGTGTACTTAGTTATTTCTATTGATTTATATAATATTTATTACTTATCAAAAAAAAATATTAATTCAAAATTGTAGATGACTTTGAAACTATGAAACTAATTTACACTATATATATATAAACATGTGTAGGGGTGTGACCGGTTCGATTCGGTCTGGCTTTGTACAAATTTTGGGACTAAACCGGTATAGTATTTTCAAGAACCCAGACCGGTTATTCCCATAAACCAGTACTTCAGGTTTTAAAGATTCTTTTCAGTTTCGATCCGATTTTAATTAAGTGCCAATGTCATAAAAAAATGTAATTTTCTAAAGTATACTAATTAATTAAAGTAAAATATAATTAATATACTAATGTATATTAGTATTACTAATGTATTATTTATTTATCAAAAGGAATATGTTGAGAATTTATTAGGTCATAAAATGTAATTAATATATATAATATTAATAACATATTATCAAACAAATGTTCATATTTAAAATTAAAATTTTATGTTATAAATTGTAATATAAAATTATTTCATATATAATTATATATAAAAATTATATATATAATTATATGAAAAGTATATATAAAAAATATTTTATATAATATTAAAAATTTAATTATATATATTTTATAAACTGATCCGGTCCGGAAAGTCGAAAATTAAAATCCAATCAGATTTAATCAGTTTTTAAATCGTAGAAATCAGTCTCAGATCGAAATAGACCGGTTCAAAATCGCAATTTTCCTGTTTAAATTTTAACCCTTGTATGCTTTAAATCAGACTGAGATACTGGCTCTCATTCTTAGGACCAAAAAAAAAAAAAAAGGACAAAAAGAAACGGCAATAAATAAAGATTAGGGTAGAGGGTGCAGCTAAAGGTCATTTAGCTTCTTCTTTTTTTTTTTTTTTTTTTTTTAAAATATATATATATTAAATATATATACATTCTTTTTATTCTTTTAAATATTTTAAAAGATTATAATTTTATTAAAAATTATTTTCTTAACCATTAAAAAATAATAAAAAAAACATCCGCACCACCTCGGCTCAAGCATTTTCCATATAATAAACCTAAAAGGTAGGATACTAGTGCCCATGCGAGTCACAAAACTACATTATTTTTATTACATGTAAAAAAGAAATGATATTTTTAATATAATGTGTAAATATAGCATAATTATTCTAAAAATAAATAAATATGAAATTTATATAAAAAATTTAAATTTTTAATAATAAAATTAATTTAATTTTTTAAATTGACTATACAATATTGATATACTTCATGATTATACGTCACAATAGCCTATATATAATACGTATAAGCTAGCTACTTTTGCCTGCCGATGCTACTCGTCATGTCTATCGGGCCATAGCTGCTAGTATTAGGCGGCGTAATTTAATTAAGATGAACTGAAACAGTACACTAATTATCAGGCGAGCTAGCTGTGCATGCATGGTACGTAGTCTATATATATATATATATTTAAAAGAGGGTGAAGATCATAAGTATAAAAAGGGTAAGTGATCGAAGCAGATTCTGATATTCAATCGACATTCTGTACGTATAACGTGCATGCGACAGAGAGTGTATGATCAAGCTAGCCATGGAAATCAGAACATTAGCAATTTTCATTCCATTTGGCATTGTATTCTTCTACACAGGCATCATCATTAATCTCATCCAGGTATTTTGCCTGCCAACTCTAATTATTTATTTGATTAATTTTCTCTCTAATTTCGACATTTATTACTGTTCATTGATTATTTTCTTATGTATATAATTAACTTTCAGCTCTGTTATCCATCCATTCTGTCTGTGTTTTTTCTTTTTCTGTTCTTATTTTTATTTTATATTGATAGGGTATATATATATATGAGTTTGATGATCTAGCCGGTCGGGTTCTTAATTTTTACTTAGCACCGGCCTGTAATTTATGATCCTTCGTCGATCAAAACCATATATCACTACAAAAAATTGAACAATTATTCCCATTTATTTTTTAAGAAAATGATTATTTATTATTAAAACAGTAAAAAATAGTCATTTTCGTAAAATATAAATGGTAATAACTATCCAATTTTCTTGTAATATATATATAGATGCTATATATCATGAATTATGTACGACACGTACATTATACATACTCTTTCATCATTCTATTTTGTGGCATTAGATGAATGGAAACTATTTATTATATTTTACTTATAAATATATTATTTGTTGCCATATTATAAGATGATGAAAAAATAGATGATGAATAAATTTTTTTCTAATTTAAATATTCATAAAAGTTTTTTTTTTTTTTAAATGTTGGTAATAAATTATTCGATTTTATAATTGTGTACTGATTTGGGGTTAAATTAAAACTTCAGGCCACTTGCTTTCTTATTATTCGGCCTGTATCGAAAAATTTATTCAGAACAATCAATGGAGCTGTTGCAGATAATTTGTGGTTACTGATCGTTTGGATTTTGGATTGGTGGTCAGGATTCAAGGTACTTAATTATAAGCTACCGAACGTACGAGTCATGTCGACCATTATTATAAATTGAACGTATTATATGAATTATTTTCAATTTATAAATTTATTTTCATAAAAAGTAATTCTTTTTTATTTTTTTGGTCAGCAGTTCTCTCGATCTCTCATAAACACGCGCGCGAGCACACACACTCTATATATATATATGTTATATGTATAATAAGATAGCTTAAATTGGTGTTTAATAGTACTCTGGCTATACGTTTAAGTTGGATTGTCTCATATTCATTAGTTGTGGAAATAGATAATTGTCAATTTATAAGTGTGATCAGGAAAAACCTCACTATTGAACTAGCTTTTGGGGTTGAGACTTGACCATTGAACACCGGTATCAAATCTCATGTTTATCAACAGTCTCTGCCCAACGGTACTCCACACGAGAAATATGTTGTTATTCCTTCAACCCATGGCATGATATTGTGTAAGGGAGAGATTGTTGGGATTATCCCACATCGATTATGAAAGAGTTTGGTGGTTAGTTTATAAATGTAAGAGAAAGTCATACCTCTTCGGCGAGCTTTTAGAGTTGAGAGACACCTAAGACTACCAAATAGTTTATCATGTTCATGTTTGCTAGACTTTGAGACCCTATAAATGCTTTATAGATTGTATATATGTTCATTGTATAAATGTAGCAGCTGAAATTTTGGTTGATTTTTTTCTTGTTCGGTAAATCTTTTGGATAGAACTTTTATATAAGACCACATATATTGTCAATGTTAAATAATTGATAAGTATATTTTTAGGATACAGAGAAGAACTAACTGGCACAAGATCAAGTTTCTTTTTTTTTTTTTCTTTCTTTTTTTGTGAATTTGTTTTTTTCTTTTTGGGGTACCTAATTTGTTCTTGCAGGTTGAAGGAATTGGTCGACTACAAAAAACACTTTCTAACATTGTTTTTATTAATATTGTTGTTAGAAGTTATTAATATTGTTTTTTAAGAGTATTTTAAAATTAAATGTTTTTAAAGATGTATTAAATGTTTTAGATTCGTGTTTTTTTTATTAATTTATATCAAAAATTCTATGTGCAGTCATTTTTGCGTACTCTTTTATACACTTTAATAATAGGATTGATTGTGTATTAAAAAAAAATTAATCCAACCAATCATATCAGTGGAGTGCGCAGGGAGTACGCAAAAGTGACTATATGTAGCATTACTCTATATCTATATATCATCATGATCAGCTACTCATCATTTCTCTATACTAATGATTTTTTTTCGGGTTTACTTTTCTCTTCGAAAGGAATCATCATGCGTTTCAGAAACTAACAAACTGTTAATATTTAAGGAAAACTAATATATAGCTTGATTAATTAATTATATTATTTTCTATTTAATATAAAACTTTAGATGCTTTCACTTCTGATGAGGTGTTTTCAGGCAAAGAACATGCATTTTTCATGCCAAATCACATGTGTGATACCGATATACTAATGATGTGGCTTCTAGCTCAGGTGCTTATATATATATATATATATATATTGCTAATCATTCTGAACTGTAATATTCAATGCTAGTAATTAATATTGCATGCTTTTGAATGTATTATCATATTTTTAATTTTATTTAATTTAGAGAAAATAGTGGCTTAATTTAATTATGCTAATTATCATGTCTTTAAAGGCATTATGATCATCATGCATGTTATATAAGAATGGAATTAGCAAATACCATCGGATGTACAATATATATATATATATATATATATTATATGTAATGAGTGTCAGCTCTATTTTATCAGTGTTTTATTTTTTTAATTTGAATTTCAAATTTTAAGTTATAAAATCTTCACCATTTTTAATAGCTTATAACATATATATCAGCAAGTATGGTTATGTAAGTAAAATTGCAAGTATATATAAATAGCATTTTCCAAATTCTTAATTCTGTCACGTAGCTTTAAATATATATGCATGTATAATCACGCTTGCGAATCCTCTTGCATTTGCCCTTGCATGGCTGACTCATGTAAATGATGTTGCTGGTTACAGCGCTTCGGTTGCCTTCGTAGTGCACTAATGGTTGTGAAGAAATCTTCAAAATATCTCCCAGTAAGTTTTCAATCTTTCCAAAGTTCATGATATTATGATCATGGGAATAAAGTCGATCTTCTAATATATAATGTTTGTCACATCTAAAGTGAAGCTGCATTAATGCTTCAATATATATATAATATGGGTCAAATTAATTGCAAAATCCAACCTTAGAGCTTATGATCAAATTCATGTAACGTGTAACCTGTGCAGATTTATGGCTGGGCAATTTGGTTCTTTGGGTTTGTTTTTCTCGATCGAAGCTGGGAAAAAGATGAGCAAAAACTAAAGGTGCAGCGTGCATGCTTGTTCATCAAACATGAATTTTTTATAATTTGGGGGTAATTTTGCTATTCATATTCATATGTTTTAACTTTTTTTTTTTTTTTGGGATTGATGCTGCGCATGCAGTCAAGTTTCCAGGAGCTACAGGATTTTCCTAGGCCTTTTTGGCTAACTATGTTTGTCGAGGGAACTCGAATGACCCCAGTTAAGCTGTTGGAAGCTCAAAAGTTTGCTGCTTCAAGAGGGTTGCCTGTGCCTAGACATGTCCTTGTCCCTCGCACCAAGGTAAATAAATCTCTAGTACCAAATTACCAACCACCCAAAACATCAGAATCAAGTAAGTTGAAGTTATTGATCATGATTTGAGTCCCCTGGCCTTTTTGAATTTGAGATCAGGGAATATATATTATATCATTGCATATCATGAATTAACTAATTTCTAAAAGCCTTTTAGCCTGTAGTTAAATATTACTTGTATGCTTACTTTTAGCCACATTAATTTGTTCCTTTCAGGGTTTTGTTGCAGCAGTAAAATATATGCGCTCCTTTGTTCCAGCAGTTTATGATATTACAGTGGCTGTTCCGAAAGGTCATGCTGTTCCTTCTTTACTGAGTATTTGTAATCGGCAACCTTCCGAGGTAAGCTGCTGAGTTTTGATCAGTTTTTTTAGAGTCATTAATGTATTTTGATATATATATATATATATTTATATTCTCTGGCCAACTTAAGTCCAAACATTAGTACATGTTATTAATTTGTAGGTTAAAATTCACATAAAGAGATATTCAATGAAGGAATTGCCAGAATCAGATGCTGCCATTGCCCAATGGTGCAGGGATAGATTTGTGGAAAAGGTATGAAATTTTAGCTCTTTCCACAAAGCTTGTGGGTATGTATTGGACTTAATTTCCTGAAATGAAGCTCCTGTGACATTTACTGTACGTGATGTTTCATGCCACATGTATATCAGCAGCTGGGACTTCTTGGCATTTATCCCCCTGTTGTTTTCTCCTTTGTCCATGCTAGGATGCCATGTTGGAAAAGTTTCAAGCTGAGGGAAGATTTGGGGACCAAAAAATTCCAGATGTTGGCCGCTCCTTGAAGTCACTTCTTGTAAGATAAAACCTACTGGCTTGCTAATTATTCAATAAACTACTGGCTTCTTGATATTTCTTTGTTGCAATGCATGACTGTATCTAACATTACTCTTTTTGTTTTTTTGTTGAATTGACATGTTTTTATATTCAGGTTTGCATCACTTGTACCTGTACAACTTATTTTGGCATCTACAAATTCTGTAAAATGTTTTCCCTGCTATCCACATGGAAAGGAAATGGGATTTTAGCAGGAGGATTGGCCATGGCGGTGCTCTTTTTGCACATCCTTTTTGAATACACAAAGTTGCCTCAGAGATCACTCGTTGCTGCTGAAACAAATGGAAAACAAAACTGAACTAGAATAATATATATGGTGCCTCCCCATATATATGCAATTCATGAGAATCCTAATTTTCATGAGATATTATTGTACGTGTATTGTGTGCATGTAAGCATACAATGATATAGATGGAACTAGCAAGCCCTCTGGCTGTTTTATTTTGTACCTAGCTCGTTGGAATAATATGCATGGTTTTCATCTATATATATTTTGTTGAATAATTTTGTGAGTTTTATTGTCAGTGTTTATGAAGTTCTTCGAAAGAAAAAAAATACAATATTAGTTCAAATGAAATGATTTGTATAGTTTAAACATGTGTAAGTCTCACATACTCCATTTGAAAAAAATCGACAAATCTTATATTCACATGAAAAAATACACTTTTTAATGATGGATCCCAGTGCTTTTTTTTTAAAGGAAATACGTGGCTTGTACACCTTAAATTGTATCTAGTTTTACTTAGAAATACCTCTTATTTGAGATATATGTATGTCATAATTGTGAAATCAAAAAATATATAAGACGATTTCCAAACACTATTTTGAAAATAGTTATGTTATTTACCACCACGGATCGTAGTAATTCAGCTGATGTGGCAAACTTTCATATCAGTAGTAATGTGTTTAGTGTATTTATAAAGAGAGGTACTGCATTATTTGCAGTACTTTGGTTTTACTGTTAAAAACTGACTATGTATTTGTGACAATGAATAACGAACTTGGGTTGGAGAGACTACTTTAATCATCCGAAGGGATCACCAAATTGAAATAAGGATTTAATGTATAGACAAATTCAAAACTTTTCCATAAATTAAAAAACATATATAATTTAGAAGAAGAGATCAACGAAATTTCACTTTCATGGGAACTAGGTCATGATATCTGATTATTCAACAAATTATCTTCAAAGAATTGATTAAAACTCTTAAGAACGTATAGTCTTTTCTCGTTTTCTCTTTGAGGATACGAGGTGAAGTTCAAGGCAGTATTGGGTATCTATTGTTTGGGCTCTAGTTCAAGTGATAGAAGATGGAGGATATACAAGAGAGATGGAGTAAATTGAGATTGACAGTGTGCTGGAATTGGATGAAGAAAGGGTGACTGAGGCAAAGGAGAAGGTTGATTGAAGTTTGGTAGGGAAGGTGTTTACAGATTGTATTGTGAGCAAGGAAGTGATTTCTTCAACAATGACCAAGGTTTGGAGAATAAGTGACAGGCTGTATTTCATGATTATGGAGCAAATATCTTTAGTGTGACGTTTGCTACACATGCCGATAAGCAAAATGTGTTATCTGGAAAACAATGGTTGTTTGATAATGGTTTGTTTGCACTTAAGGTATTTGATGGGTTTAACCAACCAAGTAAGATTAAGTTTGATTGCGAAGAATTCTGAGTGTAGCTCCACAATTTGCCATTTGCATACATAATTCCTTTTTGCAAAATAAGGAAAGAAATAATGCTGCAAAGCCTGGCCTAGGCCTGGGCTTGGGTTTGTGTTCAAATCAACTTATTGAGGCTTAGACTAAAAGTAAGGCAAGTGAGGAAAGACAAGGCTAGTCAAGTCTGGTTCTTGCAGGAAACCTGTCTGTAGGGTTGTAAAAAAAAACCGGTGAATCGGTAAACTGGACCGAACTGGACCAGTGAGTTTGGTTTGGTAACAAGTTTGATTCGATCCGATACTGGTTTTATTTTTCTTAAAACCGGTCAGAATCGGTTTGGTTCTGATTTTTCTTTTTCTAAAACTGGACCGGACTGGTTCATATATATATATATATATTAATTTTTTATATTGCATATAATTTTTATATATAATATATAATTATATATAAAGTAGTTTTGTATTATATGCTAAATTACTAATTAATATAATATTAAATTTAAAAATATTATATCACTATAGTTTATTGTATTAATAGTTATACTAATATTATATAGTGCATATTAATAGTTATATTAATACTATATCACTATATATTATAATATACTATAATATATTATCACTATAGTATTATATACTATAATATACTATATTATATATATATAATATAATATAATATATTAAAACTGGAAAATCGGATTGACCGAAAACTGTTAAAACTAGAGTATCGATTTAAGAGGATAACCAGTGCGTAATCGGTTTTGAAAAATATAAAACTGGTGCATACCGGTTCGGTCCTAAATTTTGTCCAAAACCTGACCGAACCAAACCGATTACACCCTACCAGTCTGAGTTGTGTGTTGAGAATAGCCCACGTGATAATGATAAAAGGCCTCAGAGTACTACAGGAGGGTGGGAAAAACATGCTAGGGGGAAAGGTATGGTTACTAATAAAAAGATCTTGAACATGTCAAAGAAGAGGGGATTAGTTAATGAAGAGGAATTTTGTGAGGAGGAGGTAGGTAGCAAAAGATTAAACGTCAATGGGGAAGGGGTCTCTTTCATTGCAAATTTGAACTTGGCAGTAGCTGCTGAGCAGCGCCGCCAAGAGCAATGAAAACCTTGGGTTGGAATTATCGGAAGCTTGGTAATCCCCGTGTAGTTCATTTCCTTCACAGCCTAGTGGAGTAGAAGAGACCAGACTTTATTTTCTTGATGGAAACTAAGTTAGATTCACATAGATGGGAAAATATTAAGAGGAAACTGAAGTTTGAGGGTTGTTTTGTAGTTAATCCCTTGGGAAGAAGTGGAGGGTTGGTCTTACTATGGAAGCTAGAGACTAGGGTGTCAATTCAATCCTACTCTAGATTCCATATAAATGCAAAAATTAAGATTGACTAGGAGGCAACTGAATGGCACTTTATTGGTTTTTATGGACATCTCGAGTTCAGTAAGAGGCAAGAATCATGGGATATTTTGATATCCTTAAAACCCTCAAATAATATGCCTTGGTTTGTTTGTGGGACCTTTTAATGAAATTTTAACACAAGATGAAAAGAGAGGACGAAATGTGAGAAGTGTAGCTCAAATGAACAAGTTTAGACAGGTTTAAGAGAAAGGGGACCTGTTTGATTTGGGATGGTTTGACTCAAAGTTTAAATGGTGCAACAGACATAAAGATGCAACATTTACAGTAGAAAGACTGGATAGAGGATTAGCAAATAGAGGATGGCTGGATTGTTTTAACTCAATAAGGGATGGCTGGATTGTTTTAACTCAATAAGGGTTGAAACTTTGGTTGCTAGACGCTTAGATCACAGACCTCTGTGTTTCTCATGTTGGTAGCAATATGCTTATTCAAGAGGGTTCCAACAATTATTTAAGTATGAAATGGCTGCAAGGATGAAGGCTGCAAAAAATCTTATAAGTGAGGTATGGATGAAGGATGGTACAAGTGAAGATCCTGTAAGAGAAGTGCAACAAAGCCTCAAGATTAGTAGAGTGACTTTATCAAGATGGAGAAGAGGTTCTAGATCATATTTAGAGAAAGAAATAAAAGAGAAGTCTGCAATCCTTAAACAGTTGCAAGATAATAAAAACGAGCAAAATGAAGAGGAAATAGTGCAGTTATAGAAGGAAGTTGGAGACTTACTTCAGAAAGAGGATCTCAAATGGAGGCAAAGGGCAAAAAAGCATTAGTATCAAGAGGGGAATAGAAATACCAGGTTCTTCCATATATGTGCTACACAATGGAGGAAACAGAATTTAATTAAGCAAGTTAAAGATTATGAAGGAAATATGAGAATTGAAGAGTCTAAAATAGCTCTTGCATTCCAGGATCACTTTCAGAAATATCTATTCATCCACGAGTCCAAGGGCAGTAGAAATTGAGGCTTGTTTATATTGCATTGACAGAAGAGTGACAGTGGAGATGAATGCTGATCTTGTGGCTCCTTTTAATCAGACTGAGGTTTTGAAAGCTCTACAACAAATAGGGCCATTTAAATCCCCTGGCCCAGATGGGTTTGGAGCAAATTTTTATCAACATCTTTGGGAAGCTGTGGGTCCCAAAGTATATATGGTTGTATTAGAGGTGCTAAATGGGGGAGATATGCCAAGTGACTTGAACAAAACTAATATTGTTTTGATTCCAAAAATTGATGTTCCACTATCTGTTAATGATTTTAGACGTATTTCTTTATGAAATGTAATGTACAAGCTTATAGCTAGGGTGTTAGCAAATAGGCTTAAGCATGTGTTACCACATATAATCTCTAGTCTACAAAGTGCATTATTCCCAGGTAGATCAATAATTGATAATGTAATGGTTGTCTATGAGATCCTACACACTATGAAGCAAGACAAAAAGTAAGAGATGGAAGCATGGCACTAAAACTTGACATGTCAAAAGCATATGATAGAATCGAGTAGACCTTTCTTACATCAATTATGGAGAGGTTGGGTGAGAGATTTAGTGACAAATGGATCCAATTGATAATGGCATGTGTGGAATTAGTTTCATACTCAGTTGTGGTCAATGGAAAGGTGGGTGAGAGATTCATCCCAACTAAAGGACTAAGGCAAGGAGACCCCCTGTCTCCTTACCTTTTTATTTTATGTGCAGAGGGTCTTAGTTCACTGTTGAGTTATGCTGAAACCAATGGAAGAATAAAGAGTGTAGCTGTTGTAAGACGAGGGACTAGAATTACTCATCTACTTTTGCATATGATTTTGTGATCTTTAGTAAAGCAAGTAGAGATGAGTGGATAACTATACATGAACTACTGAAGCTCTATGAAGTGTCCTTAGGCCAAATGTTGAATAGACAGAAGACAACCATCATGTTCAGTCCTAATACAAGTGCACCCATTCAAAGGGAAATTTGCAAGAGGTTGGTGAAGTTATATATAGGGATTACGGGAAATACCTTGGCCTTCTAACTATGATTGAAAGATCAAAGCATGAAACTTTCAAAGGTATCAAAGAGAGGGCATGGAGGAAGATTAGCAGCTGGAAAAACTCATTTCTGTCAAGTGCTGGTAAAGAGGTCTTAATCAAGGCTATTCTACAGTCCATTCCTACTTATACCATGAATGTGTTTAGATTTCCAAGGAAGCTATGCAGTGAAATCAATTCCATGATTGCGAGATTTTGGTGGAGTAGTAATAAAGAAGGCAAAGTCATCCATTGAAAGAGTTGGAATAAAATGGGAGAAAACAAAAAGGAAGGTGGGATGGGGTTCAGGGATATTGATATTGATACTTGTACGACTTATTTTGGCATCTAAAAATTTTGTAAAATGTTTTCCCTGCTATCCACATGGAAAGGAAATGGGATTTTAGCGGGAGGATTGGCCATGGCGGTGCTCTTTTTGCACATCCTTTTTGAATACACAAAGTTGCCTCAAAGATCCCTCGTTCCTGCTGAAACAAATGGAAAAAAAAAACTGAACTAGAATAATATATATGGTGCCTCACCATATATATGCAATTCATGAGAATCCTAATTTTCATTAGATATTATTGTGTATTGTGTGCATGTATGCATACAATGATATAGATGGAACTAGCAAGCCCTCTGGCTGTTTCATTTTGTACCTTGTCGGAATAATATGCATGGTTTTCTTCTATATATGCTTTGTTGAATAATTTTGAGAGTTTTATTTTCAATGTTTAAGAAGTTCTTCGAAAGAAAAAAAAATACAATATTAGTTCAAATGAAATGATTTGTATAGTTTTAACATATGCAAGTCTCGCATACTCCATTTAAAAAAAATCGACAAATCTTATATTTACATGAAAAAATATGCTTTTTAATGATGGACCCCTGTGCTTTTTTTTAAAGGAAATACGTGGCTTGTACACCTTAAAATTGTATCTAGTTTTACTTAGAAATACCTCTTATTTGAGATATATGTATGTCATAATTGTGAAATCAAAAAGTATATAAGACGATTTCCAAACACTATTTTGAAAATAGTGATGTTATTTACAACCATGGACCGTAGTAATTCCGCTGATGTGGCAAACTTTCATATCAGTAGTAATGTGTTTAGTGTATTTATAAAGAGAGGTACTGCAGTCTCTACGGTACTTTGGTTTTATTGTTAAAAACTGATTGTGTATTTGTGACAATGAATAACAAACTTGGGTTAGAGAGACTACTTTTATCATCCAAAAGGATCACCAAATTGAAATAAGGATTTAACGTAAAGACGAATTCATAACTTTTCCATAAATTTAAAAAGATATATAATTTAGAAGAAGAGATCAATGTAATTTCACTTTCATGGAAACTAGGTCATGATATCTGATTATTTAACAATATTCTTCAAAAAAATGATTAAAACTTTTAAGAACGTATAGTCTTCTCTCGTTTTCTCCCTGAGAATATGAGGTGAAGTTCAAGGCAGTATCTGGTATCTATTGTTTGGGCTGTAGTTCAAGTGATAGAAGATGGAGGATATACAAGAGAAATGGAGTAAATTGAGATTGACAGAGATTGAGGTGTGTGTGCTAGAATTGGATGAAGAAAGGGTGATTGAGGCAAAGGAGAAGGTTGATTGAAGTTTGGTAGGGAAGGTGTTTACATATTGTATTGTGAACAAGGAAGTGATTGCTACAACAGTAACCAAGGTTTGGAGAATAAGTAAACAGGCTATATTTCATGATTGTGGAGCAAATATCTTTACTGTGATGTTTGCTACACATGCCGAGATTGAAAAGGTGTCATTTGGGAAACAATGGTTGTTTGATAATGGTTTGTTTGAACTTAAGGTATTGGTATTTGATGGGTTTAACCAACCAAGTAAGATTAAGTTTGATTGCGAAGAATTCTTGGTGCAACTCCACAATTTGCCATTTGCATACATAATTCCTTTTTGCAAAATAAGGAAAGAAATAACGTTGTAGAGCTGGGCCTAGGCTTGGGCTTGGGTCTGGGTTCAAATCTACTTATTGAGGCTCAGACTAAAAGTAAGGCAAGTGAGGAAAGACAAGGCCAGTCGAGTCTGGTTCCTGCAGGAAACTAGTCTGTAGGGGTGTAAAAAAAATAATAAGTGATCTGATAAACCGGACCAGAGCAGACTGAACCGGTGGGTTTAGTCCGGTATCGAGTTTGGTTTGGTTTGGTACTGGTTTTATTTTTCTTAAAATCGGTCAAATTCGGTCTCGTTCCAATTTTTCTTTTTCTAAAACCGGATCGGACCGATTTATATATATTTTTAAATTTTTTATGTTGTATATAATTTTTATATATAATTATTTATAAAATAGTTTTGTATCATATGATAAATTACTAATTAATAAAATATTAAATTTAAAAATATTATATCACTATAGTTTATTGTATTAATGTTATACTAATATTATATAGTGCATATTAATGGTTATACTAATACATATCACTACATATTATATTATACTACAATATATTATTACTATAGTATTATATACTATATTATATATATTACATAATATTTAATATAGTATATTAAAATCTAAAAACCGAATCGACCTGAAACTGGTAAAACCGGAGTATCAATTTACGAGGGTAACTAGTACGTAATCGGTTTTGAAAAATGCAAAACTAGTGCATACCGGTTTGGTCCAAAATTTTGTCCAAAGCCAAAATTGAACTAAGTACACCCCTACCAGTCTGAATTGTGTGTTGACAATAGCCCACGTGATAATAATAGAAAGGCTTAGAGTACTAGAGGAGGGTGGAAAAAACATGCTAGGGGGAAAGGTATGGTTACTAATAAAGAGATCTTGAACATGTCAAAGAAGAAGGGATTAATTGATGAAGAGGAATTTTTTAGGAGAGGTAGGTAGCAAAAGATTAAAAGTCAATGGGGAAGGGGTCTCTTTCATTGCAAAATTGAACTTTGCGGTAGCTATTGAGCAGTGCCTCCAAGAGTGATGAAAACCTTGGGTTGGAATTGTCGAAAGCTTGGTAACCCTCGTGCAGTTCATGAACTTCACGGCCTAGTGAAGGAGAAGAGAACAGACTTGGTTTTCATGATGGAAACTAAGTTAGATTCACATATATGTGAATCTAACTTAGTATGGAATTGAGGAGTCTATATGGGAGAGGTTTTATTTTCATTAAGTGCATCAAAGATGTTTAGTGGCACTTCTGAAATGGCCGAAGCTGCTATTCTATGGAGAGTTATGGAATTAGTAGTGGAACTTGATGTCAGAAATGTAGAGTTTGAAGGAGATGCTGAAAGAGTGATTAAAGGGGTAACAGAAAAGGGAGAAACATGTGCATGGATGGAGCAGTTTTTTGATGATATGCTATGTAGGTTATTACATAGACCTGACTGGTCTGTGAAGTTCATACACAGAGAAGGCAATACTGTGGCTCATGAACTTGCCAAGAGAGCTTGGAGAATGGAAGGTGAATAGTGCTAGATTGAAGAGGGACCTTCAGAGATTGCAAGCATAATCACTAGAGAAATGCCGTGTAATAATCTAGAGCAATGAGATAGTGGTGATAGATTGTAAACAACTGCATTTTTGCACAGTATTATTATGAAAGAATGAGAGGTATCTTTTGATGATTAAAAAAAAAAACAATATTCTTCAAAAGGCTTAGGCCTTTTGCCTTATTCCTCTGATTATATACAAAGGTCGAAGCTGAAGATTACATTTTAATTCACTCTGATCTCAATTCTTTCATGCGTAATCTGGCCATTAATCAAACTAATAGTTTTTTTTCTATCTTTTAAATATATGAGAGATAAGTGAGAATTGTTGGAATCTGATGCAATGTGATTACAATGATGTAACGGTGCCGGTGTAGGAGAAATCAGATTCTGCTCTATTGTTGGAATCTGGTGACTCTAATGGAGGTGGAAGACTTTGTAGCTGATGCAAGGGTGCAAAATGATGTGGGCGTGGAACAGATAGTATCTCAAGTGGAGGTGACGCCAATGGTGGAGGAATCTGGAGAGGAGGCTTATGTTTGACTAGGGAGGATGGTGCTGAGATGAAAGTTTGCTCAGATACTGACACAGATGGCATGATGGAACATTTGGCAAAGGAGAAATTGGTGGCATCGGATTCAGATGTGCAGCAGGGAAAAAATGGTAAGGCCAAAGGAATTAAATTGAGGAGTTCAACAAGGGCTAAAGCAAGCGCTCTCCAGTGGATTTATGAGTTCGTATATTTTTTGGAATGCTCAGGGCATTGGTACCTCACGTAGACGTGCAAAGACATTAATTTCAAAATTTCAGCCAAAAGTTTTTATTATTGCGAAACCTATGGTTGCTGACTCTTGTCTTCTGTTATGGAAAGAAAAATTGAGATTTGAAGAATGTTGTTCTAATGTTGCGGAGGGGGGGAAATTGTGGCTTTTCTAGAATCATGACATTGAGCTGAATGTGGTGAGTATGGATGATCAATTTATGTTAGTTATGGTTAAGGAAAATCTTAAAGAGGTTTTCTTCTCCTTTGTTTATGCCAAATGTAGCTATCTTGATCGTAGGAGGTTATGGAGTAGTTTGGTTGAGTTTAGTTCACAGTAGGTCCCATGGGTTGTCATGGGCAACTTTAATATCATTCGGAATAATAATGAACGTCTTGGGGGTAGGCCAAGACTCTTCCTTGCTATGGAGGAGTTTAATGGTTGTGTCGATGAATGCGGTTTATCAAAGATACAATAAAGTGGTCTTCAGTTTTCTTGGTGCAATGGCCACTCCGGTCTTAGTAGAAGTTGGCACGATTAGATCGAGGTTTTATTAATACGCTTGCCTTGGACATGTATCAGGGTGCTCGATTGAAATATTTAGCCAGAAATACTTTGGATCATACTCCAATGTTGCTTTCTTTGGATAACCCATTGGTGAGGTATGGCTTCCCTTATTTCAAGTTTCAATAGATGTGGGTTTCACATGAGGGTTTTTTGGATTGTGTGGCTCGTTCTTAGAGTGGCGAGGTGATCGGAGGCCCAGCCTCAGTCAAGCTTATGGTAAAGCTCAAGTGGTTGAAAGTGGCGTTGCGGGTCTGGAACAAGACTGTCTTCGAACGACGAAGGTACAAATTGAAAGTTTGTAGAATCAAATAAATGGGCTGGAACGGGAGTTACAAGAGGGGTATGCTGAAGGTATTGAGGCTGACTTAATAGCATCACAGGTAGAACTCTCGGTATGGATGGATCGTGAGGAGAAGAGGCTCTCTCAACAGGTGCAACAAGGCTGGGTTCTACTTGGTGAGGCCTCATCTGGATTTTTCCAGGCTTTGATTAGACGGAAGCACCAACAAATTAAAGAAATGCAGTTTATTCTTTCAACCCCAAAGGCAGTGCACAACAAGGCTATCTCTTATTTTCATAATTTTCTACAAGGTGGGGACAGACGTCCGTTACCTTCATTAGAGGGACTGGTTCAACGAGTAATTCAACAGGAAGATAATGATACATTATCTCGGATCCCAGCTTCGAAGGAAGTGTTTGATGCTCTTCTTTCTATTCCCATTGATAGTAGTCCGGGGCCATATGGTTTTGGCTCAGGCTTTTATCGAGCTTGTTGGCATATTGTAGGTGATGAGGTTGTGGAGGTGGGGGTTGAGTTTTTTAGAGGTATGGTTTTTCCTCCGTTCTTTACAGCTTCCTTTTTGGTGTTAATCCCAAAGATTCAAAATCCGACCACTTTTGACAAGTTCAAGCCTATAAGTTTGTGTTCCGTGTTTTATAAAGTGTGCTCGAAAATCTTGGTTAAACAGCTTTCCCCATTGTTAGAATTGATTATCTCTCCAGAGCAATGTGCCTTCATTCCGGGTCAAAGCATTTTTTAGAACATTAGCCTAATGCAAGAAATGATTCATGGCATTAACAAACCATGTCATGATGAAAATTGATATGGCTAAGGCATATAACAGTATTGATTGGGAGTTCCTTCTGCATGTTTTGCGATCTTTTGGCTTCTCAAAATTTTTTTGTATGCTTGTTAGAAATTGTATTACGACTCCGTGGTACTTGATTTTCACGAAAGGTATTCCAAAAGGATTCTTTCAAGGGGGGAGAGGTCTACGCCAAGGTAATCCTTTGTCACCATACTTGTTCATTTTAGTTGAAGAAATACTTTCTCAGATGATTAAAAGAGAAGTATCAGGAGGTAGGATCACTCCATTTTCACAGCCTAGAGGTACGCCAATTATCTCTCATATACTTTATGCAGATGATATTGTTTTATTTTCGAATGGGGATAGATCGTCATTGCGAGCAATCACTAATGTTTTGCTCGGCAAGTGGTGAATAAAAGAAAGTCTACGATTTTATTCTCCAAGTATTTTACTAGAAGTAGAAGACGTAGAATAATTTAGTCAACTGGGTTCTCTGAAGGAGAGTTACCTTTTACCTACTTGGGAGTACCAATAGTAACTAGCAGGTTACTGAGTGTCCATTTTGAAGACATCATTAATAAAATTTGGCATTGAATTGAAGGTTGGCAAGCTAGGCTCTTATCAAATGGGGTGAGATTAATTTTATTGAAACAGGTGTTACAAAGTATGCCAATACATTGCCTTTCGGTATTATCTACTCCAAAAACGGTGATCGAAAAAATACAACGGCTCATGAGTACATTATTTTGGGGTTTGAAGGATGGAAAGCCAAAAACAAAATGGAGTGCATGGGAGACTATTTGTAAACCGGTCAAGGAGGGGGGACTGGGAATCCGAAATTTGTATGAAGTTCAGAATTCCCTTCACATGAAACTGGCTTGGAATTTATTACAATGGTCTTCGTTATGGGCAAAGTTTTTTCTTGGTAAATACATTGGGGGGAAGCACATATCAACGGTTGGTGTTAACAAAGGTTCAAATTTCTAGAAAATGATTATGAAATGCCTGCCAAAAGTTATGAACCACTCAAAATGGAAAGTGCGAGATGGAGATGTTTATTTCTGGAGAGATAATTGGACTGGAAATGGTCCACTCAGTGTGCAACAACAAATTAGTGAGATGCCAGAGCTACGCTTGAAGGACTGCAAAACCGAGTTGGGATGGAATTTGGAGCTCTTTACTAGATTTGTGGGGTCGGTGAAAGCAGAGGAAGTTGTAGAGCAGCTGGGATGTATTAAACAAGGTAAATATTTTTTGATCTGGGTGTAAAATGCAAATGGAAAATTCTCTACGTCTAGTGCTTGGCAATGTACTCATGTCATACTATGGAGGTTCCTTGGGCAAAATGGGTGTGGCACTCTGCTATACCCAAGAAGATTTCAGTGGCCATGTGGAAGGCAATGCAAGAGTTCTTGGTAGTGGATGATATGGTCATAAAGGTGGGTATACCAGAGGCGTCCAGATGCAATTGTTGTACGTCAGGGGCTTATGAGGACATGGATCATGTGCTTGCAACTGGACAGTTTGCAGAAAGGGTATGGGCGATGTACTCTGTACAGATTGGCATGCCGTATATAGCTGGTAGGAGCTGGAGGGACCGTGTTGAAATATGGCATCGTCGAGCCAAAATGACCTCGCAAGGTAGCCAGCTAATTGGCATCATCCCATTGGTGATAATATGGAAACTGTGGTGCCGAAGGTGTAAGGCAAGAATGGAAGGGATTCTAGAGTCTGAAAGTTCAGTATGGTGTTCCATTAAATATTAGGTTTCTTGGATAGCACTTCGGATAAAAAAATTAGGGACGTTTAATCAACGAGATGAAGCGATTGTGAGTTGTTTGCAGTTACCAATTAAAATGACACAACCAGTGATCTTGAAGCAAGTGCGTTGGCTGAAACCACAACCTGGATGGCACAAGCTTAACGTTGATGGTAGTGCAAAATATACAGGGCACAATTCTAATAATGCGGCAGAAGTTATGGGGCTATTGTATGGTCTTCGAAATATTTGTTCCTTGGGGGTGACAGAGGTGGAAATTGAATTAGACTCTATGTTGGTAATCCAATGGTTACAAAACAAACGTTGTGGATTGTGGTATTTGGAGGACTACTGGGAGGAGATTTGAAATATGTTGGATGGAATGAAATATAAATTTAATCATGCTTATAGAAAGACAAATGCAGTGGTAGATAGCTTGGCCAGTTGTGGAGCTAATGGGTGCAATGGCTTGTGGCTTGCTTTCTCAGACCTCCTGCTGGAAATAAAAGGTATTATTAGACTAGAGAATAGAGATTTTCCTATATTAGAGTCATTCGTTAATATTAAAGAGAATTTCAGGATTGGTGTTGGTCTAGTTTATTTAAGTTTTATCTTTTGTTGCTTTCTAAGTTTTAGGAAAGTATTTGGTTAATTTTTTTTCGTAAGGTATTGTTTCCACGGTATTCATCCGCCATAAGTGATGATTTTTAATAAATATGGGAGAGAGCCACTATTGGACATGTGGCTACCTACTCTTTAAAACAAAACAAAAAAGAAAGATAAGTGACAATTTATACTGATCTCGTTTATGTCTAAACTAGTTTCGTGAGAAAAAATCTATTTGCAAATGTTTTATTTACGCGCCTAGCATATTATTGAAGGAGTCCCACTAGGGCCACCAAGAGTCCCACTAGGCAACCAAGAGGGGACCGAGGATTTCTATCGAGAAGTGTAAAATGTTTTTTTTTTTTAATTTTGTATTTTTTAAGTATTTTTAAAACTCTTTTAAATATTTTTAAAAAATCAAAAATTTATTTAAAAACATTTTCTTAACAATTAAATTAAAAAAATCGACAGCGTTTATCTAGATGCATCATTCCCGAATTGAAAAGAGTCGTACAATGATAAAAAGATATTGCATTAGTTTTTGTTATATAATTATAATGGTTTCACAATAAAAGTTATGCTGACACAACAAGTTTACAAATAGAAAAATTTTTCAAAATTGGATATTGATTTTTTCAGTATTATTTGTCAATTATGAATTGATTTCTTCTTTTAATTAAAAGGTAAAAACCTGCAGGTTATTATTTTCCTAATTATTAGAGTGTTGACCAAATGACAAATAGAATATTTAAGAAAAGTAAATTTTGTCCTCTCCAAGTATTTCTACACTGTACAATAGCAAATTCAAAAACTCATTTGAGAACCAAAGTAATATGTATTAACTAATAATTACGAAAAATAGTTTTGCTATATAAATGTTGCAACATTGTTATAAATATATTTCAAGATACTTAACATATAATCAGTATTGCCAAGGTCATTTGCACTAGATGACATAAAGTCTAATCTCTAAACGGGAGAATTAGATTCAAATCCCTCACGTCCTATATAAAAAAAAAAAAAACATATAATCAGTATTAATATGAGCCAAAATTATACATTTGGTCAAACCAAAATTTAATTGAAATTTAAAAATATCTAAATATATGGATTTTTTTTTTTAAATCTTAAAACATATATGGTTTATACTGATTTTTTGAGATTCAAGTGCTTGTTTAGATTTCTGGGTGGTTAAAGCATTTTCGTTTACAGTTCCACTTTGGAGCAAGAAAAATTCTAAACAAAAGCCTACACATCACACACTATACCTTTTTAAATTTTTTTAAATTTTTTTCTTTTATCAAATGTTTAATATATAGATAATGAGTAAAAAAATTTAATTCATTTAAAAAGAATAAATTAAGAAAAAAATTTGGAAAAAATATAAAAAAATAAAAAAATATGTGGTGTGTGGTGTGTAGGCTTTTGTGTAGCAATGCTCTTGGAGCAATCATAACCGTTTTAAGCAATAAACCAACAACCAATAATACACACTGACATCTCAGCAATGTACAAAATAAAAGCATGAAGATCACTACATCATATTATTACCTAAAATACCCTAACATATTTTCCTTCCCTTATCTGTTGCTACCCATTGTGCCACTTTTGAAAACTCATTTAGTCGCTGCCCAACCATTCTAATGCTAGGCAGCCTATTGCCACCAGCCAGTCCGACGACAAGCAGCCCGACACAGCCATCCACAGCCACCACGTAGTCCGACACCACCCCCACGGGCAGACCATGTTGTATTGTATTGCAACATCCCCTGCACGCCAACCCAAACTGCCATCGTCAAAGCCCTAAACAACCTTGTAGGAAATCACCAGTGAGCCCTCCAAGTGACCCCACCATGCATGGCGGTTCCTCCCAAGCCGTTCAGCCTTCACGATTTCTTTCCCCTAGACCATGCATGACCACCTACACCCTTCAATTCACCCTTATTACTCGAATTAGCAGCAAGCCATTGCATCTCCTCAAGCCACCACCTTCACTCCCTTTCATTGCAACTACTACCCCATGTTCAACCTTGCTTGCAAACACACAAAGAGTCAAATGCCCTTGTTTTAGCCCCCACAAAAATAGAGCACTACAGCAACAAAGCACGACGAACAGTAGCCCCTTATGGAGGCACCCTCACGGCCTTCCCTTACATATAGATGATGCCGAACCCCAGCCATGCCCAACCACCCTCACCTAGCACCAAACTGGTACACATGAAGCTTCCAAGCATGGCAACATCATGAAAAACTTGCTCTCTCCCTAAGTTTCAATATATATAAATATATATATATATCTCTCTCTCTCTCATTTTTCGAAGGGGGTGAGAGAGAGACGAGAGTGAGGGTAGAATTTGGGATTTTTCAAGAGGGTGAGAGAGAGACAAGGGTGATTAGGGAGTTAGGGTGGGATCCGGGGGGGGGGGGGGGGGGGGGGGGGTGAGAGAGAGACGAGGTGAAGGAGAGATCTAGGGGGTTTCAGTGCGGTGCGGTCCCAACTGACATATTGGAGGCTGTTCTCAGCCCACTAATTGATCGACCGCTTATAAGATATTCTCTTTTGTTTATATAATTTCCTTCATATATATAGAGTCAAGGAACCAAGGGTGAATTTCAATTTTATGGGGAGCATTAAATGTCCCATTAACAGTACTATTTAAAATTGACACGTTGCATTTTTTCATTAATCAGATTCACAGATAATACCGCCATTCAATCCTAACCATAAAATCGATGAATGAAAAATTGATATCATTCATGCATGGCACACACTAATATTAAAGGGACCTAGACTGCACATTACTGTGTTTTATAAACTGTGAGAAATTATGTCAATTTCAATTGTTCTAGATGTAAAATATTAAATGCACTAACATGGTTAATGTTACATGCATACTATGCCATTATCCTATTTAGATCTTTTACAATTCTTGTATGAATTCTAGAGTTAAAAGAGATATAGATACATAAAGTGAGACATATGCCATTTATACATTATGGCCGCTAGAATTAGTTTCTTTAATAATATTAAATACTTGATAAATGATTGAAGATTTATTTTATATATTTTGATAAACGATTGAAGATTTATTTTATATATTTGTCTTTCTCATTTTAAACCTAGACTTCAAAGTTTGGACAAAAATCTTAAAAGAGATCCAAATTTAAATTCTAACGTTAGAAAATGATAATGTAATTAATTTGGAGAACTTGCCAGAGTCGTGCCCTTTTAGCGTTGGAACCAGCTTAGAGTGGGTTTGGGGAGTTAGAATATCTTAACTCATATGAGATGAGTTCGTACAGGTGAGAATAGTTGAGCATCCAAACATGTTAGGGACATCTCATAAACACTTCTAAGTCAGAAACTATGTGATTTTCATCACTATTCGCATGAAATGACATGTTACAGACGCTCTTGAGTAAAGTGCCTTCTCCTAGCAACCCTTCTTCTCTCTCCCTCTCTCTCAGCACCCTTCATAGCCCATCTTCCCCAAAAAATTATCATGCACCTTGTCTCTAATTTCTTCTCCAAAGGAATCCCTACACAGTGAAAATGTCCATAGCCTCTTAGTAGCAATCCCCCTTCGTACCCTGACCTTTCTCTCTCTCTCTCTCTCTCTCTCTCTCTCTCTCTCTCTCTCTCTCTCTACAATTCTTACACCTTCTCCTCTCTGTCCCTTCTCTCATCAAGGCGAATCTCTCGCCACTATGTCCCTGTGAACCTCCTCAAGGCTACTTGCTCCATGGTCCGTATGTGGGTTGGCTTTAACGTTTCCTCTACCACAAGCCTGGAGAAGGGTAGCTATCTAACAGAGATTCAAAATCTCAGCCTTGTCAACCCGTGCCCCTGTGATATGCCTCCCTTATCTCAGCCTCCATTATAAACATCAACCATGCCCAAAGCTAGAATACACATGATATCCACTTCTTACTGACATCTTCACACCAGGTTGGAACACGCAACACTTGCAATCACCAGATTCGCACTGAGTTAGAACGCCCACGACCCGTATAAGTCGGGTATAGGGTTTTGGGTCGGGAGATGGGACGCTACTCAGGGAGCATGAAAGACAACACCCACGAAAGGGGAAGGAAGCATGCTAGATTGGACTCTAAAGCAGCACTAAAGGATCACGCCGCATTAAATGCACTCATAAGGAGATCACACTGCATTAATTACTTCACCCAGAGGGTCATGCCGCATTAAAGAAAGTATGACAGAGGGGACTCCAGTTGGACACCCCCCACCCAGCCATAGGGCATGTCCGTAGACTTGGAAACCCACGAGGTATTTGAACCCTCTGTGATTTAGTTAAGAAGGAAGACCCCGATATCTTGTTTTTACAAGAGACAAGATTGAAAGTGCATGAATTTGAGGTATGTAAGTTTTGTTTGGGTTTTTCAAATTGTTTAGCTGTGGATTGTCGTGGTCGTAAGGCTGGGATTACTTTGCTTTTGGGGAGGGATGTTAAACTTTCTATTTAAAATCATTCTCACTTAGATGCTGCTGTTGAGTTTGATTCTTAGGATGGTTTGTGGTTTATTACTGGAGTCTATGGGTACCCTGAAGTGGCCTTAAGAGAACAGACCTGGGAGTTGTTGAAAAGATTGTGAAAGATTGGAGAGTCTTGGTTAGTGATTGGTGACTTTAATGAGGTGTTGCATCATCATGAAAAATGGGGGGGGGGGGGGGGGGGGGGGGCAAATCCTAGACTAGAGGGGTAGCTTACAGCCTTTTGAAATGTTTGTAATGATTGTGAGTTGAAGGACTTGGGGTATAGATGTCAGAAGTTCACATGGAGTAATCATAGGGGAGGAGGGCAATGTGTTCATGAGAGGTTGGATAGGGCCCTAGTAAATTTACAATGGTGGAATAGGTTTCCTTTGCTATACATGGTTTGGTTGCATACTCAGATCATGTTCCAATTTGGATTCTTACTAATGGTGAGAAGGGTTCTATTAAAGCCTAAAAGACAGTTCAAGTTCGAATCAATGTGGGTTGGGGAAAAGGTTTCTGAAGACATTATTAAAACCAATTGGATG
Organism: Carya cathayensis; assembly: GCA_011037825.1. Taxonomy (NCBI): domain Eukaryota; kingdom Viridiplantae; phylum Streptophyta; class Magnoliopsida; order Fagales; family Juglandaceae; genus Carya; species Carya cathayensis. The sequence continues at coordinate 329,730 of QGSO01000485.1, read as the reverse complement.
AGGGGTGGTGTAGGCAGTAGTATGGATGATATGATGGGGTTGAAAAAGGAAAGTTGGGTTGAGTTAAGCTGTTGGAATAAAAACTCTTTTGGGAATGTTAAAAAACAATTCACTTTGGCAAAATAGAATTTGGCTTTGTTGCACGATTGTGATCCTTTGGGAAATGATATGGAGGCTAATAAAGGGCTCGTGATGAGGTCTAAAAGTGGCTGGCAGGAGATGAGTTAATGTGGAAGCAGAGATCCAGAGTAATGTAGTTAAAAGAGGGTGACTCAAACTCAAAATATTTTCCTAAGAAGGCTTCTTAGATGCGTAAAAAGATCAATAGGTTGGTGTGTATAAAGGATGCAAATGGCAATTGGCATACTAGTGAGTAGAGAGATCAGATTATCATTGGTTATTTTGATGACCTTTTCAAAAGCTCCAATCCCATGGGTTCTCTTGATTTTTTTTAGGCCACTTGCTAACAAAGTAACAGGATCAATGAATGAAGACCTCTGCAAGGTTTATACTAAAGCTAAAGTTTCCGTTGCATTGGCACAGATGCATCCTCAAAAAGCTCTTGGTCCATATGGGATGCCACCTTTGTTTTACTAGAAATATTGGCATCAAGTGGGCCATTCAGTCACTGGTGTAGTACTTTAGGTTGATTGCTTTGTTGAAGGATGCTGGTATGAGGAAGCAGATTTCAGGTATTAAGATTTGTAGAGGAATCCCAAACATTAATCATCTGCTCTTTGCAAATGATAGTTTGATTGTTTGTAAGGCTGAGGTGGAGGAAAGCATAAGGTTACAAGCTCTTTTAGACTACTATGAGAGTGTGTCTAGTCAAAAAATTAATTAGGAAAAAATTGCCATGGTGTTCAGCAATAATGTTGAGAGGGAGAGGAGGGAAGAAATTGGTCTGTTGTGGGGCAATGGGGAGTTTCAACAGTATGAGAAATATCTTGGCCTACCTCCAATAGTTGGTAGGTCAAAAACTAGGGCTTTTCAGTCCATAAAACAGAGAGTTTGGTAGAAACTTCAATGTTGGAAAGAGAAATTGCTTTCACAATGAGGGAAGGAAGTACTATTGAAAGCTGTTGCTCTTTCAATACCCACTTATGCAATGAGTTGCTTTTTCTTGCCTAGTGGTTTTTGTTCTGATTTAGAGGGACTTATGCCAAAATTCTGGTGGGGCTAAAAGCATGAGGAAAGGAGGATTCATTGGATGAGTTGGAGTAGTTTGTGTCAGAGGAAATCACAAGGGGGTATGGGCTTTAAGGATCTTAGGACCTTCAATCTTACTCTTCTTGCAAAGCAAGGTTGAAAGTTGCTACAAGAAGAAAGTTCTTTGCTTCATAAACTGTTTAAGCTCAGGTATTTCTCAAAATCAGGTTTCTTTAAGGCAGAGTTGGGTCATTGTCCTTCTTACACTTGGAGAGGCATATGGGAAGCTAATAGGTGGTTGAAAGAGGGGTGTAGATGGAAGATAGGGGATGGGAAAATAGCACAATTGTGGATTGAGAAGTGGATACCTAAACATAAACCTTTGGTTCAGGAAGGTTATGCAGTTACTGAGGTAAATAGCAAGGACCTGGTAGAGATTTTGATTGATGGAACTCATAGATAGTGGAAGATAGAGATGATTAGATCTCTCTTCAATCCAAATGTGGTCACAGATATTTGTAAGTTGATGATAGGGCCAAAGAATACAGCTGATAAATGGATTTGGGAGCACGAAAGAAATGGCCAGTTTTCAGTTAAACTATGCTATCGATTTATTTCTGAGCAACTGAGTGGTGCTGTAGAGTAGGCTTCTGAGATGGGTGGACACAAGGTAGTATGGAAGACTGTGTGGAAACTTGTTTGGCAAGCTTGTAAAGATGGCCTCCCATCTAAAGAAAATCTTCTAAAGAAAAAGGTGATTTCTGAAGGTAAATATAGTTTCTGTGATTATCCAGTTGAGGATTTAAACCATGCAGTGTTCAATTGCATTCTACTCCGAGAGTCTTGGAAGCAGTTTGTTCCTAGTTTAGCTATTACTACAACTGCTACGCTGTTTGATTTAGTTCTTCAGTTGTGTCAGATGAAGGATTATGACAGTTTGGCTATCTTGTGCTCTCTAACTTGGAGCTTTTGGTATAGAAGGAACAAAATGGATTTTGAGAAGACAATGTTGCCTACAAATAAGGTTGTTGAACATGCTTTAAGCATCTTGAGAAGGTTCAAATCTATGAAGGTCAGACTCACATACTGTGACGCCCCCAAATTCCACTTGGGATTGAACGGACATTTGAAGCGTCGAGACATGCAACACAAGGTTACCTGCCCCCGTTCATGACATATAAGATGCAATGTTCCTAACATGCATCTAGCATTATGCAATATTCGCAGCGGATAAATTTTTTTTTTCTTTAGCAATACTATGCACCAAACTAAAAATATCCCAAATACTTGAAACATATTTCATACATAAAGGCATACTAAAAAGCCGTGATCACCACACTAGTCTAAAATGGTTGTGATCAAAAGAATACTTGAGATACAAATCCAAAAGTACAAGTATTAACCTAAGTTAAATACTATACCATCATCAACATCGCACCGTAGCCTAGATGACCGTATTCAGATGGTCAGATTCCAATTCTTCTTTGGGTCCTGTAACAAGATCTACCATTCGGGGGGAATGGTAGTTGGGACTACCACAGTGAGATTTGATTACAAATCTCAGTAAGTTAACATAAAACTCACACACAGGTTAAAGATGCATGCATGGCAGTAAAAGCATAAATGCATAAGTAAAGTCGTACATAAGCATAGCATAACTTGACATATAACATGACATAACCAGAACTTAAACGTGAACTGAACTTGACTTAACATGACATGAACTTGAGTTTAAAACATAACATGGACTTGAAATGTAGCATGAACGTAAACATGCATAACATAAATATGAACTTGAAAATAACATAAACTTGAACATATCATGACATAAACGTGAACTTGAGACATACTGTAAACGTGAACTTAACATGATGTGAACATGAACTTGGAACATAACTTGATCATGAACATAACATGTACGTGTACATAACAAAACATGAACTTGATCTGAAACTTGACTTATCATGCACTTGATCTGAAACTTGACTTAATACGTACTCCACAGTTGTTGTGGCCCCACGTATTCTACGTGTCACAATTGCTGTGTCTCACGTAGTGTATGCTCCACAGTTGTTGTGGCCCCATACTTCATGCTCCACAGTTGTTGTGGCCCCATGAATACACGTAACATAAAATATAATACGTACTCCACAGTTGTTGTGGCCCCACGTATACACGTAACATAAAATATAATACGTACTCCACAGTTGTTGTGGCCCCACGTATACACGTAACATAAAATATAATACGTACTCCACAGTTGTTGTGGCCCCACGTATACACGTAACATAAAATATAATACGTACTCCACAGTTGTTGTGGCCCCACGTATACACGTAACATAAAATATAATACGTACTCCACAGTTGTTGTGGCCCCACGTATACACGTAACATAAAATATAATACGTACTCCACAGTTGTTGTGGCCCCACGTATACACGTAACATAAAATATAATACGTACTCCACAGTTGTTGTGGCCCCACGTATACACGTAACATAAAATATAATACGTACTCCACAGTTGTTGTGGCCCCACGTATACACGTAACATAAAATATAATACGTACTCCACAGTTGTTGTGGCCCCACGTATACACGTAACATAAAAAATAATACGTACTCCACAGTTGTTGTGGCCCCACGTATACACGTAACATAAAAATATAATACGTACTCCACAGTTGTTGTGGCCCCACGTATATACGTAACATTAAATATAATACGTACTCCACAGTTGTTGTGGCCCCACGTATTCACGTAACATAAAATATAATACGTACTCCACAGTTGTTGTGGCCCCACGTATTATACGTAACATAACATGTCTTATCTTTCTTAATGCATGAGATATTAATTAATATCATATACTTTTCTAACATGGCGTATACTTGTAAATGGCACAATATGATTTAATCATAACATTTCATGGCATACTTAACATGGCATACTTATAACATACATCATTGTATGACAGAAAAGATTATGTAACAGATAATTATTCATGAGAGATTAAATCATACGTAGCAGATAAACATGTAATGACATAGCATGACATGGCATATACGATAACATACATACATAAATTGTAGTTCTCTTACCCATCACACATACACAATAAACTGATAGTAAGTTAGAGGCTAACTTACCTCGATCGTCGCGTTCTATGAGAATAGAGCGCGAGACACGAGGAACTGCACAACAGCTGGAAGAGGAACACTCAAGTCCTTAAGATTTTCACTTCTGAACTCAATTGCCATATTGTAAGCACTTGCAACACCACGGCCAACTTGAGGTTTCACTATACTCGGAAGAGATAAATTGACTTCAGAAAGCCTTTGCACTAAAACAAGTTCATTAAAATTATCAATAACAACCAAACAAACAACTCATTTCTCAATCCATATACTCTTAGCCATAGTCAACCACAAGATGACACCAGTCATCCCGGACTATAATCCATATCATCACTGCTTCGGGACACTGTCATACAGTTTCCCAACATTACACCATACGCTCCACACTTCTCTGCTACGCCATCCAACCCTTCGTGACACGCCATCCGGTGTATCACGACTTAGTACAGAGTACACTCACGTGAACTCTCTTCCATTCACACTACAAAACCCATCACTGCGATACACGTCTCACGGTGCATCGCTACGCGACACGGAGTACGCGCTACGCGTACTTCCTTCGCTACAACACTCATCAACACGATGCACATCACACGATGCATCGCCATACCACACGGAGTACACTACATGCGTACTCCCTTCCTTCTACGACCCACATCACTACAGCGCACGTCGCGCGGCGCGTCGCTGCATTACACAGAATACGCTACACGCGTATTCTCTTCACACAACCCGCCGTATCACATCTACGGCATCCATCTCACGCCTATACTTCACAGCACAGTCCACAAAACTACAAAATCAAGCCTAACACTTCACAACCACACTTCGTTTCACAACTACGCAGCGAACTCCACAAACACTAACTACACAGTCTACAGCCAACCAAATCAACTATGTTAAACATAAATAACTAAAGATAGAGGGTTATACCATCGACGGGATAACCCGTGCGTCGCTCGCTGCTCGTCACGAACATGCGTCGGAGGAGCATACGTGGCGGTACGGTGTCTGTCCACCACATAAAGTGGTAGTTTGGGCTTGAGAAAGGCTAGGCGTGGTCTTGGAAGACTCACGGTCGCCTTGTGATGGTCAAAGGTGGCGGAGCACGGCGGCATCACGCCGTGAACAGTAACTCCGAACGGTGAGCGGAGGAGACGCGAGGTAGCGAAAAGCCATAGAACTTCATGGAAAGCTAGGGAAAGGTAGAGGAACATGTGGTGGAGCTGTGGTGGCGAGGTGGTGGTCGGACGGTGGCTAACGGCGGCAGATCGGCCGTTTGAAACCATTTTTGGCCTTGGAGAGTGCGGGAGAGTGTGAGCTCTACGAAGCTCCGTTGGCCATGAAATTTCTTGGAGAGGTTCATGAGGATGAGAGGAACAAGATGGTGGTGGTGAAACACCACGGGTGGCCGTGTACGGCGGCGCACGGTGGTGCAACCGAACGGGTGTTTTGAGAAACCCATATGAGAAAAAGTGAGAGTTTGGGAAAAAGAAAGACATGGGGAGGAAGCCCTTGATGTGGTGAATCCAATGGTGGTGCTTGGTGGCTGATTTGGCCGTGTATGGTGGTCCAAAATGGTGAAAAGCCTTAAAAACCCATTTGTTTGGAGGCGAGAGTGGCGGCTAACCGTGGCTCGGATGGAGGTGAAACTTGGAGGGGATGTTCACCGGTGAGAGGGGAAGAAATCTGGGTGGGTGGTGTAGTCCACGCCGCCGGCGAGCGGCGGTTCTGGGCGGAGAAAGAAATCGGCAACAGGGGAGAAAACAGGGCAGGGGCAGCAACTTCCGGGGGCTCTCGGCGACTAACGGCTGGTCCGATGGCTCTGAAAATTGGTGTGTATGAACTATGGTGAAAGGGGAAGAGAATGGCGGGGGTGGTGTACGACACCTCCACCGGACGGCGGAGAAACGGGCGGTCAAAGGGGCGGCGACGGTAATGAGACAAGAAGGAAGAGCACGGGAAGAGAGAGAGAATTGGTGGCCGGCGTTGCACACCTCCGGTGCAGATGTGTTCGCCGGTGAGGGAGGGACATGCCGGAGGTGGAGGTGAGGCACGGCGGCCGGAGGTGGCGCCGGTAGGAAGCTAGAACCGATCAGCTATGGTGGAAGGGTGTAAGTCGACCATGGAGAGAAGGAGAGGAAAGAGAAGAAAAAAAAAGAAAAAAGGAAAAATGAAGGAAAAAGGGTAGGAGCCTAGGTAATAAACTTCAATCCTACGTTTTGGGATCCTCAAATAATTCAACGGTGAATTAAAACACTGATTAAAAACGCGTAAATGTTTTATTTTAAATAAAACACTTTAAATAAAACACCACGATGAATTAAGGTAGAATATTATTTTATAAACTAAAATTTATAAAATAATATTTCCTCATCATTATATAAAATGATAAAGTACCGTTAATTAATCGAAGATGATAAAACCAATTAATTTAAATAAGAGTTTTCAACGTAAAATTAAACATCTTAATATCTTAAAACAACTAAAATATTTAATCTAAGTAATTATCCACAATTATAATATTTTCAGAGCTCATTAAATTATTATAATTGTGTTACTTTAAAAACAAGCTTATCTAATACTTTGAAATTCGATGGATAAGATCCGGGAAAACGCCATCGAGGTACAACACTTAGGATAAAACTGTTCATGATTTTACAGCTGTCGGTGAAGAACAAATTACGTGATTTACGGAAAAGATAATCTATACGCGTGATTCCAGATGAGGGTAAAGACTAGAGAGATGTGATTGCTGTCGGGAAAGAATCCAAAACTGATTATTTTAGCGGGCTGTTACACATACAATCGTAGAAGCATCTAAGGTAGTGTCCACCCCCAACTGAGTTCTTAAAGCTTAATATTGATGGGGCCATGTTTTGTGACCTTAAGAAGGCTAGGGTTGGGGTCATTCTAAGGGATGATAAGGGTGAAATGATTATTGCAGTAAGTAAGGTTGAAAATGAAGTGGATAATCTAGGAACTATTGAATTCTTGGCTGTTTTTCGAGGTATGTTACTATGTGTTGGTATAGAAATCAGAAACTTGATTATGGAATCTGAGTGCCTTCTGCTTGTTGGTTAGTTACAGAAAAATGATATGCTGGATTCTGAATTTGGGGTTCTCTTTGCTGAAGTTATGAGATTGAAGACTTGTTTTGCATCTTGCTCTTTTACACATGTTTATAGGGTAACTCAATAGCACATAGGCTTGTCCGAAATGCATGGAATGTTGAGAATGTTGAGATATGGGAAGATTGTATTCTAGACTTTCTTTCTCAAACTATTTGGCTTGACAAATGTCTGTAATCGTCTTATATTCAATAAAATTTATTTTTTCTATCAAAAAACAAATTTTGTTTATTAGTATAACATATAAATAAAATCATTATTTCACCGTCATTACTAATAAAACTAATCATTGATGTGATTCACACATTTTTTAACTTCCTATTCAAAAGCCAACAACTCAACATATTTCATACATCCAAACACCTCAAACTCATATCAATGGGACCCACAAACCCACTTAGGGCTAGTTTGGATTCAAACTAATCTCTATTCACAACTCTTCTCAACTCGTTTCACTATCCAAACACAACCTAAGATTGCGGCAACTCAAAACGACATCCAAACTTCACCTTTGACTTGGAATTTTCCACACAAAAATACGATTTTGGCGACATGCTGGATTTGTTTTTCTTAGTAACCCTATAAAAGGTTAAAACCTGGTTTGGATAGCAAAGTTTTTCTAATTTATTTCATCTCATTTCATTATTCAATTAAACACTATGAATATAAATATTTTTCAATTTTCAATTTTAAATTTTTTATTTAATTATTATCTAATTATTACAACTTTTCCAAAATTTCAAACAAAATATAAAAAATAATTTAACTTTTTCAAATTACAAAACAAAAATAATATTCTCATAATTTTTTAACTTTATAATATTTTTATTCAACTATTTCTTTCTCTTTTTCCAAAACTTCATAAAATGTATTAACTCAAACCATTTTATTACTATTCATAAACTATTTTACTACTATTTACAGATTATATCATCTCATCTCACTATCCAAACGATTCATAGAATTATCAAAATCATGTACTGAGCTACAACATAGGTTTATTATTATTATTATTTATAAAAATAATGAGAAATTAAATAGAAGAAAAATATTGAAGAGTTGTGCTACACTCATCAAGGGTTTTTTTTTAATTTTTTTATTAAATTTTTATATTTTAAGATATTTAAAAAAATTTACAACATCGTTAAAAAGATATTTATTTAATCATTAAATAAATAAATAAAATTATCTTGATATCCATCCTTGGACAACTAGCATTTTCCAATATTGAAAGCACAAGTAATCATCAAGATGTAATTATTAATTAATTTCTTGACACGAATTTCAAAGCTTGATGTACCTAAACGTGCACTTCTTTCCTCCACAAATAGCTTTTAAATTACCTAAAGACTTTTATTAATGACAGCTCTTCTTGACCTTCAATCCCTCCAATAATAAAAATCGGGGTTAGTTTTATTTTTTAGCAGTACTGGCTATCCACCGTTTATTTTATCATATCGTATTTAAATAATTTAAGATTATTTATTATATTTTAATTATAGACAAATTATTTAATACAACATATATAAAAATAATAAAATGATAATGTTACAAAGCATGATAATAGCTAGAAATACTAATTACCAAAATCTATGATTTGATGGCATATGATCCGATATGATTTTTCAAATAGACAATCTAGACTCGAAATCTCCACCTCTATATAAAAACAACAGGCAAAAAATACTAATTAATCTTGCATTTTTCGATCCTGAGGTTTAATATTAATAAGGTGATTTTTTATTTATATCGGTATAATCACAAGCATAGCAAAACTTGGTATTACCAATTCAGAAGTTTTTAGGCTATAACTTAAGCTGTCAAGAAGGTGACCAACCATGATTATTCAAATAGTATTACTGTTAATTTAATAACATGCATGGCCAGGCAATTGATAGTGATATGTAGCTTATTTATTTATTTTTCACTTTTTCTGAAGAAATGAATGGCAAATCTGGAAAAATAAGGTACGCATGTAGGACCTGTTCTGCCTTACAAATTGGAAATGTTCCACTTCCACCGACGATCTGGTGCTGATGCATATAAAACCCAAAAACAAAAAAATAAAAATAAAAAACAAGTGTATTGTCGATGCCAGTACATATGGCCAGTATAGGAACTCAAAATCCACAACGCGTATTAGGTAATTTTCATTCATTTCAACACAAGCCAAAGACTAAATGACGGTGGAAAGTTTCCCCACAAATTAACGAAGATCAAACATGAACCCATTTTCACATTTAGGATTGTAGATGGAGTCAAGTCTTTACATAAATGTATTCTTTTTAATCATTATCAATATTGGTGCCTGCACAGATAATCTAGACCGTTTCAAGGTATTACTGGATCCCATTATTCTTGTATTTCTATTAAAGAAATGAAATCTTCCACTTGTATTATTGGTTAGTTCAAGGTTGAAAACTTCATCTTGTACTAAAAAACATGCTCTGCTTATTGAAGGGTTGGCTATATAAAGTGGGAGCCTCAGCTCAGTACTCTTCATTCAAAAGTAGTTCAGATCTTCAAGCCATAAAACACAACTGTGAGAGTTTCTTGTTTAGTGTTTACTCAAAAATGGCCCGTTTTTGGCCTCGTCTGGTTTATGCAGTGGCAGTGTTCATACTGGCCACCAATGTAGCAGCCGATGATAATGATTACAGGCCTTACATTTACAAGTCCCCTCCCCCGCCATACTACAAATCACCATTGCCTCCGTACTACGAGAAGTCTCCACCATATTACTACTATAAGTCACCGCCACCACCATCACCATCTCCTCCTCCTCCCTATATTTATAAATCTCCACCACCACCATCTCCATCACCGCCTCCACCTTACATTTACAAATCCCCTCCTCCACCGTCTCCATCACCTCCTCCTCCTTATATTTATAAGTCACCACCTCCTCCTTCTCCATCTCCAACTCCTCCTTATGTTTACAAGTCACCCCCTCCTCCATCTCCATCATCCCCTGCTCCATACATCTATAAATCACCGCCACCACCCTCACCATCCCCTCCACCTCCTTATATTTATAAGTCACCGCCTCCACCATCTCCCTCACCTCCCCCTCCATACGTCTACAAGTCACCACCACCACCATCACCATCACCTCCTCCTCCTTATATTTATAAGTCACCTACTCCTCCCTACATCTACAAGTCACCACCTCCTCCATCTCCATCACCTCCCCCTCCATATATCTATAAATCACCACCACCACCCTCACCATCCCCTCCACCTCCTTATATTTACAAGTCACCTCTTCGTCCATATATTTACAAATCACCACCACCTCCATCACCATCACCTCCTCCTCCTTATATCTATAAATCACCACCACCATCCTCACCATCCCCTCCACCTCCTTATATTTACAAGTCGCCTCCTCCACCATCTCCCTCACCTCCTCCCCCATACATCTACAAATCTCCACCACCTCCATCACCATCACCTCCTCCTCCTTATATTTACAAGTCACCGCCTCCATCTCCATCACCACCTCCTCCCTACATCTACAAGTCACCCCCTCCTCCATCTCCATCACCTCCTCCTCCATATATCTATAAATCCCCACCACCACCCTCACCATCCCCTCCTCCTCCTTATATTTACAAGTCACCGCCGCCACCATCTCCCTCACCTCCTCCTCCATATGTCTACAAGTCACCACCACCTCCATCACCATCACCACCTCCTCCATATGTTTACAAATCACCACCTCCTCCATCTCCATCACCCCCTCCTCCCTACATCTACAAGTCCCCACCTCCTCCATCACCTTCACCACCTCCTCCTTATGTTTACAAGTCTCCACCACCGTCATCCCCATCACCACCACCTTACTACTACTACAATTCCCCACCACCTCCCGCTGTATACTAATTATTACCGATCACTATTTCTATAGATTGCGTAAGTTTAGATATATGCCCTGCCGGTCTTCTTATAGTTTTTGTGTTACCTTTTACGTTCCCCCGTCGTAACCTTCTAATTTATATTATTTTGTTAAATTGCAGCTTATTTGTTATTAAAAAGAATAAATGCTGCCCTCAAGTACTCAGATACTCTCATCGGGGATATATGGTTTTATGAGCATCGTTCAAATCATGTCGATCAAAGCAGTCCGTTCGAGACATGTAATATTGGCATACAAATAGACGGAAAGACATGCATGCCACTTTTCAGTGCCTTTCAATAATGAGATCATGTTGTTATTTGCAGCTCGCTATAATTGATATAGATATTCATGTATTTGTGATTTCTTTAATTAAATGAATCCTATATGTTAATGATCATGAGACGTTCATCAATGCACGTATCCTTAAAATATTACTCTCTTCTTTAATTTCCTTAAACGGATCATATTCGATCTTCCAATATTATTCCATTTGCGGTTTAATTTAAGGCGAACATACGTACGCGTACGTTGACTCCACGTATCTCTGTCTCATTTAATCTAATTATATAGTTTAATATTCAATTAATATATAATCACTCTTAGCTACCAGCTTACTCCCAACCAATAATTAAAAAAGAGAGTACGAACAGCGGCGGACATACCTTCACCTAAGACAAAATTTAAAAAAAAATTAAAATATATCTTAATTTTTAATCATAATTTTCTAAATACACCAATGCCCCTCCCCACCCACAAAAAATATATATATATAATTCCTATATACTCTGTAAAATTTTATAAAATTTCCATATTCTTAAAAATGTCTCTCTAATTTTTTTTCCTATAATCCTAGACTTTTGTATAACTTATATATATTATTTATTTTTAAGAGTGTGGTCGATCTCATTAAAATTAAATCAAAACTAAGTTTAGGAGAAATAATAAACTAATTAATATAGACTCCAAAGTTTTTTATTATACAATATAGGTTTCTTAATTAATATAGAATCTAAAGTGAAAATACAAGAAAAATCAATTAAGGTTGGTGATTTATATGAAAAATAGTTGAGAAGTTTTATCCTTTAGAATTTATTGAGCAAAAAAAAGAACTTATTTAAGGTCTCAATTATAATATTATATGCTTAATGTGAGATGAAAATATCTAAAGTTTACATAAAACTTAATAAACTAACTTATGTAGTACTAGAATGAAAAAAGACATTTTAAAAGATCAATTGATAGTTTCTATGAATCAAATAAATTCTAAATATTTCATTACAAAAATAATAATGGATGAATATTATTTTATAAAGCATTATCATAAAAAATATGAAACATATATTAAGCTGTATTTTTAGATTTTGATTTCTACGTATATATTGCAAATTATCAAGATCTACTTTTATATATAGTTATATTTTTTTATTTTTGAATCTCAATATGGTACACATTAAAAAATTTGTTTTACAAAAGAAATTACTCGTTCCGCCGCTGAGTACGAATTAAACCATTCTTGACCTATAAACCATTAATTCAAAAGCTTGATAATTCTCACACATTTTTTTTTTTTTTTTTTTTTTTTGTGTGTTCTTGTCGACCGGCCTAGCCTACACCAAGAAGCTAGTACTGATCCTTCGACTTTTCATCGTCGTTGAAAAATTCTAGAACATGATAATCATAAAAAAGTTAAAAAGGGTCATCCGACATCATCCGCGTTAAACGAAGGCATGATTAATTTATTCTATATTTATTATTGTTAATTTTAGCTCGCTAGCTTTCTTTGCTCTTTTTCTTCCATTTTCTTTCTTTCCTTTTAGTTGGCTAGGCTGCATGCACATGATTGATCAATTCCAAGAGCTTCACCAGTTAACACACATGCGGGAGTATATATACTACATATAGTACGTAAACATCGAAACCTAGCTAGCTGCGCAGCTGTTTTATCATATTCATCAAATTTCTAATATTATTTAAAGTACTTCACCAACCCCCAGTGTCAATCTGATCTGTTCCAATTGTGATCAATAATTGGTAGTACTATCTGATGAAGGTTACATACATATATATATATATATATCTAATATCTAATAAAGTTTAAATGAAGATCATATAAAATATAGAAAAATAGTTTCAGCCAGATCCTAAAACTGTGTTATATTAATCAATTTATAGGCATACACGAGTTTGAATATACAATGGATATGCATGCACTAAACTGCAGATAAGAACTAAGTTACAAATATAAACTATAGTTATCCATTTGAGATTAAATAGTGTGATTTGGTTGTTGCTGTTTCTTGTAGGATAATGTTACTTTGAAGTTTATCAACAATATCATTTGGTTTTTGCAACTTATCTTAACCAGTATCTATTTAGTTGTCAAATATATATGAGATGGAGTCCTATGTCTGAGTTATCTGAAGAAGAGTCATTCATTTTAACAGCCCCCTCAAGCTAATGGGAGGTGAGACTACCATTAGTTTGAACCTGAGTAAATGAAATTGAGCTACAGATAAAACTTTGGTAAATATATTTGCTACCTGATTAGAGGTAGAAATGGATTTCAGCTAAATGTCCTTATAGACGACTTTTTTCAACACAAAGTTATAGTCTACTTTAATATGCTTGGTATGAGCATGGAATATAGGGTTGGCAGCCAAAGCAAGTGCACTAACATTATCACACCTAAGGATGGGAGCTATGATCAAAGAAAGATGAAGTTTATTGAACAACATGCGAAGCCAATAAAGCTCAATTGTAGTGATGGCCAAGGACCGATATTCAGATTCGGTACTTGGTTTGGAGTCCTCTACTTGCTTCTTTGCACTTTAGGAAAAAAGACAATTACCAAGAAAAATTTCAAAACCTGAGGTAGATCTTCGATCATCTACGCTTCCTGCCCAATCGGCATTGTAATAGGCTTCAAGTTGCAACTGTCCCTTGGTGTAAAGAAGTCCATGATCAAGAGACCCTTTTAGGTAGTGAAGAAGTACCCTTTTTGCAGTAGTCCAATGAACTTAAGTAGGGGAGTGCACGCATCGCTTGAAAATTTGATTCATATCAAAAGCAATCTTAGGTTGGTAAGAGTACTACATTGAAGAGCTCCCACTATAGGTATGTAATCAGCAAGGTCGGGAAGTGTTTCACCATCAAATTTGGAGAGTTTAATGCTAGAAATGTAGGGAGATAGTGATGGTTTGGCACCCGGCATATGTACTTGAGTTAGCATATAAGAGATATACTTTGATTGGCAGAGATGTAGTCCATCTTTAGTGTGAGTTGCCTGAATGCCAAAAAAAATACTGAGAGGGCCAAGGTCTTTAAGAAGGAATTCCTCCTGAAGTCTTATGATTAGTGAATGAATAACTTAATCATGAGAACCTATGAGAATTAGTTCATCAAATAGATAAGCATGTAAATGCAAGCATCACCATGATAAAAACAAAATAGGGATGTATCAACAAGAGAGGCGGCGAAGCCAATGTCTAACAGAAAGGTAGATAAGGGATTAAACCAAGTTTTAGGAGCTTGTTTTAAGTCATAGATAGCTTTGTTTAACCTGAATATATTATCTGTAAATTGTGGATCTATATAACCTTGACGTTTTTCCATGAATACTTCCTCCATCAGTGATCCATGTAAGAAGGCATTGGAAACATCCATATGCCTAATAGACCAATCAAAATGGACTACCGAAGTGAGTATAACTCAAATGGTTGACAGCTTGATCACAGGGTTGAAAGTCTCTGAAGTTAATGCCACATTGTTGTTCAAAGCCTTTTCCAACAAGCCTGGCTTTGAAACGATATCTTGCTTCTATTTAGTGCAATACACCCATTTGATTCAAATGATGTTGTGGTTCAATGGCTGAGAGCAAAGAGTCCAGGAGTTGTTGGAGTCAAGGGCATGGAATTCTTGATCCATAGCTTCTTTCCACCTAGAGTCAGTAATTGCATCGCAAAAACTAGATGGTTCAATCTCAGTCAAGAAAACATGAAATGAGTGCAAATGGGTGTTTCTTACAGTTGCTAGGCATGATAAGCAGTACCCTACTTCCTTTCAGGTCGTATGGGACAAACGGAGATAATATGGCCCGCTTTCTTGTAGTAGATACAGAACTTATGTGGGCAATCCCGAGCAATATGATCAAAAACTTTACAACTAAAATCCTGGACAGCACGCATCTCTCTACCCTTATATCTCCCTCGTGCTGCATAAGCCACAGGAATAGGTGCACTAGTAGGAGCCTAATGTGCCTTGGAAGCTTGAGTGAGCAGACAATGTTCCTCACAAAGAAGTTCACTCAAACAAGCATCCAGAGATGGGACAGGAGCACGATTCATCATTTTAGACCGTGCAATTTCAAAGTTGGGTTGTAGCTCTTTAAGAATTGATCTCGCTTGCTGGTTGCATGCACTGCTTGGACAGCAAATAAAGCTGCAACAAGAACATTAACATAAACAATGTTGGAATAATCAGCCCAAAGAGTTTGAAAACCAAAAAAATATTCCTCAATTGAGAGACTTCCTTGTGTGAAATTAGCCATCCCATACTCCAATTGAAATTGCTTAGCGCAGTTGTCTTGATTGTAAACCGTGTTGAGATAATTCCACATAGCAATAGCAGTTTTGTACGGCCTCAAATTGAGAACAAGGTGAGGCTTAACCAAGCTAAGGATCCAAGTCATAACCTGAGCATCCTTAATTTCCCACTTAGACAAAGCCTCGACATCTCAAGGTGCAGGATCACTCCCATCAATATGATCCCACAATTATTTTCCTCTAACAAATAATTTAAATTGAAACTCCCTAGCAGAGTAACTTTTTCCAGTAAACCATGAAACGAGTCTACTTTATCGTATGACATGATGCAGCGAAAAAAAAAAAATCACACGAATAAGTTGCTGCGAGAAGCACTAAAATCAGGGAATGCTAATAACACCCCAAACCCGAGAATAATAATAGAGATGCCGAAAGAATTAACTCACCAAACCAAAAAAATGTGCCGAAATCCAGAGGGCACCGAAACAAGAATAGAACCCATAAAAAAGCAATAGACTTTGCCGAAAGCAAGAAGAGAACTAAAAAGCACAAAAAAAAAACCTAACAATAAGTCCCAGTTGTTGCGCCGAACAGCACAAAGAACTCCAAAAACCCACTCAAATAGCGCCAAAATCGTAAAAAGCACTCAGATGGCACTGAAAATTCACGAGAAAGGCCAATCATGAACTTAGATAGTGCCGAGAATGAAGAACCCACAAAGAAGCCCCCCGAGAAAGGAAAAAAATCGTAGAAGGCAGGAATACTATGAACTTGCTCTTGATACCATGTCAAATTGCTAAGAAACCGAGAATTCTCAGAGAACTTTGTAGGAAAAACTTGTCTCCTATGTGCCTCCTCATTCTCATCAAGTAGGCAATCTTTACAAGGTAAGAACTAAGTATAAGTCCCAACTATTAGCATCTATTCACGGTAACAAAGAATAATATAATATCTACATTAAGAATCTTAGCATCCTCAATTAAAAGCCATGTGAGCATAAACTCATATTAGGATCATTCAAACCATTAACAACCTGTAGACAGTCACCTTCAAATATCACCTTACTCATACCTATTTCCTGGTAGAACTTCATAGCTTCCAACATCTCAAAAGTTTCAGCAGCAACTGGTTCCAGGAACATGATCTCATTCATGCCCACATCAACCACTTGATTTATATATGCACTGAAAGACTCTATTGAAGACCAACTCTTACCAGACTCAAGCCTTGCTAAAGTCATTCCCATCACGTAGGAGTCGGATATGGGATCATGTGATCAAGTGGTTAAACTTTAGATATTTTATCTCATGTAAACAAATATTTAACTTTTGAATACTTGATGAGAGCCTAACCACAAGCTTTCTGTTATCAGTGATGTATATATATACACCTCAGTGTACATTCAATAATATAAGAAAAAAACACTTTTCATTTACAATCTTTATCATAGAATTCTATATGGTATCAGATTGAGCCATTTGACCAACGTCCTTCCATATCCTCTCCTTGTTCAACTATGTCCACCCACTCTTCCTCTTTTGCTCCCTCTCTTATCACCCCCCCAACCATTAATGTCACCAAACTGTCCCATGACAATTACCATGTCTAGAAAGCTCAACTCATTCCTTTCTTCTGTGGCCAAGGTCTCTGCGGTTATCTTGATGGCACCACCATCATTCCCTCTAAAACCGTTACTATTACCAACCCTGACTCCAAAGCCATTCCCCTTATTCCTAATCCCCTATTTGACCACTGGCTCAGGAAAGATGCCATTGTTCTTGTCGTCCTTTTCTCCACCATTACCGAAACCATCCTGGTTCAAATTGTTTCCCACACCACCTCTGCTAGTGTCTGGCAAGCCTTTGAAACTTCCTTATCATCTCAATCACGAGCTCATACAATTCAATTACATACTAATCTTGCCAATGCACGTCCTTTTCATCATGATTTTTTTTTATGTCAAGGATTACTCAGGGAGCCTCCTTCATCACGGCCTGTTTAAAGACGGCTTATATTCATTTTCCAGCTTTGCGTACTCCATTCATCCTCGTTGTTTCTCGGTAGTTCATGCTCCGTATAAATTGTGGCATCAACGTCTCGGTCATGCGTCTACTCCTGTCGTCAAACAAGCTATCTCTACTTTCACTCTTCCACTCTCCAATAAAGAACTTCCAGTATGCTCGGATTGCCAACAAGCTAAAAGTAGTGCTCTTCCTTTTCATTCGTATCATCATTCATCACAATTTCCTCTTGATTTAATTTATAGTGATGTATGGGGGCCAGCATCGGTTCTTTCCAATTCTGGTTGCCATTATTATGTCTCCTTTTTAGATGATTTATGTGGCTCTTTCCACTCAAGTTAAAATCTGATGTAGAGACTATTTTTCCTTCAATTTCAATCTTATGTTGAATGCCTTTTTGAGCGCAAAATCAAAATGTTTCAATCCGATTGGGGCGGTGAGTTTCACAAATTAACAACTCATTTCAAAACCTCTAGTATTCAACATCGCATCGCTTGTCCACATACTCATCAACAAATGGGTGCGATTGAACAACGCCATAGATAAATTGTTGAGGTTGGTTTATCACTCCTCTCCCATTCGAATTTACCCCAACATTTCTGGGAAGATGCATTTCTTACGACCATTTATTTGATAAATAGGCTACCTACGCCTATCTTACACAATAAATCTCCCTATCAAATTGTCTATCACACTCCACCTGACTATCACTTTCTTAAAGTCTTCGGTTGTGCGTGTTGGCCTTACTTACACCCCTTTAATAAACACAAAATCGATTTCTGCTCAAAAGCTTGTATTTTCATCGGCTATAGTCTCATCCATCATAGTTACAAGTGTCTGGATCTTGCAAGAGGAAAAATATATGTCTCCCGTCACATTATTTTTGATCAACACTCCTTTCCATTTGTCAAACCACCCATCATCGAGTCCGTGCCCACGTCTAATACGGTTGCTTTGCCAACCTTCATTACTACTCCCTCCCCTGTTTTGCCACCCGCAGGTACTTTGCAAAATGCATCAACGCCTACTACAATTTGTGCAACACCATCAACATCGGATCCTCCCCATGATGAGGCACCTCTCGTTCCTCCTCCTACAAGCCAGCTAATTACTAGCCAATCTCCAAGTGCAGTCACAATCGAATCCACCAATACCCATGCCATGACTACCAGATCCAAAAACAACATTCAAAAGCCTAAGCATCTACCAGATGGCAATGTCGTTCCTTCCAAGAGCACTTCTCACTGTAGTCACACACGACAGTACTGAACCATCTTGCTACACTGAAGCCGCAAAACATAGCCATTGGCGTGATGCTATGAATTTCGAGTTTGATGCCTTGCTTAAAAATCAAATGTGGGAGTTAGTCCCTCCTAATCCGCATGCAAATGTCGTGGGTTTCCGGTGGATTTTTAAAATCAAACGACGTGTCGATGGCACTGTTGACCTCTATAAAGTGCGACTCGTAGCCAAGGTCTATCATCAGCAACATGGGGTTGATTTTCATGAGACGTACAATCTCGTGATTAAACCTAAAACTGTTCGTCTTGTCCTCTCCATTGTTGTTTCTAGAGGTTGGTGTCTTCGGCAAATCGACATCCAAAATGCAATTTTACACAGTTCCATTCACGAAGAGATTTTTATGGTTCAACCTCCAAGCTTTCAACACCCGCAGTACCCAAATTATTTGTGTCGGCTTAAAAAATCCTTGTATGGCCTACGTCAAGCTCCTCAGCAGTGGTTTTCTCGACTAGCAGATGCTCTATTCCAGCTTGGTTTTGTTGATAGTAAAGCTTATTATTCCTTATTCATCTATTGATCTCACTACCAAATTATGTTTTTTCTCATTTACGTAGATGACATAATTATTATGGGATCCAATACTCAGTTAGTCAACAACGTAATTACTGCTTTACACAAGGAATTCGTAGTCAAAGATCTAGGCAATTTATCATTCTTTCTGGGCATCAAGGCATTATCCTCTGCTGATGGTATTTACTTAACTCAGCATAAATATACAGTCGAGCTCCTGAAACGATCAAAAATGGACAAATGCAAACCGTGCTTCACACCTATTTCCACTACCTCACATCTCTCAATCAGTGTTAAAGGTGACTTTGAGGATCCGTTTTTGTATAGAAGCATTGTTGGAGGATTACAGTATTTGTCATTCACGCGTCCTGATATTGCCTACTCAGTTCATCAGGTCAGCAAATTTATGCATCAACCGAAAATATCACATTGGCAACATGTAAAAAGAATTCTCAAATTTTTAAAACACACAGTTTCACATGGACTTTTTATTTCACATAACTCTTCACCTCAGTTTCAAGCCTTTTCGGATGTCGACTGGGCAGGTGATTGTGATGATCAACATCTTACTGCATCTTTCTCGAAACCAATTTAGTGTCTTGGCGATGTAAGCAGCAAAGTACAGTGGCCCGAAGCAGCACTGAGGTAGAGTACAAAGCCCTCGCCGATGCTGCTACTAACTCTAATGGCTGCAATCTCTTATACGCTTGGTCTTCGTCTGGACAGTCCACTCGTGTTGTGGTGTGATAACATTGGTGCAACTTATCTGAGTGCCAACCCTGTGTTTCACGCACGAACCAAGCACATTGAAATAGACTTTCACTTCGTGCATAATCTTGTTGCAAGCAACAAGCTTCAAGTTCGGTTTATCTCCAGCCAAGATCAGCTCGCTAACCTCCTCACCAAACCACTAGCAGCTTCTCAGTTTAAGTTGTTAAGTTTCAATCTCAGTGTCTGAGATCTTCCCCTGTGATTGAGGGGGCGTATTGAAGACCAACTCTTACCAGACTCAAGCCTTGCTGAAGTCATTCATATCACATAGGAGTCAGATATGGGATCCTGTGATCAAGTGGTTAAACTTCAGATATTTTATCTCATGTAAACAAATATTTAATTTTTGAATAATTGATGAGAGCCTAACCACAGGCTTTCTGTTATTAGTGATGTATATATATACACCTTGGCGTACATTCAATAATATAAGAAAAAAACACTTTTCATTTACAATCTTTATCATAGAATTCTATAGACTCCAACTCTGAGCAACCAGCAAAAGAATATATCTTTTTGTAATAGTTAAAAAAAGATGCACTTATTGCATCTCGTGAAAGATGTCTTCCTCCAAATTCATCATCAATATGGTAAATTTGATTGTTTCTTTTTCTATGAGAAACACATAGGTGATAGTATCTAGCTAGTATTCGGTCCCCATTTGTAACCAATGTTCTTTGCTCCTTTGTTTACATTTAAGATCTTCCTCTTCTAGTAAATCATCCACTTCTTTTCTGACTTCTCTGAGGCGATTCCTATCTTCCATCATAGATGAATTCTGCAAAAATTCTATTCTTTGAAGCTTCCAAGAAGAATTCCTTGTCTATAACTCCTCTAATTTTGGTTCCACTTCTTGAATTCAGATAGAACACCTCTCAACTTCTTGTTATCTCATCCACCTTAATCTGTTCATATAGCCTTTTAGATCAAACTCTATGAACTATATCTTGACAAGTTGCATTCTTCAACCAACTAACTCCTAAACGTGTGACTTGTTTTGTTTAGACATAACCATTGAAGTGTTATAAGGAGATCACTACTGAAAAATGATCGGATTGAGTCATTCCCAATAATTGAACAACTGTATGTTGAAACTTTTCAAGCCACTCTCTATTAGCCAAGACATGATCTAACTTCTCCATTATGAAAGATTCATCATTTCTATTATGTCACCAAGTAAAAACTCCATCTTGGGCAACAACTTCACTCAAGAAACAATTTGAAATAGCATATTGGAAAGCTTGATTTTGATGAGTAGGCTTTGACCCCCCAACACCATAGTTTTTGGTACCGTACCGGCCGGTACGGCCGGTATTTTCCGTACAGGTCACTAGGCTGGTACAGATATGGTACCTGTTTTGTACTGGCCGAAATACCGGCCGGTACCGGTCGTACCGGCCTGTATTTCGGCCTATACCGGCCTGCGTACCGGCCGATATTTCGGCCATTTATCTTCTTTTTTTTTCATTTTTTTAACCTATAATCTCATTTTTTGATCCCTAATTCATACTAGACTATTTATAATTTATATATACATATGTATTCATGTATAATTTATTCATATATAGACTATTATTTTGAAATATATTTTATATATATATTTATTTATATATCGATTATCCTGAAACGGTACCGGTACCGAAATATTTCTTTCCAGTGCCTTGACCGGTACGCCATCCGGTACGGTATTCAAAACACTGCCCAACCCCCCCCCCCCCCCCCCCCCAAAAGAAAAATACTTCTCCTCTTGATATAAAACTTCAATAAAATCACCCATATATAACCTTGGAAGTGGCTTTAGACAACTCAATCTTCATAGCAATTGCCATCCTTCCTCCCTTTTATGAGAAACTCTACCCATAAAAAGCAATTAATTTCCAACCGAAACCCAACACTGGCTCTTTAATCATGGCATTAATATGTCCAAAAGAATAATTTTGGATTTCCATGGAGATAGGTTGTTGGAAACAAAGTGAATATTTTGAACAAGAACAAGAAGAGAATTTTCTAGATAATATGGAGTACGTATCTCCTTTTCCTTTATATATATATATATATATATATCTTCTTTTACAAGTACATGACCTTTTTATATTAGTCTCATAGACTATTTTTAGTAAATAAAAATTACTAAGCATTTTCTTGGTACGTACACATACATAGTACCTAGCCTCCTTGGTACTCACCCATACCTATATTTAGTAAATAAAGAGCACAATAATCCTAAGAAAAATACATTAACTTTAATACTCCTCCTTAATGTGTTTTCCAGTAACTCCAAGCATATCTCTAAGAAATTGAAATCTGTCCCTTGGAAGGGCTTTTGTGAAAATGTTTGCCAACTGTTCTTCTATGCTGCAAAACTTGAGCTGATTTCACCACTTGCTTCTACTTCATGCAAATAGTGATATTTGATGGCAATATGCTTAGTTCGACTGTGGTACACTAGATTTTTTGTGATTGTTATAGTTGACTTGTTATCACAATATAATTCAATTGAACCTTGCTTCTTTTTTCCCATATCATCCAAAATTCTTTTATGCCAAATTGCTTGATTTGCAGCCCCTACTGCTGCCACATACTCAACTTCTAAAGTAGACTGTGCCACACTATTTTTCTTCTTTGACCCCAAGAAAGTATTCCTAAACCAAGGCTAAAACAATATCCTAAGGTGCTCCTCATATCATCTAAAGATTCTGCCCGATCAATATCAGTATAGCCAACTAACTTTGCATTAGAACTAGTCTTGTACCAAATACCAAAATCAGTTGTTCCCTGCAAGTTTCTAAAGACTCTCTTTGTAGTTCCAAAGTGGACTTGACTTGGATTCTGCATAAATCTAGACAGCAAACTTGTGGCAAATATAATGTCAGGTCTACTAGCAGTTAAGTAAAGCAAACTACCAACTAAACTCCTGTAAATTCTAGTATCCGCTTTCTTGACTCCGTCTTCCTTTTTTAACTTCTCACTTTGAACCAATGGAGTTGCAACTTGCATCCAAGCATCTTGAACTTTGACAGTATATCTTCTGTGTACTTTTTCTACAAAATGAAGATGCCCTCTTTTTCTTAACAAACCTCTATTCCAAGAAAGTAATGTATGAGCCCCAAATCACTCATCTCAAAGGAACTCATTGTGTCATTCTTGAATCTTTTGATCATGGCTAAGTTGGTTCCTGTAAAAATCAAATCATCCACATACAAGGAAACAATAAGAATGTCAACATCTCATTGGGTTTTCATGTAGAGTGTAGGCTCACTCTTGCTCTTGACAAACCCTTGTTGTATAAAGTAGCCATCAATTTTTCCATATCAAGCTCTAGGAGCTTGTTTGAGTCTATACGAGGCTTTTTTTAGCCTAAACACCGTCCCTTCTTCCTCAATGAAGCCTTCAGGCTGATCAACATAAACTTCCTCTTCAAGTTCTCCATTGAGGAACGTTGACTTGACACCAAGCTGGTAAATTTTCCAGCTTTTCTAAGCTACAAGTGCTACAAGGGTTTGAAAGGTGTCTAACCGAGCAAATGGAGCAAAAATTTCATTATAATCCACTCCACACTGTTGAGCATAGTCCTTAGCTACGAGCCTTACCTTGTGTTTTTTAATAGACTTGTCTAGATTTAGCTTAGTTTTGTAAATCCATTTCACCCCAATTACATCTTTGTCAGTAGGGCAGTTCACCAACTCCCAAGTATTATTCTTCTTGATCATCTTCATCTCCCCCTCCATGGGTTTAATCCACACATCCTCCTTAAAAGCTTCTGCAAAATTGTTAGGCTCAATAGAAGAGAAAGTACAGCTTTCATAAATCTCACTCAAAAGTCTCATCCTCCTAGGTGTTGTTTCTGATGAGGAAAGCTCTTCTCCTTTAGTCACTCGTGGAGTTTCTCCTACTTCTTCTGCAACATTTTGGTTGTCAGCAGAATTTTCCTCTGGAATTGTGATGCTCAACCTTGTTACCTGCTCTCCCTCCCAATTCCAGACTGCATGCTCATCAAAGATAATATCCCTGCTTGTAATGAGCTTCTTTGTTTCAAGATGGTAAATTTAGTACCCTTTGGAAAGAGTGCTATAGCCCAGAAAATTTTTCTTCTCAACTTTCTCTTCCAGCTTGGTTCTTTTATGAGATAGTACATGAATGTAGCACACACAACTAAGGACTTTCAGATATCCTGTTGAAGGTTGTCTACCACTCCAAGCTTCAATTGGAGTTTGATTAGGCACAGCTTTGGTAGGACACCTGTTCAACAAGTACACTGTAGTGTTAACTGCTTCTGCCCAGAAGAGTTTTGTCAAGTTTTTCTCATGAAGCGTGGATCTTGCCATCTCCATAACATTTCTGTTCTTCCTCTTAGAAACTCCATTTTGCTGTGGAGTATAAGCCACTATCAACTAACGTTCTACTCCTTCTTCACAAAATTTATCAAAGTGATGGGAGTTGTATTCAGTCCCTCTATCACTTCGTAGAGTTTTCAGCTTGTGACCTCTCTGAGCTTCTACAAACTACTTGAACTTCTTGAAGAAATAAAAAACTTCAGATTTTTCTTTCAAAAAATACACCCATGTCATTCTAGTATGATAATCTATAAACAACAAGAAATACCTATTTTTCATTTTGAGAGGTGTCCTCATAGGATCACACACATTAGTACGCACAAGTTCAAGAGGTTTTGTGGCTCTCCATACACTGCCAAAGGGAAAAGATTTTCTATGTTGTTTGCCTAGCATACATCCTTCACCAATAGTATTATTATCTTCTACTAGTAGTAAGTCACTAATCATACCTTTCTGATTAAGAAGCCTCAAGGCACTGTAGTTGTAATGCCCAAATCTTTGATGCCAAAGTGTTGAATCATCAACTGTAGCTGCCATAACTTTAGGACAATGCAAAATAATGGGAAAACTTCTGCTTTCTCCCCATATTTAGCAATCTCCACATCATGTTTCTCATCAAAGATTCTACACAAATTTCCCTCAAAGTACAAAGAATATCCATGTTGCATCATTTGACTAACACTAAACAGATTTTGGTCTAAAGAAAGAATTAGAAGAACATCTTTAATGAATTTAGTACCTTTCTTTGTTTGAACAGCCATTGTGCCTTTGTCTTTGGACTCCACTAGATCACCATTCCCCACCTTGACCTTAGTTTTGATAGAAAGATCTAGGTCAATGAAGATGCTCTCCTTAACTGCCATATGATTGCTACAAGCACTATCAATGAACCAAGTATCATTGTCTTCTACTGCAACTTGGCAAGTAAAGAACAAATGCTCATGATCTTCTTCAAAATAGTTAGCCTGATGCTCTTCTTCCTTATATCGGCAATCTTTTTCTCTGTGACCAAACTTCTTACAGTTTGTACATTAGGGCTTCCCCTTGTGAAAACAATTTTCCTCCAAATGATTAGTTTTTTTGCGAGTACCGCAAGGTGGATATTCATCATTTTTAGCCTTCCCTTTGTCTTTCTTCTGAGAAGTTTCACCCTTGAACTGGCCTTTATTCTTCTTTTTGTAGTCCCCTGATTTTGGATTTTTCAGGTTGACTTTGGATTGGAAGGCATTCTCCAAAGACTCTCCACTCCTTCTGTTCAATCTCTGCTCATGTGCCTACAAAGATCCCATAAGTTCTGTAATGGTTAGAGTAGACAAATCCTTGAATTCTTCAATGGTTGCCACTACGTGGTCATATTTTTTAGTGAGGCTAATCAAGAATTTTTGAACAATCCTTTACTCAGTAATATATTCTCCATATGCTCTCATCTGATTCACAAGCTCAATCACGCTGGTGCTATACTCCATAGCATTCTCAGATTCCTTCATCTTGAGATTCTCCATTTCTCTTCTTGATGAGTGCAAATACTTTATTATTTGATTAAAATGCTAAAATGTGAGGAAAATAATGATATATAATTTATATTATTGAATTTAATATCTATTCACACTTAGATATATTTGATCATGATTTTATAATTTTATAAATTAAATATTGCATTATTGGTTGGTGAGAGATAATTTGTAATTGAGCTTTACACTTAACATTTTTGAAACTTTACTATTTAATTTTTACATTTAGTTTTATTTTGATGGCAGCGGCATGGAATAAAAGCATGGCAACATACGTGTGTGTGTGTGTGTGAGAAAAGAATTGGAGCAATTGGCAACTTTGACTTGGGAAGTTGGGAGTTCACGTAGGACCCAACAACTTTTGGCTTGGAGGAAATTAAGGCTACGGAAGGATATTTGGAAAAGAAGGCAGTGGGTTCTTCGGCTAGGTTTTTCACTAGCGCACGCAACACGGGGCCATTTTGAGTTTCACTTTTTTTTTGGGTTTTACGTAAGATGTTTTTCTTTTATGGTTTTACACTTTGAGCGGCATGGGCTTTTTGGGTGCTATACGGAATTACACAAAAAGTTAAAAGGAGTGGCCGTGTGCCCCATACAAGTCAAGGGACTAGGTTACTTCATGAAAAAGACGGCACCTCATATATATTGAAAAAGAAAGAACCCGCAGGGATTGTTAAGAGGACGACGGACTGAATTATTGAGAGGACGAACGGCAAAAACGAGAGAAGAGAATTGACATGGCCGCCATTTACTGTACTCTTCTTTGAGATTTTTATTATCTATTAAATTTATGGATAATTAAATTCTCAAGTAGAGTTAGGGATGATCTTGCACATTAGATGATATTTATTTTTTTAATTATTAAAATTCTTTTGTTTTATCATTCTCAATTCATTGTTGATGTTTTCTTTTCCGAATAATCATGGAATTTATTTTATTTATGGATTCAGTCGTACTTTTTATATTGAATGGATTGGTTCTTTGATTATGTTTGGATCAATTATTTATCTATATTGATTTAGTTTTTTGCTACAATATCGCTACCTAAATATATCATCGTCGTTGGATTTTCTCAATAGGGATAGTAATTTACGTATTTTAAAAATAGTAAATGATTTTTCAAATGGTTACATTTGATTTAATTTTGGTTTATAAATTTATACATTCCGATTGGGAATTTCGGGAATTAACTTATCGAATGAATTAAGAATAATTAAAATACCGGATTTATGCAAGGGATTCCTGACGCTCTACTGTTCGTCAAATTTGAGTACTTTTTCCGTTAATCACTTTGCTTCACTTTAATTTGCAGTTAAAATTAATCTTTGTTCTCCATTACTTATTTAATATTTTTCTTTAGTTTCTTTGTTCCTTCTGCTATTCTTTTAATTTGTCTCCCTGTGGAATCGACACCCTAAAGTTATGCTACAACTACCACGTTATTCATTGGGCGTAATCACTTCTCAAATTTTGTAATTTGATGGTCTTGATCTTTGAATTCCCTTAGAATTCCTGCTGCAAAATCTCTCAAGCCTGCTTTGAAGTTGTTGCTCTCATTAGTCTTGGAAAGATTGCTTCACTAATAGCCTATTGTAGAGTAAACAAAGCTTTAGCATCTCTTTGCTTGTCAATCTTGTTTTGGGTTGATTCTGAAGCTCCTTCTAGTGAAGCAAAAACCCCACTTTCAACAACATCACAAAAATCAAGTGACATGAAGAGAGTCTTCATCTTAATACTCCAATAATCATAGTTCTCACCACTAAATATTGGAATAGTAGTAGATGAAACAAAAGATGCCATAACTCCTTTTTCAGATCGAATTTGCTTTGATGCCACTTGTTGGAAATAAAGTGAATATTTTGAACAAGAACAACAAGAGAATTTTCTGGATAATCGGGAGTACGTATCTCCTTTTCCTTTATTTTAATATCTTCTTTCACAAGTACATGACCTTTTTATATTAGTCTCGTAGACTATTTTTAGAAAATGCAAATTACTAAGCATTTTCTTGGTACATAAACATACATGGTACCTAGCCTCCATGGTACTCACCTATATACATGTATTTGCCTCCTTGCTACTCACCCATACATGTATTTAGTAAATCAAGAACACATAATAATCATAGGGAAAATACATTAACTTTTATGTAGTTGTCCCCCACAATAACGTTAAACCACCACTTCATCCAACTGATTCCACTGTAAATGAGTTTTCAAAGCCCATCCTAGACTTTATCCGAAGTAAGTATTCCTTATGAATTTTTGTTTCTATAAAAAATACTACCATGGGTCTCTTATCATTTATCATATGACAAAAGTCACGAACTGTTCAAGGGTTCATCAGTTCCAACTCCAAAGATTCATGACTCCTAGCAGGACTGATCTTCAGCCTCCACCAGCTGTGACATAGCATTACCTACATATTCAGAGGTCATTCCTACCTTCACTCTTTTACAAACACACTGAACTGGAACCTATTTGTCCACAACATCTACAAAAACAAGCCCCTAGGGCCTTAAGCCCATATTTCCTCTTCTACGCAGATAGAGTAATATTACATTGCATTGTGTTACAATAGCACAACTTCTGCCTCTAGCCTTTCGTTTGCAATTTTTCTCCAACTTATCATCAACAACAGAAATTGAGACATTGATAGTTTTCCCTTCGATAATCATTGGAAGCAATTGATCCTGATAATCTGTAACTTTAGACACAAGCAAACTAGAGTCATTAGTAAGCATTCAGGCCTCAGAAACTTCAGCCGTAAAACCCATAACAGTTGTGGCAGTTGAGAGCAGTTACTGACTTCAAAAAGTACATTAGAAACTACCAACAACTGCCTATTTTCTTCACTGACAAATTGTTTTTTTTTAAACAACTGACAAATAGTTAATTCTCTCTATAATTTCGCACTTGACGTTCCAAATTTGTAATACCAATTTTAAATGTTTTCCCGAAAGTCTCTCAGCCACTCCCACGTCATTATGCTTAGTACCACTCCTAGAATCACCGGACCAAGATTCCAATATCGCCTTCGAAGCATTTACCACTCCGCCACCAGTGAATTTACTAGCCGACGCACAAAGCCATATACCGTACTGATTCTGATTTCCTTCACCAAGCCAAGTATTATCTCTTTCATTCGGGCATAGAATATACTCCTATACAATGCTTAATAACACCAAATTGAAAGCAAATTTTGTGCGATGGTTCATATTTGGGAAATAATATTGAGTTTCGGTAGATTCAAATAATGTTGATGCTGAAGCAAGTAAGGATAGGGAAGGCTTAGATGAGTTAGTTGTTGAGGCAAGTGAGGATAAGTGATGGCTTGCTAAATCTGTCTTCCAAGTGCAGAAGCTATCAAAGTAGTACATGGATGAATTCCAAGGTCATTTCCACAAGGACAACAATGTTCATGAAGAGCAAGAAAATAATGAGTCGTGTTTGTGTGAGGGGCGTGTTTGTAAAAGGGGCTACTTACACAACTAAGAAAAGAAATAAGAAAATGGAATTTATGTACTGATATGGAGTGTATTAATGGAAAAAGGTTTGGGTCTTTTCTCTATTTCTTTTACGGAATAAATTCCTGAATGCTTATAAAATTAAAAGAAGTGAGTAAAGAAATAAATGCTAGAGAAAAGAGTGCAAGAAAAATAAAAGTGGCAAAAATCTAAACTAATGATACTTGGGATTTCAAAAGGAGATTCTAAGAAACAATTTATCAAACACCTAAGTTTCAGGTTTCACCCATTCATGAATTAGATTTGAACATTCCTCACATTCATTTTTACTCAATCATTTACTCATTCAAAGAGATAATGAATGGAAGTTGAAACAATGCAAGTCCGGTTTATAGTTTATCTAACATTTCCTACCGAGTTGCAAAACAAGTTTAGTCAATATAAGAGGAAAGAAACCTATGGAGTCTCAAGTCACAATCAAGCATTAATTGTGCTTTACATCAACAACAAATCAAGACCAGCAAGAAGCACTCCAAACTTTCACAAATATAACTTGTTTTACAAAGCAATAGAGTATGAAAAAGAAATCAATTGATGAAGTGTGAGGAATTAACTCTAATCCAAATCTGGGTTACTCCCCAAAACTTAGGCTTAGAAATTTAGCCTAACATCTCAAAGTGAATATCCTCTCTAAACATTTGTAAGTCTATTGAAAATTGAAGTAAAATAAACTAAAGAAAAGTAAACAAAAGAGATAGAACAACAAGAAGCTGCTGCGTCGGACGTAAACTGCATAAAAATAAAGCAAGCTGAAATGCAATAAAATCTGAATAAATGTGCCGAACAGCTAATGAATCTAACGTCTAGAAAATGAAAACATAAAGCTCTAATGAAATCCAAGCTAGCCGCTGAATGAAAACTGGAAAGAAACAGCAAATAAATCCAAACTGCAAGAGGGAGAGCTCCCGTCTAAAACGAAAAAGAAAAATTGCCCCCAAAACTAAACTACCGAAAACAATAAAAACCCCCCAGTCGTCCCCCTCAGGTCCGGAACAAACTAAGAAGCGAAAAAAATAAAAAATAACTCCCCCAAAGGAGAGAGAGCTCCCGTCAGGATCAAGTAAGGCCAAAAAGAAAGAAAAAAAAATATCCTTCCCGCGTGCTCGTGCTGCAGGCTTGTGATTGGCTGCCTCTCCATCCGTGCGTGAGTTTGCTACCTAATTTTGAGGCCAGCTCCTGATTCATCTCGAGATCACGATCCGGATCTATTGGAGTCCGTGCTGAAGCTCTATGCGCAAGAATCAATTTCTGCACAGGTTCGTGCCATGCCTTGGCACCCACAAACCATCTCTCCATCTCCTATTACAATTTATTTTCCAAGTGCGTGGTCTTTCTTGTCGGCCAACCCAATTGATAGTCTTGATTCCAAAATTACCCTACACAATTAGAGTTAAGTTTTCAGCATATAAGGGTAAGATGGGAAGATTAACTTTGGTGCCTTAACTATGTGAGTGTGCCAGCTTCATTACAAAATTTTTAAGGGCAAAATATCGTGATTTAACAATTAACTCCAGTTTATAATTTACTGCATAATTAAGTGTTCAATTCATTTTTTTGGTTAAATAATTTAATCACTTTAACAACTTAATTATGCAATTTTTACACTTTATCAATAAGGAAGGCTCAAGGTGTCATGTGCAGTTGATAAGGGAGGCGTACTTACAGAGATAGTGAAGGGCTCATCACTTGTAGCATTAAGCTTGGAAGGCCAAGTAGAACTAGTGCTATCCCAAGTTAGAAAAGAGTGCTCGTCAAAGACTACATGGCGTGATAAGTAAACTTTGTTAGTGACTGGTTCTAGACACTTGTAACCATCATGATGGTAGCCTAAGAAAATACAGGACTTGGACCGATATTCAAGTTTATGACTGCCAAATGGTCTTAGTAAGGAATAATAGCCAAGTTTATGGTTATCTTTGATGAAGTTTGAAATAAGGAGAGTTAGAATATCTTAGAATATTTGTAAATATTATGAAATGGTTTGAGTTAAAACATTTTATTAAGTTTTGAGAAATGAAAAAGAAAAGGTTGAATAAAAATATTCTAAAGTTAAAAAATTCTTTTAATATTATTTTTGTTTTGAAATTTAGAAAAGTTGTAATGTCTGTTGTATTTTGTTTGAGAGTTTGATAAATTTGTAATGATTAGATGAAAAGGTTTAAGATTTGAAATTAAAAAGTGTTTTGTGTTTGATAGATGTTTGGGAATGAAATATTTGAGAATATCTAAGAATTCTTAAGAATACTTATGTTCCCAAACTCACCTTGATTGTTTAAGACAATAGAAGTTAAACGATTAATAATGTGCATAGTTGTGAGAAAGGAATCAACCTAGTATTTGTTAGACAATTTGGAGTTTGCCAAGAGGGTTAGACCAGTTTTCAAAATGTGTCTCAAGTTCCTTTTAGCCAATCCATTTTAAGGAAATGTATAGGGGCATGATTTTCAATGGATGATTCCATTTTTGTTGAAAAGGACTCAAAGTATAGAGATGTATAGTCTCAGCCTCTATTTGATTGGAGTTTTTTCATGGAAGTATAGAACTGATTTTCAACTTGAAGTTTTTATTTAATGAAAACTTCATAGACTTGAGATTTAGATTGTATAGGGTTAAGCCAAGTATATCTTGAATAGTCATCTACAAAAATAACATGATATTTATACCTAGTTATAGAGAGGACAGGAGATGTCCAAATATCTGAGTGTACGAGTTGGAAAAGGGCAGTAGAAACTCAAATAGAAGAAGAGAAAGGAAGTCTTTTGCATTTGTCTATTTGTCATGTAACACAAACAACATCTTTATTGAAATTGTGAACAAAAACTAGAAGTTTATTGTCTTTAACAATTCTAGAAATTACAAAATGTCCTAATCTAAATATCCAAGTCAATGAAGCTATCTTTATTCCAATAAAAGCTAATAATGCATGTTTGTCTTTGAGGGATTTACTCTGAAATTGCAAGGGATAGAGCCCACTCTCACTCTTGAATTTTCAAAAGCAATGCCTAGGGTTTGCATGTCCTTCACGCAAAAATGAGTTGAAGTAAAACCTTTGGGTGGACGACCTTTGAAAATGAATATTTTATGCAATTTGAGCCTTCACCAATTGTCAATCATCATGGGCAATTGGCAACGTTGAAACAAGAGAGAAAAGTACACCACTTTATTGATGAGTTGCGGCAAGTGATCCTTGGTGTGCTAGGTGCCACTTGTGTGCTAGGGTTAGATGAAGGGTAATCTTGGCTAGGGTTTAGAAATGAGTAAGTGAGGCTAGGTTTGATGAGGGGTTCAGCCAAGGCTAGTGGGGGTGTGTTCGACTAGGGCAAAGGTGGCTTGTGAGATCCTAAAAGTTAGGAATTGTGAAATTCCTAAAAAATAGGATTTGAGATCTTGAGATCTAGGATGACAAGGGTTGGCCGAAAATGGGTAGGATGGATAAGGAAATTGTGTTTTGGTGGGAAGATGGAATTTGAGTGAGCCAATCAAGAAAATTGACCAATCAAATGATGGAGAGAAAAATGGAAGTGAGACTTTTTAGGATCTAGGGTTTCGGCCAAGCTAAGGAGGCTATGGCCGAATCTCTCAAGATGAGATCTAGGGTTTTTGTGATTTTCTTGGCTATGGGATTTGGTGAGTGGTGTGTAAGGCTTGATGGGAAGCTAGGGTTTTGTGATTTGAGGCAATTGAAGCTGGTGGAAAAGGCAAAAGATAGGTTGGCCGAAATTGATGTTTGGGAGATGGGACTAGCCTTGCCTGCAAGGCACGAGCTGGAGCCGTGCGTTGGATGGCGTGCCTGTGGGGGCATGCCACTAGCCTCACTAAGTGGTCTTGGAGCCGTGCACTGGATGGCGTGCCCTTGGTGATTTGCCCAGGACCACACCTCGACACGACTCATGGAGGGTCAAGACAGTCACATGGCTAGCCTGCTTGCATGTCTTTGCTCAGACCATGACACGCAGCGGGCAACCATGGAGACTACTGGCCAAGCGCAAACCATGTGTGCAGGCTTACGCGTGCCCTTGAGCGTCCACCTGGGCGCATGCATGTGTGCCCTAGCACCACTTAGCGAGGCTAGTGGCGTGTGTAACAGCCCGCTAGAAATTCAATGGTGGAATTTCTATAGACATTAGAAATCTCGTGAAAACCCCATAAGTTTTTACGAATCGGCTAATCGCATAAGCTCTAGTATGTCAACATAATTAGTTTTATCACTCACTATGGTGCCAGAAATGTGATTTTATTTGTTTGAGGTAGTTAGAAGTGTCAGATTACGTTATAGTTTACGCCACTAGACTCAGTTGAATATTTAGGATTTTTCAGTACTAAGTTTATTATGCACTTTTTCGGAGTGAATAGTAACCTCGATAAGCGTACTAAGTGCAGTGGTTTCAAAATCACAGTGTGAAATGTCCAAATTAGGTTAGAGAAGTTTTATTTGGACACTTGGCAAGATCTTAACCACACATAATGAATAGTATTAGATACTTGGCACAAAGAGAAACCATTAGATGGATTTGTGAAGGAAATCAATGTGTGAGATCATGCCACCTAAGCAAAACAGTTTTTTTTCATCTGATCAACCAAATTGAGTTAGATGAAGAGGGTTTCAACCCTAGTAAAACCCTAAATGGTTGGAATCCTTTTGAAACCCCAAAAACTTGGTTGAAACCGAAACCCTAAACGGTTTCCCCAAACCCTAAAGTTGGCATTCAAACCCTTTTTGATCCAATTTCTAGTATTGTGTTTAATCACTTGATTAAATCACTTTCACATGCTATTAATTTCTCAAATTCCTATTATGACATCTTTATCCAACATTTTAAACCTTAGAAATTTGATTGGGCCAAGAAAAATTGGATTTGGGCTTGATAGCATCTCAAACCCTAACCAAACCCCCTTTAAACCCCAAATTGAAGCCCACTTGGTTGAGGCCCACTAAGGCCCACTAAAGCCCACGAATTTTGGCCACCTTGGCATAGCTTCTTGGAGAAATTTCCTCCCCCACTTGGCAGACCATTCATTGCATCAAGTTGCACTCATTAATATGGAGGAACCCACCCCATCAAGTCCCATGTCTCATAGCCTTTGTAAGTTGTCTTTTGCCCCCCACTATCCTCTACATTATGTCACATGTCTACACCTCCACTCAATGATCATTAAGGTCCAAATATTCTCCCTACAGAAGTCTTGAGTCGTGCAAGACACACTTACTTCACTTTAATCATTTCTTCACCCCGTTCTTAGAGAGAAACCCAAAAGAGCTCTCTCGGGCAGATTTCTGGGTCTTTTTGCGTGGAGTTTTTCGACCCTTTGTAAGTATTTTCACACGATGACTCCTTCATAAAAGTTGTTCCTCTTTGAGTCTAGTTTCCGTAGATGTATTTTTCGTATCATTCCATGGTCATTTGGTCGGTCAAAAGTATTTTTAACCATGGAAAGGTCATTCTGGGCGTGAATCTGGAGAGTGTGTTATGTTTTGGAGTTTTTGACCAAGCTAATGGATATATCTTGGTCCGAAAATTTTATGGAGTGTTCTTAGAATGTGTTTAAGAGTTTTCATTGAGGTTTTGTTGCATGAATAAAGATTTTGATGATAGATTTTATTAGATCTAGAAACATGAAAACTGGAAGTGACAAAACAGTTTTTATTTGGATAAAGTTTGAATATTTTGAGGTTTGATCTTACTCTAAAGGCTTTGATATTTTTATATGATGATCCTAAGTCTCTTATTTTCATGTTAGGATGTTATTTTGGAGATATTTAGTATTAGTTTCAAAGATATGATTTTTCTATGCAAGAGAATTTCGGTTAGGCCTAAGATTTGATGTTTTTAGGTTAGATCCATGTTTTATTGGGTTTTAGCCATGTGATTTTAATTTTGATGGTTGGATATTCTTTAGGACACGTTTTTAAACCATGTGATACTTTATTTCAAAGATCTCACCTTCTTAAGCCATTGATCAAGAGATTTATCAAAGCTAGTTAAGAAAAAGTTTCTGTTTTTGGACTAAGTGTAAAATCAAAAACTCCAAGTGTTATTTTTGTGATTTTGGTGACTTTAGTTTGATGATTTAAAGCATGGTTTATCTGAGGATGATGTTATGAATATGTTAGAAGTAAGATTAGATTTTTTGGAATTCTTGGAGATGTTTTGATTTAAGGACAAAGCTTGTGATTCAAGTGTTTTGATCTTTTTACAAAAAAGTTTGGTGTTGATTATTAGCTTTTTCTAAAT
Source organism: Carya cathayensis (assembly GCA_011037825.1). Classification (NCBI taxonomy): domain Eukaryota; kingdom Viridiplantae; phylum Streptophyta; class Magnoliopsida; order Fagales; family Juglandaceae; genus Carya; species Carya cathayensis. The sequence goes on along the minus strand of QGSO01000485.1, from coordinate 293,662 downwards.
GGATGTTTCAAGTATGGTTTTAAACTTAGGATTGGAAGATGTTTGTTGTAAAATTTTGGTTTAAGCATGAGTTTTGAAGTTGGAAGGAATTGTAACAAAAATCAAGAGAAATGGCCTATGGATGTTTCGGCCATAGTGTGTTTTCCATAGTGTTGTTTTGTTTTAAATTTTTTTCTGAGTTGATATTTGAGTTTAGAACAAAATTTACATGAGGAATGTAAATTTTGGAAATTTTTGGAGTTAGGATATGAAATCCTTAAGTTATGGGTAAAATGGTCGTTTTCCCACATGTAGAGGGTAAAATGATAATTTTACTCTAAGATAACTTGTTTCCATGTTTCTAATTGTTAGTAATTAAATTTCTAACTTTTAGAATGACCTTTTACAGTTTCTCGTATATCGCACTTTATTCTCGTAGAACGTGACAATCGAGGTAAGTTAGCTTCTAACTTACTATCAGTTTATTGTGTATGTATGATGGGTAAGGGAACTACAATTTATGTATGTATGTTATCATATATGTCATGTCATTACATGTTTATCTGTTACGCATGATTTATTCTTTTATGAATATTTATCTGTTACAAAATCTTTTATGTCATGCAATGTTGTATGTTATAAGTATGCCATGTTAAGTATGTCATATGTTACATGTATGTCATGGAATGTTTATGTTTAAATCATATTGTGCCATTTACAAGTATACGCCATGTTAGAAAAGTTCATGATATTAAATAATATCTCATGTATTAAGAAAGATAAGATATTTAAGAGTGACACGGACCTAAGCGTGTTCACCACAAGTTATGTTAAGGATGGCACGGACCTAAGCGTGTTCATCACAAGTTATGTTAAGGGTGACACGGATCTAAGCATGTTCACCACAAGTTATGTTATGCGGTGCCACGGACTCAAGCGTGGTTCACCTTATGTAAAGTTCATATAAGTTTCAGATCATGTTCAAGTTAAGTTATTCATGTCAATCACGACCCTAAATGCTAGGATGGGGTAATATCCTAGTGGAACTCCTTTGTTCACGCTGGAGTGTCTAAATAGGTGTGAAATTCCCTGGGTTGACGAAGTACAGTCAACAGGTTGCGAATGGGGCCTAAGTAACTGGTCACCGGAGCGCGCCAGGCACTAACGCCGATGGTGCCATATTTTATGTTACGTGTATTCATGGGGCCACAACAACTGTGGAGCATGAAGTATGGGGCCACAACAACTGTGGAGCATACACTACGTGAGACACAGCAATTGTGACACGTAGAATACGTGGGGCCACAACAACTGTGGAGTACGTATTAACGCACTCACAGCTGGTCTAGATACCTGTGTTGTGATGCGGTAATCGGCAGGGACACACGGCTCTAGGGGACCCGTGTAGCACCCATATGGTTACGTTATTAATCAAGACAATTAAATAAGATTCCAAGTTCATGTATTTCATGTTCAAGTCATATTTCACGTTACGTTATGTGTACGTTCATGTTAAACTTAAAGTTCAAGTACATGTTATGTTTCAAGTTCACATCCATGCTATGATTTAAGTTCATGTCACGTTAAGCTAAGCTTCTGTTTCAGTTCAATTATGTCAACTCATGCCATGTTATGTCATGTCACATTATGCTTATTATTTTATGCCATGTTATGTCAAGTTATGTTATGTTTACTTTCAATTTTGATGGTGCATTCATACCTTTATTTCTATGCATACATCATTAACCTGTGTGAAAGTTTTCTGTTAACTTGCTGAGATTTGTAATCAAATCTCACCATGGTAGTCCCAACTACCATTTTTTCCCCGAATGGTAGGCGATGTGTCAGGTTCAGAACAAGGAGCAAATACCGATAGGCTGGAGGATGTTGACTAGACGCCGCAGATGCGATGCAGAGTTTTCAGCTTCTATAGTTAGTTTCTTTTGGGACAGTATTCTAACCTTGTTAATTGAGTTACGCGAGTTACTCGATGAACTGGTTCAATAAGTGTATTTTGGTACTGTAATATAGAGTCTAGTCACCATGTTTTGAGATTACAGTCTTCTGAGACCCGTACTGTAATCGTGGTTATTTATTTTAGTATGCATGGATTATGTTTTAATTCTTTGAGATGTTATAAGTTCGGTGCATAGTATAAAAAAAAAAAAAAAGAATTATCCGCTGCGAATATTGCATAATGCTAGATGCATGTTAGGAACATTGCATCCTATATGTCATGTACGGGGGCAGGTAACCTTGTGTTATATGTCCCGACGCTTCAGATGTCCGTTCTATCCCAAGCGGAATTTGGGGGCGTCACAGCGTGCCCCTACAGGCACGCCATCCAGCACACGGCACCGGCCTGTGCCTTACAGGCAAGGCTAGTGGCATGCCTGTGGGGGCACGCCATCCAGCGCATGGCTCTAGCCCGTGCCTTGCAGGCGAGGCTAGTGGCATGCCAACCAGCGCACGGCTCCAACCCATGCCTTGCAACCCCATAGCCCAGACCGTCAGCTTGGGCCATGCATGCTCATCACCCAGGCCACCAGTCTGGGCCATGCAGGACCACCTCCCAGGCCACTTGAATGGGCACCACAGCAGCAGCACGGCATCACCATGTGCACACCATTAGGCCTAGGCTTGGCACCATGCCACACCCACCATCAGTAGGCCATGCACAGCGTCATGTCATGCTCACCATCAGACCAACGCCTGGCACCATGCCACGCCATGCAGCGAACCGCAAACCAGACCATGACTAGCCTAGTTGTGGACCATGCACCACCTTAGCCCACCATGGGCCATGCATGCCACGGCCACCATGGCCAAATTATCATTTTTATTATTTTTATTTATTTTATTTAAAGACTTGATTAATTATTATTTCATTTGTTTATTTTATTTTATTTTATTTTTCCTATGGACCTTTTGGGGGTTTTCACTTTGTAAACTCTATAAATAAGATACTTAGACATTTCATTAAGATCTTTTGGCAAATTGAACTTTGAGTGGTCGGCCATAGGGCTTGGAATTCTTCATTTTTGGTGCTCATGCACTTGGGCTCTTTTGGGGTGCAATTTGTGAATCTCCAAGGAGAGGATCTTCACCGTGCAATTCATGAATCGATGTTGATTCAATTTATCCTTTAATATATTGAGATTTCCTTTCAATTCTTTGTACAATTCATGAATCGAAAATTGTTTAGTTCCTTTTTTTTATTTTATCTTTTTGTTGGTTGATTTGGAGTGTGGAGGCCGAATCCTCCATTGGGGAATTCGGATTGTGTGGAGTTTTGCTAGATCTCTTTTGTTCATGTGATTTTTCACATGTTTATAAGATTTCCTTGAAATTTCTTGAAGAATCCCGTCTCCCAAACATTAATTTCAGACAACCTATCTTTTGCCTTTTCCACCACCTTCAATTGCCTCAAATCACAAAACACCTAGCCTCCCATCAAGCCTTACACGCCACTCACCAAATCCCATAGCCAAGAAAACCACAAAAAACCCTAGATCTCACATTGAGAGATTCGGCCATAGCCTCATTGGCTTGGCCGAAACCCTAGATCCTAAAAAGTCTCACTTCCATTTTTCCCTCCATCATTTGATTGGTCAATTTCCTTGATTGGCTCACTCCAATTCCATCTTCCCACCAAAACACATTTTCCTTATCCATCATACCCATTTTCAGCCAACCCTTGTCATCCTAGATCTCAAATCCTATTTTTTAGGAATTTCACAATTCTTAACTTTTAGGATCTCACAAGCCAACTTTGCCCTAGCCGAACACACCCCCACTAGCCTTGGCCGAACCCCTCATCAAACCTAGCCTCACTCACTCATTTCTAAACCCTAGCCAAGATTACCCTTCATCCAACCCTAGCACACAAGTGGCGCCTAGCACACCAATGGGTCACTTAGCCGTGCACCATCATCACTTAAATCGTGATCACCTAGGCCAAAACCATCCATACTTCCCACCGTTGAACCCTAGCCTCATCACACCCAAGCTCCCTTAGGGCTACACGTGATCTACACTAAGCAAAGGAGTTTCATCAATCACTAGAGAAGCAACAAGGCGAGGATTGGACCCTTAGTGTTTGAAGGCTTGACCGAGGTCCCCAACACTAAATTGGTGCTTTCATTGAGAGAAGATTTGTGCTTGGTGGAATTTTTGAGAAGTTCTCACTTCTCCAAGAGGTAAACAACGCGATAACTCAACCCTTGTGAATTTGATTGGGATGTCCACAGAGGATCTTGACATTGTTTATTTTTTGGATTGTTTGTGAATCTGAAAATTGTAGTTTGGGAGTTGAGGAGGAGGTCGGAGTAGTGTTACTTGAAGGGGTCGGCCACCCTTCAAGGTGGAGGACCTGTGGTTGGACTTGTGCTTGTGCAAGAGGGGTTGTCCATCCACAAAGGTGGGCAACTCAAGGTTGGACCTTTGAGGACTATTCTACCGTCCAAAGAGAGTTCAAGTTGCTATCCAAGCTTCACCAAATAGAAAATTTTCAGTTTGCAAGTCAATTTGCAAGTTGTTTAAGAAGCTAGTTTGCAAGCTCCATATTCAGGATCAATATAGAAACCGAAGGAGAGAGGAGTTCCAACTGGGAACGCCTAGAAATGTTTGAAGGGCATACTTCCAAGATCATGGACATTCTAGGTGAGGTCAACACTAACATGGCCGAACTAAGGATGGCCTTGAATGCCACTACTCGGGAAAGCATTGAGAATAGAAGAGCCATGGATACCATGTGGAGAGAGACCAATGAGAGCATAGAAAGATTGGAGAGAAGACTTGTTGAAGACCAAGGGCAACGCCATGAGACTAATGGACAAAGGCATGATGCTTTTGTTGATGGTGTGGAAACAAGTGTGACTGAACCTATGCATGAGCCACCTAGAGTTGAATTGAGAAGAGGAGGTCGTGGTGAGAACGACCATGTGGCCGTGGAGAGATGGATCCATGATGAGGGGAATTGTACTAGAACTCCAAGCATGAGAGGAGAATACCAAGGGGTGAGGTATAAGATTCCAAGGCATGAAGATAACCATGAGGCTGAGTATGAGCATGAAGGAGAGAGACCTTTTGGCCATGATAACCGGCATGAGAGAAGACACCATAACCATTAGGAAAATAGGAGACATCATGGTAGAAGAGATGGTGATGGTCACCACTATGATGAGAAAGTTGGAAACCGGTCTTATGACTGGGGACCTAAGAGACCAAAGGTGGACTTCCCTAAGTTCAATGGGGGGGATTCATATGAGTGGTTGGACAAGGTGGACCATTATTTCTGTGTGTATGATGTTCCAAGAAGAGAAAGAGTTTCTACGGCATGTTTTCATCTTGAAGGAAAAGCAAGTAAGTGGTGGCGTTGGCTTCGTGATCAATATGATAAAGAGAGGAAGCGCCTAGTTCCACAGTTAATCCTTGAGGGTAAGGATGTGCTTGAGGGGAGGGGGAATGTCACAACCCTTAGGAGATTTGCCCAGGACCACACCTCGACACGACTCATGGAGAGTCAGGACAGTCACATGGCTAGCTTGCTTGCATGCCTTGACTCAGACCATGACACACAGAAGGCAACCATGGAGGCTACTGGTCGCGCGCAGATCATGTCTGCAAGCTTGAGAGTGCCCTTGAGCGTGCACCTGTGCGCATGCATGCATGCCCCAGCACCACTTAGCGTGGCTAGTGGGGGCACGCCATCTAGCGCACGACACCAGCCCATCCACTATTGAACCAGATTTTTCAATAGTGAGGCCTGAAGCATTATCGACAGTCACTGAATCTGAGGCTTGGAAAGGTTGTTGTAGAGTCAAGTTGTTGAGATCATTGGTGATATATATGAGCATTTTCTCCTTTCTCCACAAACCATTGATCATCATAAGCAACATTTGACTAGGCTACAAGGGCAACAAGTTGTGGAAGACAATGCTTTCCTTTGTAAGAATAATTCATACCATGGAAGCAATTGAGGGCTTGATGATTGGTTTTGCCACGTATTTCACATGGTGCCCTATTGGTGTTCTCAAAATGAGACCCAAAGGAATGTTTTGTAGCAAAAGCAGGCTGTGAAGAAGTCTGAGTACTAGGTCCTTTGGGATTAAATTGAGATGGATATGGTTCCTTGGATGGTTGTGCTGACTTGTTCTTTGGGCAAAAGTTGCGTCTTGGATTTGTTGTGGAGAAGAGCAAATGTGGTATAAGGGAAACAAGCGTGGATTCTGCTCAATCATACCAGAGCATGTTCAGCCTAAAATCATGACAAACATTTGGTCATATATTCCATACGTGTAACTGATTCTATTCTTGTATTGTACAGATGTCTACTGTAATCTCTAGCACAATTCTAGCATTATCGTTTATGTATTTCCTAAATTAGTTTCTCTCATTCTTGTATATATCTACATAGAATCTCTATCAATAAAGTGTGGGAAAATATTCATTGAAACCTCTGCAGTGCTTATCCTCTATATGGTATCAGAAGAGCCGATCTCCAGTAACTACAATGTCTTCCTCCTCCGATCAAACTCCCAATTTTAATCTCAACACCCAACCCCCTTCCGCATCCGAAAAACCCCTTATCGCTCTCAACATCACTGCCCAAATCAATGACAAATTGACTCCCTCCACCTTTCCTCAATGGCATGCTCAATTTGAAGCACTTCTTATTGGTTATGATCTTCTCAACTATGTTGAAGGCACCTTTCGGTGTCCCTCTTCAGATGGAACCCCGACTGAAGAACTGCGCAAGACCCACTGGGTCCGACAGGATAAGCTTATCCTGAGTGTGATTTTAGCCTCTACCTCTCCGTCCATCACACCACTCATTGCTACCGCTAAATCCTCCTATAAAGCTTGGAAAAAGCTCACTCATCTTTATGCTAGCCGATCTCGAACTCGTGCAATGCAGTTAAAGGAGGAACTTACCTTAATCCAGCGTGGAAACAGGACCATCACCGAATATCTCCATGCTGTGAAGACTGTAGCCGATGAATTAGCCATCATAGATCATTCAATTTCGGATGATGACCTAACACTTTATGTGTTAAATGGCTTAGGTCCAGATTTTTGGGAGATTGCAACGCCGATTCATGCCCGCGAGTCATCTCTGACTTTTGAGGAGCTGCACGACCTGCTGGTTGGTCACGAGGCTTATCTGAGGCGCCTGGAAGCTGCAACACAAAACTTAGTTGCGTCTGCCAATTTTACAAAGACGAAGACGTCTGCAAATAGGGGAAACCATCAGCGTTTCTCTAAACACAATGACCATTCCCGTGGGCCTCAAGGCTCAAGTCCAAACCGGTACTCAAATGGAGCCCAACGTGATGGACGCCGCCCCAATACAAGTACTGGTAAGCCCAATAACTCTAACCGGCGCTACCAACCCAAGTGCCAACTGTGTGATCAGTTGGGCCATACTGCCAAGGCCTGCCCTCAGTTTCATTCTCAGAATGTCTCTATCAATTGTGCTACCACTTCTACGGGAAAAGATAAAAATTGGCTACTTGATTCAGCCGCTTCTCATAATATCACAGGTGATCTTTCCAATTTATCTATTCATTCCGAATATGATGGAACCGACGAAGTAATTCTCGGTGATGGTTCAGGTTTGGCCATCTCACACATTGGTTCTTTGTCTTTACACTCTCTGCACCGAACATTTACATTACGTGATACTCTTTATGTTCCCAATCTTTGCAAAAATTTAATTTCTGTGCATCATCTCACAAAACAAAATGATGTCTTTATAGAATTTCATCCCTTTCATTTTTTTGTGAAGGACAAGATCACGGGGGCGATCCTACTAAAAGGAGCATGTAACAATGGCATCTACACCTTTCCGGAATCATTGGTGGCATCCAAAAAGGTTGCTAATGTGCATGAAAGGACCTTCATTGATGGATGGCACGAGCGTCTTGGGCATCCTTCTCTTAAAATTGTTCATCATCTTGTTAAGAATTTTTCTCTTCCTATTTCCTCGCATAAAAATTTGTCTTCATTATGTCATTCATGTTCTATTAATAAAGCACATCAACAACCTTTTCGTGTCACAAGTCTCCAAAGTCATGAACCTCTTGAACTTATTTACACGGATGTGTGGGGACCCGCTAGTTATACTGGGATTGATGGATCACGATATTACCTTATTTTTGTTGATCATTATACAAAATATATATGGTTTTATCCCATGGCCACCAAATCTGGTGTTTCTACAATTTTTCCGCACTTCAAAAAATTTGTTGAAACTCGCTTTCAAAAATCCATCAAAACAATATATTCGGATAATGGAGGTGAGTTTATTGCTTTAAAATCATATCTCTTACTCCATGGTATAACTCATCTCACCACTGCCCCTCACACTCCACAACAAAATGGTGTCTCTGAACGTCGTCATCGTCATCTAGTTGAAACGGGCCTCACCCTTCTTCATGATGCAAATCTTGATTTTTCATACTGGCCTCATGCTTTTCAAACAGCCTCTTATCTCATAAACTGACAACCCACGTCTCTCCTACAAAACAAATCACCTTTTGAAGCTCTTTTTGGTCAATCACCCAATTATTTAAAATTTAAAAAATTTGGGTGTATTTGTTATCCTCTCACAAGGGCCTATAACTCAAACAAAATGCAACCCAAATCCCAAGCCTGTATCTTTCTCGGATATTCACCAACTCAAAATGGCTACAAGTGTTTTGAGCCCAACACGAAAAAGTGCTTCATCTCTCGCCACGTGTTATTCGATGAAAATCGAACTCACTTCAGCCAATCTTCCCCCGTGCCTTCCAAGCTCAACCCGAACCTTCGAGACCCTCATAAACTGCTCTCTCTTCACTTCGATGCCCAGCCGACTGCAATGCCCTCCTCAACGGTTTCCAACGCATCGACACCCTCGCTGCCTTCGGAAGGTTCACCTGCCATCGTTGCGTCCTCCCCAGGTATTTTCGCACCCTATGCTCCTTTAATTTCTGAGTCCTTGCAAGCTGTAGATCCCAACCCCACCCATCCGAATACACCTCCTGGTGATAATCGGACTGGGTCCTTACCAGATTTCCCGACGTCCCTTTCACCTCAACCAAATTTCCCTACAGCTAATCCTCTCCCCAATCCGAATCTCACAAACCCTAACCCAACAAACCCTCAACCTCAACGCACTCACATCATGACCACAAGATCAATGAACCAAATTTTTAAACCTAAACAAATCCACACCGTGTCAAAGCATTCCCTCCCTCAAACCATTGAACCAACAAGTGTGAGCCAAGCCATCTCTCAACCTCACTGGCGTGAGGCCATGTCTACAGAGCTCACTGCCTTGATGAAACATGGGACTTGGGATTTAGTTTTACCCACTTCTGAATGTAAGCCCGTGGGGTGTAAGTGGATATTTCGGGTAAAACGGAAGGCTGATGGTTCTGTTGATAAATTTAAAGCCGGACTCGTGGCTATGGGCTACAATCAACGCCCTGGTGTTGATTACACAGAAACCTTTAGTCCTGTAGTTAAACCAGCCACTATTAGAGCCGTACTATCTATTGCAGTGATGAATGGATGGGATCTAAGGCAAATGGACGTTAATAATGCCTTTCTAAATGGTGCCTTAACTGAAACTGTTTTTATGGCACAACCTCCGGGATTCAAAGATCTGTCCAAACCCCATCATGTGTGCAGACTAAACAAGGCTATCTATGGGCTTAAACAAGCCCCACGGGCTTGGTACACTGCCCTCAAAACTGCAATTATTCAACTGGGATTTTGAAACTCCAAGGCAGACTCTTCTCTCTTCATATACAGCCACGACTCCACTCTTTGCTACCTTGTGGTATATGTTGATGATCTTATCATCACAGGAAATAATTCATCCCTCGTGACCTCCATCATTAAACAGTTGGGTGACATGTTTTCTCTCAAGGATATGGGCTCCCTTCATTTTTTCTTGGGGATTGAAGTCATTCCTACCAAATCAGGGTTATTTCTCTCCCAACATAAATACATCCGTGAGCTTTTAGACACTACAAGTATGAGTGGTGCGAAAGATGTCTCAACCCCTCTTTCCACCACCCAACCTCTACAACTGATTGATGGCACGGCTGCTGTAGACAGCTCTGAGTTTCGTCGAATAATTGGTAGTCTTCAATATTTGTCCTTAACACGTCCAGATATCTCTTTTGCAGTCAACAAACTATCTCAATTTATGCACAAGCCCACTGCAAATCACTGGACAGCAACCAAACGGCTCCTTCGCTACCTAAAACAAACCATTTTTTATGGTATTCAGATCCACAAAGCTGGACCTTCTGTTCTAAGGACATACTCCGATGCCGATTGGGCTGGAAATATGGATGATCGCACGTCCACCTCTGCTTACATCAGTTTCTTGGGTCCGAATCCAATTTCATGGAGCTCCAAGAAACAACGTGCAGTTGCAAGATCCTCAACCGAGGCTGAATACCGAGCCCTAGCAAATGCGGCTTCCGAGACAATGTGGCTGTCTACACTTTTTAAAGAACTTCAACTTCCACTCAAAGACTCTCCTCATCTGTTATGTGACAATATTGGAGCCACACATCTAAGTTTTAACCCAGTCAATCATTCACGCATGAAACACATTCAAATTGACCTTCACTTTGTGCGTGACTTAGTTCAAAAAGGAAGCCTTCAAGTCAGACATGTTCACACTCAAGATCAGTTAGCTGACCTTCTCACCAAACCACTGTCAAAACAGCGTACAGATTTGTTGCACACCAAGATTGGTCTTGCCAATGGAAGCCCAATCTTGCGGGGGCGTATAAGGGAAACAAGCGTGGATTCTGCTCAATCATACCAGAGCATGTTTAGCCTAAAATCATGACAAACATTTGGTCATATATTCCATACGTGTAATTGATTCTATTCTTGTATTATACAGCTGTCTACTGTAATCTCTAGCACAATTCTAGCATTATCGTTTATGTATTTCCTAAATTAGTTTCTCTCATTCTTGTATATATCTACATAGAATCTCTATCAATAAAGTGTGGGAAAATATTCATTGAAACCTCTACAGTGCTTATCCTCTATATGTGGCACCATCAGTATCTACCAGAATGTTGCTGATTTAGCACCTTTACGTGGTTTAAATGTTCACTTAAAAATCTTCCAGAGAGAAGGCATTATCACGAGTAGCAAATGAGAATGAAGTGATAAAGCTATTAAAACAGAAATTTAGGCAATTGATGATCAAAGAAATCAAATTTTCATCATCAATATGATTTTCTTCGATAGCAAGCTAATCTGCCTAGAGTTTTGCAGTGTGCAAGTATTCTGAACAAGATTTGGGTCCTTGGTGAAGAGATTAAAGTTGTCTCTTCAAATGAGAAATCTCAGAACGAGATTGAGATGCAAACTTGTTTGCCAAAGCTGACCAAACTTGTTTGGAAGTGTTAAGGCCATAGATTGTGGCCAAAACCTTTTCAAAAAGTATGGCATTAATCCAACTGAGCAAATATTGATTCTTTTTAGTCCAACTTGTGAAGGCTGGGTTAAGGGATGAAGAACCCTATGTATTAAAGAGGTATTGAGGAGTGAATGGCTTAGAATCGTCAAGTATGCCCAACAAATCATGACTACGAAGCACTGCAAGAAATTGTGCAAGCCAAACAACGTAATTACTACCATCAAGTTTGACATATATAAGTTGAGTGAAATTGGGTAGATGAAATACGGAAGTGCTGGGACTAGAACTAGAGGTTGCCATAAGAGCAGTGGAAGAGGTGGTGCATGTGAACCTGGGGAAACTCTAGTGCCATGATAAAGTTTAAATGAAGATACAAAAGGCTTAAAAACAGTTTTAGCCAGGATATTGAAATAGTGTTGTATTAACCAATTTATATGCATGCACTATAGTTATTCATTTGAATTTAAATAATGTGATTTGGTTGTTGTTGTTTCTAATAGGATAATGTCACTTTGAAGTTTATCAACAATATAATTTGGTTTCTACAACTTATCTTGATTGGTATCTGTCGAGTTGTCAAATTAGAGATAGAGTCCTATGTTTGAATTGTCTGAAGCAGAGTCACTCATAACTGGGAATGAAAGCCAAATAACATATCATGACAGACTAGAATAGGGGTGTGCATCCGGATCCGGATATCCGACCAAAACCATGTCCGGATCCGGATTTCCAAACCCGGGTGGATAACCGGATTCAATCCAGATATCCGGATTTTAACCAGATATCCGAATTGTTTGTTTCTATTTTAGGATAAAAGCTGGATCCGGGTTATAACCGGATTCAATCCGGGTTTTGTAATATTTTATTTTAAAAAAAAAAACTTTATAACTTAAAAAAAAATTATAGCACTTTTTTTTTTAAAAAAAATCTAATATCATGTTCAAATTGCCTAGATTTTTTTAAATAAAATAATTTAAACACTTTTTAAAAGTTTTTTTAAAAACTAAATTGAAGAACAAAATTAAAAAAAATGCAAAATAGGTAATATTGTTGTTACATCACAATGCAAAACATAAATTTACAAAAAATAAATAAATAATAATACATCACAACTAATTAAACTAATACAATGTCATTAATTTTAACCGATAAAAAAAAACCAAGTGTATAATCCAGTTACGGATAACCGGGTTATAAAACTGGATCCGGGTTTTCCTAAACCACCCAGATTCTCCCTGATTCCGGACCGGACCGGAAAAAAAATCGGGTCCGGATGAACACCCTTATACTAGAAGTGTACATGTATTAACTTTGTCGGACAGTCTTGGCCCTTCTCTCAATCTCACAAGCTAGCTCAAGAGGTGAGACTTTTCCTCACATTTATAAACTGGCCACCAGCCCCTTTCACAACCGATATGGGACAATCCCAACAATCTACCCCTCACACATTGGGCCTAGGGTCAGAGCAGCAACAACCCATTTATCTCGCGGACTATTAGGCCAGAGATTGCTGGTAAACCTAGGCTCTAATACCAATGTTAGGTGGTCTTGGATCTCTCTCAACCTCAAAAGCTAGCTCAAGAGGTAAGACTTTCCTTCACACCTATAAACTGACAACTAGCTCCTCCCACAACCGATATGAGACAACCCCCACAAACTTTCTGGAGAAACTTTTATATATCTATTTTCAACTTTGCAATGACACTTTTCCTTAAATGTAATGATCATCAAGATAGTTTTTGTCACAAGAAATATTCCATTATTGAACTTTCAAATTGTTTCAGATTGCACCATTACTGTCATCAGCTTATGATGGGGATTGAAAGAAACCTTAAACGAGTTAAAAGATGTCAAATGGTGTGATATGAGAAAAAAATAGTTGAAGATTGGTAATTATTACATTTGTACAAAGAGATGTCACTTCGGGATGTAATATTTGTGTAGCTTAACAATCTAATATACCACATCAAATTACGTCAATTATAAATTTATTTTTGTTAAATCTTTTTGTTATTAAAATATTTCTCATATTTATACTATCTATATATATAATTTGATCTCTCTCTTCATTAATCCATTCGCATATTTTTATTAAGGAAAATCTTTTAATTAATCTTTTTTATGACTCAAATCTATGATCATGAGTAATGTTACGTACAAACTCCAAATAGACAAAATATGCATAAACCCTTTAAAAAAAAGTAAAGTTCACTAAAAAAAAATTATTTTTATTACTCTCTTTTAAGGTTGGGTCCATTTATTTTACAAAGGCTTATGCAAGATTTATCTATTTGCATGAAATTTAAGATTGGGTCCATTGTTTTACAAAATTGATGTGAGAAGATGAAAGATGTGTTTATGGTTCAGAATATTTATTTCTAAAAAGTCCACAAAACTTTACTCAAAAGAATAACATGTTCATAAAAATTATATGAGCCATTGATGATGGAGAAGTTGTGGGGTGATTTCTAAGTTAATATCATATTTTAGCAAGAAAATGATTGAAAAATCTAATCCTTGATTTTTTGTTTGGTACATATAATTTCATCATTATAATCCGGTGTACGTTTTTAAAGTTAATCCCTATACTCTTTGATTGTCCCCCACCTCAAAAGTTTTGGAATACGAGAGCGCTTATTCAACCTAGAGAACATCACAATAGTTCTTACTTCCTTTTAATTAAAATAGTTCGTTCTCTAATCGGGTATTTTGGATTCGAATTGCCGCATCCATACTCTTGGAGTGCCGAATTAGGGAAGTTATTCCTTAAGCTACTTAAGGTACACTTGCAGAAAAATCCACATTTATACTCTTGGAGCTATCGAACTAGAGGACTTTCCATTTATAATAATACTTGAGATAAACTAATTGTGGGAAACTTTTTACTAAATGTATGTTGTGACGCCCCCAACTCCTACGTACGGACACGTGGAAATCAAGGCGTCAGGATGATAACAACACGGGTCACACATCTCATCTCCGAGTGCCAAGTGTGTGTACATACAATACGTGTACAATAAAAATAACGCAACGGTAATAAAAAATTTTCAACTAAGTACCAGAATTTTGTTTAAATACAAACTCGCTTAAAACAAGCGTAATAAAATACTATAAGTTTTAACATTGTCTCAAATCCAAAATACATAAAATAAAGGCAAGGGAAATAATTTCCAATAATACAACTCCAAATCAGTACTCTGGCAGAGCCGCCTCCTCCTCATCTACATCAAAGTCTATGGTACCAAAGACGGTACCACGGGTAAGTAATAATCCAACCAAACCTCAAGATAAAAAATATATATCCATGCTACAACAATATGCATGAACATGATGTCATATGCATATACCCAAAAATCATCATTTCCCAAAAATAATCATTTTTCCAACACACGCCAAAATCTCATTTTGGCCCAAAACATTTTCTTCAAAACATTTCCTTGCCATTATCTCAGATAATGGCCCAAAAATCCAATCTCGTCATTTTTCCAGAAAATGACCCATTAACCAAACCATTAGCGCACTGTAGGCGGAAATCACAAGTAGGACTACCACCATCCCTGCTCACCACCATCCATAGGCGGGACTCTACCACCGTCCCTGCTTACCACCATCCTTACAAGTCCGTCTGTAGGCGGGAATCGCATGCGAAATTCTACCACCATCCCTAAGCCGCGTGCACCGCAGGCGGGACTCTACCACCATCTCTGCTTACCACCATCCCTATAAAAGGAATAGCATTAAATCAGAATATCAAGAATCAAGTCAGGATTAGTACAAGGCTAGAATCAGAGTATCAAGGCTGTCAAGCATATTTTTCTCCTTTATTGTAGTATTTTCTTAATTGCTTTCCTTATGTATAGTTTCCTTGTATGTATAGTTTCCTTGTGTAGCTTTCCTTTTATAGTTCCCTTGTATAGGACAGCTTGTATAGCTTCTATATATATGAATAATATACATCCTCTATATCTCAACATGTGAGATAGTTTCATCTCAATATTTCTATATGGTATCACGAGCCACAATGTGTTGACAGAGAGTGGTGTTTTTTTTTCTGTTTTAGAAATGACTTCATCATCATCTGTGTCCTCTGATACTTCTGATCCTTACCCTTATCCAGTTTCACAAAATGTTTCAAACTATGTTTCTCTCAAACTCAATTCTAACAAGTTTCTCCTATGGAAAACCCAAATGTTGAATATCCTTGAGAGTTATGATCTCCAAGGCTTCATCACGGGTGAAATATAATTCTTGCTGAATCCTCCACCTCTCAACCTAATCCACTCTATCAAAAATCGAAAAGGTCTAATAGGTTGGTCAAAGGTTGGCTAACAGCAACTCTTTCAGAAGAGGTTCTAGGAATTGTTGTAGGTTTGAAAACTGCCTTTGAAGTCTGGAAGGCTCTTGTTCATGCCTTTGCAAGAGTGTCTTCAGATCGAGGTCTTGCTCTTAAGCAAAGACTCACTTCAATCACAAAAGGATCTGATTCCTTAAGTGATTATTTGAGAAAATTCAAGACCATTTGTGATGAGCTTGCAACTATTGGCAAGCCAGTTTCTGATCACAAAAAGTCTTGGTGGCTCCTTAATGGTCTTGGCAAGGAATTTGAGGTCTTCACAGCCACAATGATGAGGCCACCTGCCCCTTCCTACTCTGAGGTAGTAACGTTACTTGAAAGCTACTCTGACAGGTATAAACTTGATGCCCCTCCTGCATCCATGGTATTCTATGGACAAAGTCTTACAAGAACAAGAAACATAATGGTACTTTCACTTCCAAGGGATGAGGTTTTGTTCAAGGAAATTCAACTGGGTCCAAAGCACCAAATCAGGGACAAACTTCTTATAATAACTCTTGTGGTTCAAACAATAGCAAACCTGCACACAGAGAAGAAATTGTCTGTCAAATCTGTCATAAAAGAAATCACACAGTCTTGAAGTGCTTTGATAGGTTTAATCATTCTTTTACACATGACAATTTTCCTAAAAGTTTTGCAGCAGTAAAGCTGGAAGAACCAGCAAAAGCTTCTTGGCATCCAGACACTGGAGCCACTGATCACATGATAGCAAATCAAGGTACTCTCCAATCTGTCACTTCCTATTCTGGTAATGATGGAATAATGGTTGGAAATGGAAAAATCTTGCCTATTACTCATACTGGTCACCTTATGCTTGGTTCTGCTCAGTCTAAAATTCACTTAAAAAATGTTCTTGTGGTCCCTGACATCAAGAAAGATTTGCTGTCAGTTAGTAGGCTAACTTCAAACTATCCTTTAAAGTTTGAGTTTGATGGCAATGGACAGAATGACACAAAGGGCCTATATGTTTTTAATGCTGCAGCATGGACTTCTACAGAAAACCAGAACTACGTTTCCTCTAGATTTCGAACAGCAAATAAAGAGAGTTGGCACTTGAGGCTTGGACACCAAACTCCACAATTCTTGATTATCTTTGTAATAATAAGCTTATTTCCTTTGATTCTAAGCAAAATGCCATGGGACTTTGTACAAGTTGTCAAATGGGAAAAGCTACCAAATTACCTTTTCTTCCTATAACACAAACTGTCACTGCTCCATTCTCAAAGATACACTGTGATTTATGGGGACCAGCTCCCACTCATTCTAGGGAAAAGTTCAGATTTTATGTTATCTTCATTGATGAAGCAACCAATTTTTCATGGTTAATTCCCTTAAAGCATAAATCTGACATGTGTCAAGCTTTTATTCAGTTTCAAAATTTTGTTACTTGTCAATTTAATGCCAAAATACAAGTGTTTCAAAGTGATGAAGGTGGCGAGTTTAATGACAAAAACCTTATCACTTATTTTCACAATCATGGCATTCTCCACCAATCTGCCTGTCCCAAAACACCAGAGCAAAATGGCAAAGCTGAGAGGAAACATAGAAGCATCACAAATCTGGGCCTAACACTGATGTTTCATGCTAAACTTCCAAACAGATTCTGCTTAGATTGTTTCTCCACTGCTGTGTTTCTTCTAAATAGGCTACCCTCCTCTGTGCTTAACATGGATTCTCCTTTCTTTAGACTCCATAAGAAGCATCCAGATTATACAGCTCTAAGGGTACTTGGCTCTACATGTTTTCCCTATCTTGGGGACTATAGATCTAATAAATTAGAACCTAAGTCATTGCCATGTGTTTTTATTGGATACAGCAGCAAGCATAAGGGCTACAAGTGCTTCTATCCCTCTACTGGTAGGATTTATATTTCAAGACATGTTGTCTTCGATGAGTCTGTCTTAACATACACCCAACCTACTCAGCTATATACTTCTTCTCCTGTTGAAGGAGATTTTTCAAGTTTTGAGGAATGTCACCATCATAGTCAGTCACCACCTTCTGCTTTTGCACCCCCTACTACAAGTTCTCTTCAAACTGATGTTGAACCCTCAACCTCAAGCCAGCAAGTCTCCAATAACTCACCAACTTTAAGTTCTCCTCAACTTGATGAACATTCTCCCTCAAGTCAGCAAGTCTTCCATAGCTCACCAATTTTATCTCACAATGTTTTTCAACCAAGTTCCCCATTACAGAATGTTGCTGAACCAGTATTACACGTCCCACCATTGCAACATCAGATGCAAACTAGGGCCAAAAGTGGTATTCATAAACCCAATCCAAGATATGCAAATTTGCATAATCCGGTACAAATACCAACAGAGCCAAAAACTATCAAGGCAGCAATAAATCACCCTGAATAGTCAACTGCAATGGAAGAAGAATTGAGAGCTCTTGCTGCCAACAACACTTGGGAATTAGTTCCAAGAACACCTGGGATGAATGTCATTGGATGTAAGTGGGTGTACAAGGCCAAACTCAAAGCAGACAACACACTGGAAAGACTAAAAAAAGCTCGGCTAGTGGCGAAGGGGTTCAGTCAAGTGGATGGTGTAGATTTTTCAGAAACCTTCTCTCCTGTTATAAGGCCAGCTACCATTAGAGTTGTTCTTACAATTGCTACTGTTAAACATTGGCCACTTCATCAACTAGATGTTAAGAATGCCTTCCTACATGGCTATCTTAACAAACCTGTCTTTATGCACCAGCCTCCAGGATATATCAATAAGGATAATCCAATGCATGTCTGCAAATTACAAAAAGCTTTGTATGGGCTTAAGCAGGCCCCTAGAGCATGGTTTGACAGGTTAAGTGATTACCTCCTTCAACTTGGTTTTTACTCGAGTGTAGCAGATCCAAGTTTATTTGTTTCACACTCAGAACATGGGGTACTAATCCTACTACTCTATGTAGATGATATGGTAGTGACAGGTGACAACCCACAAAGAATTCAGTGGTTAATCACACAGCTCAGTAATCAGTTCTCAATTAAAGACCTTGGGTTTCTTCATCATTTTCTGGGCATTGAGGTTAAAAAATATGGTTCTAATCTGTTTTTATCATAGCATAGGTACATTGTGGATCTCCTCACCCGAGCTAGCATGCATGAGAGCAAGCCATTGTCAACTCCAATGCCAACAAAAGTACAACAAAAATCTGGTTCTAAGGAGTTATTTACTGATGTCAAAACCTATCGAAGTCTTGTGGGAGGCCTGCAGTATCTCACATTTACAAGACCTGATATCTCCTACAGTGTGAACTATGTCTGCCAGTTTATGCAAGCTCCAACACTGGCTCATTTTTAGCTTGTCAAAAGAATCTTAAGATATCTACAAGGGACTGCAACTCTTGGTATCAGAATTCTGTCCAACAGCTCCCTTAATTTATATGGTTTTTCAGATGCAGATTGGGCTGGTTGCTCAACTACACGAAGGTCTACAACAGGTTTTTGCACCTTTCTTGGAGGTAATTGTATATCTTGGAGTGCAAAGAAACAACCTACAGTGTCAAGATCTAGTGCTAAAGCTGAGTACAGGGTTATGGCCTCTACTGCAGCAGAATTAACATGGTTGTCTCTCCTTCTCAAAGATCTTGGTGTTCCTTTAAACAAAGTTCCATTACTACATTGTGACAACCTAAGTGCCCTATACATGACAATTAATCCTGTTCTACATGCTCAAACCAAGCATATGGAGCTTGATTATCATTATGTCAGAGAAAGAGTAGCTCTCGGGTCACTTGAAACAAAATTTGTTCCCTCCACCAATCAACTTGCTGACATCTTCACCAAGCCTCTTCTTAAGCCACAATTTAAGCAGCTGCGACACAAACTTGGACTATGCTCTCTACCACAGCCAAGTTTGAGGGGGAATATAAGGAATAGCATTAAATCAGAATATCAAGAATCAAGTCAGGATTAGTACAAGGCTAGAATGAGTATCAAGGCTGTCAAGCATATTTTTCTCCTTTATTGTAGTATTTTCTTAATTGCTTTCCTTATGTATAGTTTCCTTGTATGTATAGTTTCCTTGTGTAGCTTTCCTTGTATAGTTCCCTTGTATAGGATAGCTTGTACAGCTTCTATATATATGAATAATATACATCCTCTCTATCTCAACACGTGAGATAGTTTCATCTCAATATTTCTATACCCTACAGTACCTCTGACTCAAACCAGTCAATCCAATCATTCAAATATACCCAAAAATCATTTCTCGTTTGAAAACTCAGTTTTCAAGTTCCAACACATGAACATGCATGCAATTACACGAAAACCCATTTTTCGTTTGACAAGACATAAATATATCCAACAATTCTCAATATCAACCAACATACAAATAACTCCATCCTCCAATCCATCCTACCCCCGACTCCTCAGACTCAGTCCGACATAACCAATCAATCACAATTTATTATTAAAGAAAAAATATATTTAAATCTAAAAGGAAGTTTGAAAAATACTTACAGCACTATATAATAATTTTTTAAGGATCAATGGCCTGCAAAAGGTAGAGGAAAAGCAACGTAACAATGTAAAAACACTATGGCCATGGGTTGTAAAAATACCCACTTTTGAATGGGGACGAACCAAGGCTTGGGATTGATAGAGAATAGCTTAGAAGTGTTTATGAAGCTAGTGGAAGTGAGGGTTGGCTGTGGGTGGCGGCAAAAACAACGGTAGAAGTGAAAAAAGGCCAAAACAGAGTTGAGCTCATGGGGGTTGCTCCGACAATGGATCGGGGCTGGAAATGGGTGGTTTAGGTCAGCAAAAGGTCAATAATGAAGTGGTGAAAAAGTGGTGGCCGGAGGTGGAACGACAGCGACGCTGGAGCTCTTGAAAGCCGCGGCTTGTAGGGATGCGTGCGGCTTAACGGCGGCTCGGATGAGACTGAGTTTTGGTGGGGAGGTTCACCGGCCAGAGGAGAAGAGAATGGGAGGTGTGGTGCATTGCACAACGGCGACCAGATGTGGTTCTGGGCTAAACGAAAAACTGACGGGAGAGGGAGAGGGGGAGTGCATCACGTGGGAGAGAGAAGAAATGGGGAGGAAATGAAGAAAAAAAAAAGGGAAAAGAAAGAGGAAGAAGAAAAAGAAAAAGAGAAAAAGAAATGAGATCCAGTCCTCACCTCTAGGGTCCAGAAACTGATCCAACGAAAATAATTTTAAAAGTTATAAATTGCATAAAATAATCTAAACATAATATCTAGCTAAAATATAATAAAACATAATAAATAACTAGTAAAAACTAACAACAAAATTTTAAATCCAAAAATAAACCAAATTAAATTAAACAATAATTTAAACACAAAATAATAATTAATATCAAGAAAGTACTTCAAAATAAATTTCCACAACTAAATAAATCCAATTAAAATTTGATAAATTTAAAATAAAAGAACCAACATTTTAATTAAATTAAAATACTCTTTCAATAAAAATACACGTAAAAATGGGATATCACATATGTGCAACTCCAAAGTTAGTCGAGCTTTTGTTCCATGAGACTCGATTCCAAAAATAATAAATAAATAAATAAGGTTCTTTCTGTGACGCCCCCAAATTCCGCTTGGGATTGAACGGACATTTGAAGCGTCGAGACATGCAACACAAGGTTACCTGCCCCCGTTCATGACATATAAGATGCAATGTTCCTAACATGCATCTAACATTATGCAATATTCGCAGCGGATAATCTTTTTCTTTAGCAATACTATGCACCAACTAAATATATCCCAAATACTTGAAACATAATTCATACATAAAGGCATACTAAAAAGCCGTGATCACCACACTAGTCTAAAATGGTTGTGATCAAAAGAATACTTGAGATACAACTCCAAAAGTACAAGTATTAACCTAAGTTAAATACTATACCATCATCAACATCGCACCGTGGCCTAGTCGACCGTATTCAGTTGGTCAGATTCCAATTCTCCTTTGGGTCCTGTAACAAGATCTACCATTCGGGGGGAATGGTAGTTGGGACTACCACAGTGAGATTTGATTACAAATCTCAGTAAGTTAACATAAAACTTATACACAGGTTAAAAATGCATGCATGGCAGTAAAAGCATAAATGCATAATTATAGTCATACATAAACATAGTATAACTTGACATATAGCATGACTTAACCAGAACTTAAGCGTGAACTGAACTTGACTTAACATGGCATGAACTTAAGCTTAAAACATAACATGAACAATCAACATAACATGAACGTGAAACATAACATGGACATGAACATAACATAACATGAACGTGAGCTTGAACGTATCATAAACGTGAACATAACATGATGTGAACATGAACTTGGAACATAACATGAACATGAACATAACATGTACGTGAGCATAACATAACATGAACTTGATCTGAAACTTGACTTAACATAAACTTGGAATCTTATTTAATTGTCTTGATTAATAACGTGCATTAATACGTACTCCACAGTTGTTGTGGCCCCACGTATTCAAGTAACATAAAACATAATACGTACTCCACAGTTGTTGTGGCCCCACGTATTCTACATGTCACAATTGCTGTGTCTCATGTAGTGTATGCTCCACAGTTGTTGTGGCCCCATGAATTCACATAACATAAAATATAATACGTACTCCACAGTTGTTGTGGCCCCACGTATTCTACATGTCACAATTGCTGTGTCTCATGTAGTGTATGCTCCACAGTTGTTGTGGCCCCATACTTCATGTAACATAAAATATAATACGTACTCCACAGTTGTTGTGGCCCCACGCATTATAAGTAACATAAATATAATACGTACTCCACAGTTGTTGTGGCCCCACGCATTATAAGTAACATAAATAAATATAATACGTACTCCACAGTTGTTGTGGCCCCACGCATTATAAGTAACATAAATATAATACGTACTCCACAGTTGTTGTGGCCCCACGCATTATAAGTACTAACATAAATATAATACGTACTCCACAGTTGTTGTGGCCCCACGCATTATAAGTAACATAAATATAATACGTACTCCACAGTTGTTGTGGCCCCACGCATTATAAGTAACATCAAAATATAATACGTACTCCACAGTTGTTGTAGGCCCCACGCATTATAAATAACATATAAATATAATACGTACTCCACAGTTGTTGTGGCCCCACGCATTATAAGTAACATAAAATATAATACGTACTCCACAGTTGTTGTGGCCCCACGCATTATAACGTAACATAATAAATATAATACGTACTCCACAGTTGTTGTGGCCCCACGCATTATAAGTAACATAAATATAATACGTACTCCACAGTTGTTGTGGCCCCACGCTATTACGTAAATAACATAAATATAATACGTACTCCACAGTTGTTGTGGCCCCACGCATTATAAGTAACATAAATATAATACGTACTCCACAGTTGTTGTGGCCCCACGCTATTATAAGTAACATACATAAATATAATACGTACTCCACAGTTGTTGTGGCCCCACGCATTATAATAACTAACATAAATATAATACGTACTCCACAGTTGTTGTGGCCCCACGCATTATAAGTAAATAACATAAATATAATACGTACTCCACAGTTGTTGTGGCCCCACGCATTATAAGTAACATAAATATAATACATACTCCACAGTTGTTGTGGCCCCACGCATTATAAGTAACATAACATAAATATAATACGTACTCCACAGTTGTTGTGGCCCCACGCATTATAAGTAAACATAAATATAATACGTACTCCACAGTTGTTGTGGCCCCACGCATTATAAAGTAACATAACATAAGATATAATACGTACTCCACAGTTGTTGTGCCCCACGCATTATAAATAACATAACATAAATATAATACGTACTCCACAGTTGTTGTGGCCCCACGCATTATAAGTAACATAACATAAATATAATACGTACTCCACAGTTGTTGTGGCCCCACGCATTATAAAGTAACATAAATAAATATAATACGTACTCCACAGTTGTTGTGGCCCCACGCATTATAAGTAACATAACATAAATATAATACGTACTCCACAGTTGTTGTGGCCCCACGCATTATAAGTAACATAAATATAATACGTACTCCACAGTTGTTGTGGCCCCACGTATTATCATAACATAACATAAGATATAATACGTACTCCACAGTTGTTGTGGCCCCACGTATTAAAGTAACATAACATGTCTTATCTTTCTTAATGCATGAGATATTAATTAATATCATATACTTTTCTAACATGGCGTATACTTGTAAATGGCACAATATGATTTAATCATAACATTTCATGGCATACTTACATGGCATACTTATAACATACATCATTGTATGACAGAAAAGATTATGTAACAGATAATTATTCATGAGAGATTAAATCATTCGTAGCAGATAAACATGTAATGACATAGCATGACATGGCATATACGATAACATACATACATAAATTGTAGTTCTCTTACACATCACACATACACAATAAACTGATAGTAAGTTAGAGGCTAACTTACCTCGATCGTCGCGTTCTATGAGAAAAGAGTGCGAAACACGAGGAACTGCACAACAGCTGGAAGAGGAACACTCAAGTCCTTAAGATTTTCACTTCTGAACTCAATTGTCATATTATGAGCACTTGCAACACCACGGCAACTTGAGGTTTCACTATACTCAGAAGAGATAATTTGACTTCATAAAGCCTTTGCACTAAAACAAGTTCATTAAAATTATCAATAATAACCAACAAACAATTCCTTTCTCAATCCATATACTCTTAGCCATAGTCAACCACAAGATGACACCAGTCACCCCAGACTATAATCCATAACACCACTGCTTCGGGACACTGTCATACAGTTTCCCAACACTACACCATGCTCTACACTTCTCTGTTACGCCATCCAACCCTTCGTGACACGCCATCCGGTGTTTCACGACTTAATACAGAGTACACTCACGTGAACTCTCTTCCATCCACACTACAAAACCCATCACTGCGATACACGTCTCACAGTGCATCGCTACGCGACACGGAGTACGCACTACGCGTACTTCCTTCGCTACAACACTCATCAACACGATGCACATCACACGATGCATCGCCATACAACACGGAGTACACTACATGCGTACTCCCTTCCTTCTACGACACACATCATTACAGCGCACGTCGCGCGGCGCGTCGCTGCATTACACAGAGTACGCTACACGCGTATTCTCTTCACACAACCCGCCGTATCACATCTACGGCATCCATCTCACGCCTATACTTCACAGCACAGTCCACAAAATACACAATCAAACTCAACACTTCACAACCACACTTCCCTTCACAACTACGCAACGAACTCCACAAATACAACTACACAATTCACAAACCAACCAACTAACTATTTTAAACGTAAAATAACTAGAGATAGAAGGTTATACCATCGACGGGATAACCCGCGCGTCGCTCGTTGTTCGTCACGAACATGCGTCGGAGGAACGTACGTGGCGGCGTACGGTGGCTGTCCACCACATAAAGTGGTAGTTTGGGCTTGAGAAAGGCTAGGCGTGGTCTTGGAAGACTCATGATTTTACAGCTGTCGATGAAGAACAAATTACGTGATTTACGGAAAAGATAATCTATACGCGTGATTCCAGATGAGGGTAAAGATGAGAGAGATGTGATTGCTGTCGGGAAATAATCCAAAACTGATAATTTTAGCGGGCTGTTACACTTTCTCTCATGTCTCTCTGTTTTCTAAACTCTTCGTTTGACATTAAAAAAAAAAAAAAAAGCCAAGAGTTGTTTGTTTTATACAATTAAAATGATGTAATTTGATTGACTTCATGGTATTTGATGCAACAAATACTCTCAGCACCTCCATCACCATCGATCACATCCTCTCCTTAATTACAAATCAGTGTCGCCTCCATTAATTGCAAACACCTCCTGATCCATCTCCATCAACTCCTTCATACCATGCATCTATTAATTAATCACCTCCATCAGTACTCTTACCACAACCTCCACCTCCTTATATCTACAGGTACGTACTCACTTCTCTTATAATTATATATCCCCACCTCCTTAACATGTCTACAAGTCACCACCGGCCACCCTATCTCCATGATCACCACCACCTCCCTATAGTTTTTAATGTCCACCGGACCACAGCCGCCATCCCCACCACCCATCACCATGCACCTTCCCACTACTTTGGGACCAACTTAATTATTCTGTTGTACTAAACCCATCACTTTTTATCTACACATTACATTATAAATGCTTTAAATGCACCCATTTTATTAATTTGGCATGCCTAATTGTGTTTTGACATGTATTTTTAATGCAGCTTATTATATAGTTGATAGAATTATTGACGTACGTACGTGGAGAAATTAAACAGATATATACTCCCATCGATCGGGGTAATTGGTTTATTAATTTATAGGAAAATACTAGTACTCCTACTGAGTAAACCTACCGAGAAAGGCTACATATTGTAGTTTTTTTTCAATTAATAATTAAGGAATTGTTTTTAATAAATTTGTGATTTTTTAAAAAAAAAATATTTAAAGTTATATAAAAAAATGTTTAAAAAAAAATAACTTACACATTCGGTATCCATTCTCGATGTATTTCTCAATGGGTGTAGCATGTCCTAGCATATATCGTTCAGCATCAATCAAAAGCAGTCCGTTCGAGACCAGTTCATGAATATGGCATATAAAATCGTACAGGAATTAATGATGCTTTAGACTTTAGTTGCAGTTTGTCCAAGCACGCAGGCTATCTAATAGTAATGTCTTTTGGTTTCCTCAATTGGACAAATTAAGTTAAGAATGTTTGGGTGTTGAATCATACTCAACTCATTTCAAATTAATTATTGATGAGATTCATTACTTTTTCAATTTTTCATAAAAAAAATTAAACTCATCTAGCTCAACCTAAAAATATTTAACTAATCTCAATAGGACCCACAAAATATTACTATTAACAATTCAACTCAATTCATCTCAATATTCAAATGTAACCTAAATTAACCATTCAAAAGCTTCTCGAGACTTTTTCTTTTCATTTTATCTTTTTGTTTTTCTTTAAGCCCTAGCCTGCATATGCTAAAAAATTTTCAAAATCAATTTTTCATCCTTCTTTCTCTTTAGAGGATTAAGTATATTTACAAGTCATCTCCGCCACAAGATATCGCCACTACAAATTACACCACCACCACCATTATTTTGATCTCCTCCATTCTCCACCACTATTTCCATCTCCACCTCCTCTGTATATGTATAGATCTTCTCCATCTCAACCGTCAACTCTTCTCTATATCTATAAATCGTCGGGACTACAATCTCCTTCACCTCATCCTCAATATGTATGTACATAAAAACAAGGACGAAGAAACAATTTTCGATACATAGAGTACTCATATATAACTCTAGTATTTAAATATGAAAAAATTTTAAATAATGGAGTCATGGTTATTATTATATATTGATCAAGTTCGTACAAGTAAAATTAAGCATGCTTGAAGGGCGGCGGCTAAATTAAGGTACGGTTTAGTTGTTGCAACTTAAATGTCATGTTCTCGTAGATGCACGAGTTTCAGCCCCAACTTTAATTAATGTGTTCTCGTAATTGAAGGGAGTGAAAGTACAATTAATAGAAGTGTTATGAGTTGTAGAAAGAAGTTGAATAATCTGTTTAGAGATGCTGGTCGGCTTCCGCGTGAGGTAAGAGGTTTGTATAGATTGGATAAGGTGGGTTTGGCTTCTATTCGACAAAGCTAGATTATATATAGTGGTTAGGTTGGTTGGGCGGGATTGATCTTTTCTGTGGGTTGGTTTCATTGTTATTTTAGGATAGTTTTGGCTAGAGTGCAGAACAGAGTATTAAGAGTGATGTGGGACACCTTTGTCCATAGAAATTGGGAAATGTTCTAACCAGTGGATTTTTTTCTGCATGCCATTATATATGGACTGTATAAACTATAAGCACCCATTAATCTTCAGTGCAATTTTCCTTCCAACAGCCAATACTAAAATGAAAATGTAAAGTTTATAGAGAAATTGAGATCGAACCCCTCCCTGTTTTCAAACCCAAACTTACCTCCATTGGTACTATGTAGACTTTCAAAACATAAGTAATGCTTAGAGGTGGGAGGCATATTCCATTAACCCCAATTTATTTGTAAAGAAGAAAAAAATGGGAGGGCCAAAAAATCAAAGGTAGATAATAGGTTAGTTAGAGGATGGAAACTGCATGCGTACACAATGTTAAACAAAATGCATGCAATGCTCTCTAAAGGGATGGCTGATCTCTATAAATTGAGAGCATCTTGATGCTCATTCACATGTACTCTGAATATATTCTCAAGGCATAGAAGCCCCCCAACCGTGGGACTTTGCAAGTGTTGGCTCGAAAAATGGCCAATCTATGGCATTACCTCGTCCATGCATTGGGATTGTTCTTGTTAGCCACCAATGTAGTAGCAGCCATTGGTGAGCCTAATTTTGTTCACTCTCCCCCTCCTAACCAAATAAGACGACCGCCAATAAAGGTCCCAAACCCACTACCACCATTCCACAATCATAGGCAACCACCTCCACTATTACCATATTACAAGAAGTCTCCTCCACCACCACCAAGTCGTCGTAAATACCCGCCACCTCCACGATCACCAAGTCGTCATAAATCCCCACCACCTCCACCACCATACTACAAGAAGTCTCCTCCTCCACCACCAAGTCATCGTAAATCCCCGCCACCTCCACCACCATACTACAAAAAGTCTCCTCCTCTGCCACCACCACGCCATCAACATCGTAAGTCTCCACCACCATACAATAAGAATTCGCATCCACCACCACCACCACATAATTCCCAAATGTCCCCACCATCGCCAATGCCAAACTACCAAAACTCCCCTCCTCCACCACAACTAGACAACCAAAAGTCTCCTCCTCCTCCTTGTGTTTCTAAATCTCCTCCACCACCATCATCATCACCTCCCCCTATTTCACCTCCAACTCCAACTCCATCACCTAGTAGTGAGCCACCATTACCAACTTCTCCATCTCCATTCCCATCCATACCTCTATCTCCAGCTCCATCCTCTTCTCTATCCCCATCTACATCCTTGTTGCCACCACCTCCTTCCCTGTCACCATCTTCATCTCCATTACCTGGAACCGAACCACTACTACCACCTTCTCCATCTCTGTTCCCATTCACACCTCTATCCCCAACTCCATCTTCGTCCTTACCTCCATCTACATTCCCAATACCACCACCATCTCTATCTCCATCTATATCCCCATCACCTATCAATGAGCCACTACCACCACCTTCTCCATCTCCTTCCCCTTCACCATCTTCATCCACATTACCTGGCAATGAACCACTACTACCACCTTCTCCATCTCCATTCCCATCCGAACCTCTATCTCCAACTCCATCTTCTTCCTTATCTCCATCTACATTCTCACTACCACCACCATCTCTATCTCCATCTATATCTACATAGCTTGTCAATGAGCCACCTCCACCACCTTCTCCATCTCCTTCCCCCTCACCATCTTCATCCTCATTAGCTAGCAATGAACCACTCTTAGCACCTTCTCCATCTCCATTCTCATCCACTCCTCTATCTCCAACTACATCTTCTTCCTTATCTTCATCTATATTCCCACTACCACCACCATCTCTATCTCCATCTATATCCCCATCACATGTCAATGAGTTACTGCCACCACCTTCTCCATCTCCTTTCTCGTCACCATCTTCATCCCCATTACCTAACAACGAACTAATACTACCACCTTCTCCATCTCCAATCCCATATACCCCTCTATCTCCAACTCCAACTTCTTCCTTATCTCCATCTACATTCCCACTACTACCACCATCTCTATCTCCGTCTATATCCACATCACCTATCAATGAGCCACTGCCACCACCTTCTCCATCTCCATCTCTATCCCCATTTCTATCTCCATCCCCATCACCTAGAAATGAAGCACCTCTAGCACCTTCTGTTTCTCCATCTCCATTAGCATCCACACCACCATCCACACATATATCTCCAAATCCCTCTTCTTCTCTATCCCTATTGTTACCACCATTGTCTCCATCCTTATCCCCATCACCTGTCTATGAGCCATTACCATCACGTTCTTCATCTCCATCTCCATCTCCTTTCACATCCCCATCCACACCTCCATCTTCTTCTTCATATCCACCCCCATCCACATCTCCACTACTACCACATTCTTCATCCCCATCACCTGGCAACGAAGCACCTCTAATACCTTCTCTTTCTTCATCTCCATTATCATCCACACCTATATCTCTAAATCCATCTTCTTCTCTATCTCCATCGCTACCACCATTGTCTCCATCTCCATCTTTATCCCCATCACCTGTCTATGAGCCATTGCCACCATCTTCTCCATCTCTGTCTCCTCCTTTAACATCCCTATCCCTATCCATACCTCCATCTTCTTCTTCATATCCACCCCCATCCACATCTCCACTACTACCACCTTCTTCATCCCCATCCTCACCTCATTTTCCATCCCTATCCCCATCTTCATCTCCATCATCATCAAAACCTCCATTTTTATCCCCATCCCTATTCACACCACCTGTCAATGAACCAATACCAGCCCATTCTCCATCTTTATCCTCCTCTCCATCTCCATCCCCATCTGCAACTCCATCTCTACCACCATCCCCATCTCCATCCCCATCCCAAGTTTTATCCCCATCCCTGTCACATGTCAATGAATCACAATCACAATCTTCCCCATCTCCATCTCCATCCTCCTCACCATCTCCATCCCCATCTTCATCCATAACTCCACTGCCACCACCCTTGCCATCTTAGTCTCCATCCCCATCCACCTCTCATTCCCTATCTCCATCCACATCTCCATCCATATCCACATCCCCATCATTACCTTCTTCACCATCCCAATCACCATTAGAACCTCCACCTCCATATATTCATCAATCACCATCACCACCCCCACGATCTTCACCACCACCACTGCAATCTCCACCACCACCTCCTCCATCTCCTCCCCCACCTAGTCACAATTTTCCTTCATCCCCTCCCCCACCCCGCTACAAGTTACCACCACCACCTAAGCCATCTCCTCCACCACCCCGTTACAAGTCTCCACCACCAGCTAAGCCATCTCCTCCTCCACCCAGCTACAAGTCTTCCCCACCATCTTCTCCATCTTCGCCTCCACCCCACTACAAATCTCCACCTGCACCATTAGGTTCATCTCCTCGTACTTAAGACTACAAGTACTTAAGACCTCAGTTCATTTACTAAGCAAATCACAATTTCTATGAGATTATGTAAGTGTGTAATGGTCTTTTTTTCCTTCCTTTTCTTTTACCCATCATTAATTATGATAATCTTTACTATTTTTTTGTAGGTACCTTATTATAAACTGATAAAAGAAAAATTGTTGCTGAAGTTCTCAGACTCTATAATCAAGCTTTGGTTTATATCATTGTAACTCAATGCCAATCAAGGCAACCGTTTAGGACAACCGAGATATGATATGCCTAGCAGCTCTTGTGCAATATATAAATGTATATTATTGAGTTGATATAATGAAACGATGGTTACATTATATTTGTTCATCAATGCAAGTAGATTCATTTTCTTCATTTGTATTGATTGGGCCATCTATCTATTCATATATATTAATATATATATATATATATATATATATATATAGTGAATAAATAAGTGGCGATGAAAGATGAATAACCAATTTTCGGATTGCATGTATGTTGTTCATATTTTTGTGTTTTGTATTTTCTATCCTATTACGTTTTCCTTTTGTGTCCATTTAAGTAGGGATGTTTTAGTCTTTTTGGTCCAACTATGTCAGAGGGTTGCAGCTTTTTTTTTTTCCTTCCGCCTTTTTATTTGCTTTCCGCCTTCTCTCTCTTTCATTTATCTTCTCCTCTTCGTCTTCTCTACGTCTTCTCTATCCGAAAGCAAACTACTTCATCTTGCTTTTTTTGGTTTCTCTCTTGGTTATTTCTCTTCATCTTCTCTCTTCTCTCTGTGTTTTATTTTCTCTTGGTGTTTTCTTTCGTGCGGTTCTCTCTTCTCTCTCTCTTGTTTTGTGTTTTTGTGTTGTTGTGTGGTGTTCATTTGTATGTTTTGAGTGTGGATTTTTTGCATTTTCCTTGAAAAAAAAATTATATGATGTTGTCTGCTTTTTCTCTTCGGATCTTTAGATATGTTGTTCTTTTGCATGTTTTGAGTTTGTATGTTGCAGATGGTTTGTATTTTTGGTGAAAAATATATTTTTTTTCATTGGTTTGTATGATCTAGGTTTGTATATTCTCGATTGTTTATATTTTTTTGTATTTTTTGTTAAAGAATAATTTTTTCCTTGGTGTTGTTGGTTTTTCTTTTTGCATCTAGACACACGTTGTTCCTTTGTACGTTTTGAGTTTGTATGTCGTGGGTTATTTGTATTTTTGGTGAAAAAATATATTTTTTCATGGGTTTGTATATTCTTCGTCTATTGTATTTTTTGTGTGGAAAAATAGATTTTTTACATGGGTTGTTACCTTTCTTTGTGGTTTTTATGTTGGTTTATCTATGTTTTATTCCATTGTGTGTTGTTGGTTTGGATGTTTTGGGTGTGTTTGTTATTGGTTTTTTGGATTTTTTTTTAAAAACAAATTTCCCATGGTCTTGCTGGCTTTCTCTCTTCGAATTTTATGTTTTGGGTTTCTATGTTGTGAGTTGTTTGTAATTTTGGTGAAAAAATGTATTTTTTTTCATAGGTTTGTATGATCTGGGTTTGTATGTTCTTCGTTTTTTGTATTTTTTGTGGAAAAATAGAATTTTTTACATGAGTTGTTCGATCTCTTTCTTTGTGGTTTTCAATTTTTTTTATGTCGTTAATTCTTTGCTTTTATGTTGGTTTGTCTGCATTTTTATGCCATGTGTATTGTTGGTTTAGAAGTTTTGGGTGTGTACATTGTCATTTTTTGTATTTTTCTTGAGTTTTTTGTTTTTTCTATTCTACATCTTGATATTCTCGGTTTCTTGTTGGATTTCTGTTTATGAATTTGCAAATTTGTTGTTCGTTTGTTGGCTTTCTCACTTTGTAGTTTGCTATTTTGTTTTGCTTGTCATTTCTTTTTTTTCAACTGGGTTATAGCTTTTCTTGCAAGTATGATTTATAAATTTGTCACAACATATAATCTATCTTTTCAGATTTGCATATCTTTTTGGATTTTTTTTTTTTTTTGAAAAGGTGTATTTTTTTCGTGGGGTTTTTTGTTTTCTATGGGTTTGCATGTTGTGGGTTTTTTGTATTTTTTGTGAAAAAATATAATTTTTTCATGGGTTTTAGCTTTTCTACCTTGGGTTTTTTTTCACATGTAGTTAAATATTTGTTCTTGTGTCATGGGTTTCAATACTCTCGATTCTTGGTATCTTTCTCTATACAAAGAGATTTTAGGTGTTGGTTTTTTTTTTTTTTTTGGTTAAAAGTTTGTTGGTATGTTTTGAGTTTGTGAGTCCTTTGGATATCAAAAATATTTATGAGACCAACACCTCCCTCATCAGTTGGCTTACAGAGCAAGTCCCAAGACACCCACTTGTGCTTAGGCTTGCCATCCAAGCTGCCCTAGATAAAATTGCTAAACAATTTATTCATGGTGTTCAGTACATATTTGCAACTGAAACCCAACACTAGCTCTTAAATCATGGCATTAATATGTCAAATGAGTTTTCAAAGGCCATCCTAGACTTTATTCGAAGTAAGTATTTCTTATGAACTTTTGTTTCCATAAAAAATACTACCATGGGTCTCTTATCCTTTATCATAAGACAAAGGTTACGAAATGTTTGAGGATTCATAAGCTCTCGATAGTTCTAACTCAAAATATTCATGACTCTTGGTGGAGCTAGTCCTCGGGAGTGACATAGAATTACCTACATTTTCAGGGGTCATTCCACGTCATTATGCTCAGTACCACTCCTATAATCACTGGACCGAGATTCCGGTATCTCCATCGAAGCGTTTACCATTCCACCACCAATGAATTTACTAGCTAACGCAAAAAGCCATATACCGTATTGATTCTGATTTTCTTTACCAAGCCAAGTATTATCTCTTTGATTCGGGCATACTCCTATACAATGCTTAATAACACCACACTAAAAGCAAATTTTGTGCAATTTTTCATATTTGGGAAATCATATTGAGTTCCGGAAGATTTAGATAATGTTGATGCTAAAGCAGGTATGGATAGGGAAGGCTCAAATAAGTTAGGTGTTGAGGCAAGGAAGGATAATTAAGGAAGGCTCAGGTGTCATGTGCATGAGCTGGTATGGGAGGCATACTTACAGAGATAGTGAATGGCTCATCACCTGTAGCATCGATCTTGGAAGGCCAAGTAGAACTAGTGCTATCCCAAGTTGGAAAAGAGTGCTCGTCAAAGACTACATGGCATGATAAGTAAACTTTGCTAGCGACTGGTTCTAGACACTTGCAACCATTATGATGGTAGCCTAAGAAAATACAAGGTTTGGACCAATATTCAAGTTTATGACTGCCAAATGGTCTCAGTGAGGGATAATACTAGTAGCCAAAAACTTTTTAGAGTTTGATAGTCAGGCTATCTCTGAAGAAGTTTGAAATAAGGAGAATGAGGACTCGTTTGGATACCTAGAATATTTCAGAATATTTATAAATAGTAATAAAATGGTTTGAGTTAAAACATTTTACTGGATTTTGAGAAATGACAAAGAAAAAATTGAATTAAAATATTATAAAATTAAAAAGAAAATTTACATATAATTTTTTAATATTATTTTTATTTTAAAATTTAGAAAAGTTATATTGTTTGTTGTATTTTTTCTTAGAGTTTGATAAATTTATAATGATTAGATGAAAAGGTTAGTATTTAAAATTGAAAAGTGTTTTATTTTTTTTTATAGATGTTTGAGGAATGAAATATTTTAAAATATATGAAAACACTTTAGAATACTTACGTCACCAAACGCACCTTGATTGTTCAAGACAATGGAAGGTAAAAGATTAATAATGTGCATAGCTGTGAGAAAGAAATCGACCTAGTATTTGTTAGACAATTAGGAGTGTGCCAAGAGGAATAGACCGGTTTCTAGAATGTGTCTCAATTTCCTTTTAGCCAGTCCATTTTGAGGAGATGTCTAGGGGCATGATTTTCAATGGACGATTCCATTTTTTTGTAAAAAATGACTCAAGTACAGAGATGTATATTGTTGGCATCCATTTGATTGGAGTTGGTTTATGGAAGTAGAGAACTGATTTTCAACTTGATGTTTGTATTTAATGAAAACTTCATAGACTTGAGATTTAGATTGTAAAGGGTTAAACCAAGCATATATTGAATAGTCATCTACAAAAATAACATGACATTTACACCTAGTTATAGAGAGGACATGAGATGTCCAAATATCTGAGTGTATAAGTTGGAAAGGGGCAGTAGAAACTCAAGTAGACGAAGAGAAAGGAAGTCTTTTGCATTTGCCTAATTGTCATGTAACACAAACGACATCTTTATTGAAATTGTGAACAAAAACTAGAAGTTTATTGTCTTTAACAATTCTAGAAACCACAGAATGTCTAATCTAAATATCCAAGTCAGTCATGAAGCGGTCTTTGTTCCAATAAAAGCTACTAGTGCACGTTTGTCTTTGAGGAATTTACTTTGAAATCACAAGGGATAGAGCTCATTCTCACTCTTGCATTTCAGAAGCAATGCCTTGGGTTTGCATGTCCTCCACACAAAAACGAGTTGAAGTAAAACCTTTGGATAGATAAGAGATTAGTAAATGCTTTAGGACAATGTAAAATATTTGAGTGATGAAAGTGTTTGTGTTTAGTGTGTAAAAGAGTTGGACCAGAGTTTTCGATAGTGAGGCCAAAAGCATTGCCGACAGTCACTACATCAGAGACTTGGAAAGGTTGTTTTAGAGTAAAGTTGTTGAGATCATTGGTGATATGAGCATTTTCTCCACTCTCCACAAACCATCGATTATCATAGGCAGCATTAGACTAGGCTACAAGAGCAGCAAGTTGTGGAGGACATGGTTGATTTTGTCGCAAAAAGTGTTCAAAATCGTTGCAATTGTCTTTTTTGTAGATTTTTGCATCAACACACAGCGGATGCAATAAAAGGGATACAACTGCTTTTTACCAACAATTTGCTTGAATCTTTGGAAATAATATTATTTCTAGCAATTATTTGTCTCTGAAAAAGGTCCTTAAAATCGCCACATCCAATCTATTAAACCATGGTTGAGATGGATATGGTTCCTTGGATGGTTGTGCTGACTTGTTCTTTGGGCGAAAGTTGCATCTTGGATTTGTTGTGGAGAAGAGCAAATGTGGCACCATCAGTATCTACCAGAATGTTGCTAATTTAGCATCATTTCGTGGTTTAAATGTTCACTTGAAAATCTTCCAAAGAGAAGGCATTATCACGAGTAGCAAATGAGAATGAAGTGATAAAGCTGTTAAATGAGAAATTTAGGCAACTGATGATAAAAGAAATCAAATTTTCATCATCAATAGGATTTCCTTCAATAGCAAGCCGATCTTCCCGGAGTTTTGCAGTGTGCAAGTATTCTGAACAAGATTTGGGTCCTTGGTGAAGAGATTAAAGTTGTCTCTTCAAATGAGAAATCTGAGAACGAGATTGAGAGGCAAATTTGTTTGCCAAAGCTGACCAAACTTGTCTGAAAGTGTTAAGGCCATAGATTGTGGCCAAAACCTTTTCAAAAAAGTGTGGCATTAATCCAACTGAGCAAATATTGATTCTTTTTAGTCCAACTTGTGAAGGCTGGGTTAAGGGATGAAGAACCCAGTGTATTAGATAGGTATTGAGGAGGGAATGGCCTAGAACCGTCAACTATGCCCAACAAATCATGACTATGAAGCATTACAAGAAATTGTGCTAGCCAAACAAGGTAATTATTACCATCAAGTTTGACATATATAAGTTGAGTGAAATTGGGTAAATGAAATATGGAAGTGCTGGGATTAGAACTAGAGGTTGCCATAAGAGCAGTGGAAGAGGTGGTGCATGTGAACTTGGGGAAACTCTAGTGCCATGATAAAGTTCAAATGAAGATACAAAAGGCTTAAAAACAGTTTTAGCCAGGATATTAAAATTGTGTTGTATTATCCAATTTATAGGCATACACTATAGTTATTCATTTGAATTTAAATAGTGTGATTTGGTTGTTGTCGTTTCTGATAGGATAATGTCACTTTGAATTTTATCAACAATATAATTTGCTTTCTACAACTTATCTTGATCAGTATCTGTTGAGTTGTCAAGTGAGAGATAGAGTCCTATGTTTGAATTGTCTGAAGCAGTCATTCATAACTGGGAATGACAATCGAATAACTTATATATTATGACAAACTAGAAGTTTACATGTATTAACTTTGTTGGGTAGTTTTGGACCTTCTCTCAATCTCAAAAGCTAGTTAAAGAGGTGAGGCTTTCCCTCATACTTATAAACTAGCCACCAACCCCTTTCACAACCGATGTGGGACAATCCCAATAATCTACTCTGCACACATTGGGCCTTGGGTCAAAGCAGCGACAACTCATTTCTCTCGCGGACTGTTAGGCTAGAGACTATTGGTAAACTTGGGCTCTAATATCAATGTTGAGTGGTATTGACCCTCTCTCAATCACAAAAACTAGCTCAAGAGGTGAGATTTTCCCTCATACTTATAAACTGACCACCAGCTCCTTCCACAATCGATGTAGGACAACCCCACCACTTTTTGGAGAAACTTTTATATATCTATTTTCAACTTTTCAACCGACACTTCTCCTTAAATGTAATGATCATCGAGATAGTTTTTGTCACAATAAATATTCCATTATTGAACTTTCAAATTGTTTCAGATTGCACCATTACTGTCATCAGCTTATGATGGGGATCGAAAGAAACCTTAAACGAGTTAAAAGATGTTGAATGGTGTGGTATGGGAAAAAATAGTTGAAGATTGGTAATTATTACATTTGTACAAAGAGATGTCACTTCGGGATGTAATCTTTGTGTAGTTTTACAATCTAATATACCACGCCAAGTTACGTCAATTTATAAATTTATTTTTGTAAAATCTTTTTGTGATTAAAATATTTCTCGTGTTTATATAATCTATATATACAATTTGATCTCTCGCTTCACAAATCCATTCACATATTATTATTAAGGAAGATCTTTAAATTAATATTTTTTATTATTCAAATCTATGATCATGAGTAATATTAGATACAAGTTCCAAAAAGACAAAACCTGCATAAACCCTTTGTAAAAAAGTGAATTTCACTAAAAAAATATTATTTTTATTACTCTTTTTTAAGGTTGGGTTCATTTATTTTACAAAGGCTTGCGCGAGATTTACTGTTTGTATGAAATTTAAGTTTGGGTCCATTTTTTAACAAAATTGTTTTGAGAAGATGAAAGATGTGTTTATGGTTTGGAATATTTATTTCTAAAAGGTCCACAAAACTTTACTCAAAAGAATAACATGTTCATAAAAATCATATGAGCCATTGATAATGGAGAAGTTGTGGGGGTGATTTATAAGTTAATATCATATTTAAGCATGAAAATGATTGAAAAATCTTATCCTTAATTGTTTTTTTTTGTACATATAATTTCAGCAGTATCATCCGGTGTACATTTTTAAAGTTAATCCCTATACTCTTTGATTGTCCCCAACATCACAGTAACTCTTACTTCCTTTTAATTAAAATAGTTCTTTCTCTAATGGAGTATTTTGAATTCGAATTGCAGCATCCATACTCTTGGAGTACCGAATTAGGGAAGTTATTCTTTAAGTTACTTGAGGTATACTTGCAGAAAACTCCGCATTTATAATCTTGGAGCTGTCGAATTGGAGGAATTTCCATTTTTAATATTAATTGAGATAAACTAATTGTGGGAAACTTTTTACTAAATGTACGTGCACCTCCAAAGTTAGTCGAAGTTTTGTTCCATGAGACTCGATTCCAAAAATAAAAATAAAAAAGTTCTCTCTCATGTCTCTGTTTGGCATAAAAAAATAAAAATATATATTAAAAAAAAAAGAACTAAGGAAGAGTGGTTTGTTTTATACATGTCTAGAAATCACCACCGGCCACCCCTATCTCCATGATCACCACCACTGTCCACTAGTTTTTAATGTCCACAGGACCGCCGCCGCCATGCCCCTTCCCACTACTTTGGGACCAACTAATTAATTATTCTGTTCTACTAAACCAAACACTTTTTGATCTACACATTACATAAATGCTTTACATGCACCCATTTTATTAATTTGGCATACCTAATTGTGCTTTGACATGCATTTTAAATGCATCTTATTATATAGTTGATAGAATTATTGACGTACCTACGTGGAGAAATTAAACAGATATATACTCCTATATATCGATCGGGCCGGGTAATTGGTTTATGGAAAATGCTAGTCCTACTGAGTAAACCCACTGCGAAAGGCTACATATTGCAGTTTTTTTTTTAATTAATAGTTAAGGAATTATTTTTTAAAAAATATATATATTTGAAGGGATCTAAAAAATGTTTTAAAAAATAAAATAAAAATTACACATTCGGTATCCATTCTCGATGGATTTCTTAATGAGTGTAGCATGTCCTAGCATAGATCGTTCAGCATCCGTTCGAGACAAGTTGATCATGAATATGGCATATAAAATCGTACAGGAATTAATGATGCTTTAGACTTTATTTGCAGTTTGTATACATATTCTATATCATCCCAACTTGTACGTCCAAGTACACATGTTTTAGATTTAGAGATGGGATGATATGGTTTTAGATGAAAGATAAAAATTGAATAAAATATTATTATTATTTTTTTGAGATTTGAAAATTTTGAATTAGAATTTGAAAATGTTGAATTATTTATTTTATTTTGTATGGAAATTTAGGTAAATTGTAATGATGAGATAAAATAAGATGAGATCACTTCCCAATCCAAACGAGGAAGTACTACCTAGCTTTTTGGTTTCCTCAATTGAACAAATTAAGCTAGCTAGAACCATGGTCTATAAATTTCTGAATTAAGCAATATATGTTTAGTTGTTAAACCAAATTCAATTCATTTTAAACAAATTATTTATAGGATCTATCCACGACTTTTTCAATTTTTTATAAAAAAAAAAAAAGTTATTTCTCTCAACTAAAAAAAGTTAAACTCATCTCAATAGGATCCATAAAATATTATTATTTACAATTCAACTTAATTCATCTCAACGTCTAAATGCAACCTAAATTAGCCATTCAAAAGCTTCTCGAGTCTTTTTCTTTTTAATTTTAATTTTTTGCTTTTCTTTAACACCTAGCCTTTCATATGCTTAAAATTTTCAAAATCAATTTTTCATCCTTCTTTCTCTTTAGGTAATTAAGTATATTTACAAGTCACCTCCAGCACAAAATATCGCCGCTACAAATTACACCACCACCACCATTATTTTGATCTCCACCATCCATATTACAAAGTCTCCTCCATTCTTCATCACCACTATTAATTCCATCTCCACCTCCTCTGTATTTGTATAAATCTTCTCCATCTCGGCCGTCAACTCCTCCTCTCTACATCTATAAATCATCGAGACCACAATCTCCTTCATCTCATCCTCAATATGTATGTACATATAAACAAGGAGGAAGAAACAATTTTTGATACATAGCGTACTACTCATATATAACTCTAGTATTTAAATATGAAAAAAATTTCAAAAATGGAGTCATGCAGGTTATTATTATTATATATTTATCAAGTTCTAATTGTATATGTAAAATTAATTAAGCATGCTTGAAGGGCGGCGGCTAAATTAAGCTACAGTTTAGTTGTTGTAACTGAAATGTCATGTTCTCGTAGATGCACGAGTTTCAGCCCAACTTTAATTAATGTGTTCTCCTAGCTAGTTGAAGGGAGGGAAAGTACTACAATAAATAGATGTGTTATGAATTGTAGAAAGAAGTTGAATACATGTGTTTTTTTATCTGCCAAAGGGTTATAGTTTCTGCCTATGCAAGCTGTCAAACAAGTGGACAAATGTTGGCAATTAACTTCTCTGAAAAATGTGTTCAAACCATAGAACTTAATTAACATTCTCTTTATGGAGTTTTTGGTGGATATCAGTCATGTTGATGTGCATTGCGGAGCGAATAAGCATCTTTTTTCAAGTTTTTATTTGAAAATCTCAAGTGAGAAAAAGAGAACGCACGTAGAATAAATCCATTACAAGAGAAGCAGGCTTTTGTGACTAAAATTTAGTGACCAAAATGACTATTTCTGACGGTTTTGTTGGAAATAGTCCTTTTGGTCACTAAATTTTGATCACAAAAGCCCGCTTCTCTTATAGTGATCCTATAATATTTATTGCTATCTTATAAATATTTCAAGCAGTATTAAATGAATAAGATAAATAATGTAAACTCTACTTGATATATCTATCTCTCTTCTATTTAAAACCATCAAATTTAGACAAGAATTTTTGAGGATCTTGAACCGAATGAAGCCATAGTTGAAGGGAAATTCTAGGATAGTTTTAGCTAGAGTGCAGAATAGAGTATTAAGAGTGATATGGGACACGTTTGTCCATAGGAATTGGGAAATGTTCTAACAAGTGGATTTTTCCTGCATGCCATTATATATGGACTGTATAAACTATAAACTCCCATTAATCTTCAGTGCAATTTTCCTTCCAAAACAAGCCAACACTTAATGAAAATGTAAAGTTTATAAAGAAATTGAGATCGAACCCCTCCCTGTTTTCAAACTCAAACTTTCCTCCATTGTTACTATGTAGACTTTCAAAACATAAGTAATGCTTAGAGGCGGGTGCCATATTCCATCAACCCCAATTTATTTGTAAAGAAGAAAAAAATGGGAGGGCCAAAAAATCAAAGGTAGATAATAGGCTAGTTAGAGGATGGAAACTTCATGCGTACACAATGTTAAAACAAATGCATGCAGTACTCTCCAAAGGGATGGCTGATCTCTATAAATTGAGAGCATCTTGATGCTCATTCCCATGTACTCTGAATATATTCTCAAGGCATAGAAGCCCCCCAACTGTGGGACTTTTCAAGTGTTGGCTAGAAAAATGGCCAATCTATGGCATTACCTCGTCTATGCAATGGGATTGTTCTTGTTAGCCACCAATGTAGTAGCAGCCATTGACGAGCCTAACTTCGTCCACTCTCAACCCACTAACCAAATAAGACGACCACCAATAAAGGTCCCAAACCCACCACCAGCATTCCACAATCATAGGCAACCACCTCCACTATCACCATATTACAAGAAGTCTCCTCCACCACCACCAAGTCATCGTAAATCCCCACCTCCGCCATCACCAAGTCGTCGTAAATCCCCACCACCTCCACCACCATACTATAAGAAGTCTCCTCCTCCACTGCCAAGTCGTCGGAAATCCCCACCACCTCCACCACCATACTACAAGCGGTCTCCTCCTCCACCACCAAGTCGTCGTAAATCCCCACCACCTCCACCACCATACTATAAG
Organism: Carya cathayensis; assembly: GCA_011037825.1. Classification (NCBI taxonomy): domain Eukaryota; kingdom Viridiplantae; phylum Streptophyta; class Magnoliopsida; order Fagales; family Juglandaceae; genus Carya; species Carya cathayensis. The sequence goes on along the minus strand of QGSO01000485.1, from coordinate 251,291 downwards.
AAGTCTCCTCCTCCACCGCCAAGTCGTCGGAAATCCCCACCACCTCCACCACCATATTACAAGAAGTCTCCTCCTCCGCCACCACCACGCCATCAACATCATAAGTCTCCACCACCTCCACCACCATACAACAAGAATTCACCTCCACCACCACCACCACATAATTCCCAAATGTCCCCACCACCACCAATGCCAAACTCCCAAAACTCCCCTCCTCCACCACAGCTAGACAACCAAAAGTCTCCTCCTCCTCCTTATGTTTCTAAATCTCCTCCACCACCATCATCATCACCTCCCCCTCTTTCACCTCCAACTCCAACTCCATCCTCATCTCCATCACCTACTAGTGAACCACCAATACCAACTTCTCCATCTCCATTCCCATCCATACCTCTATCTCCATCTCCATCCCCATCTACATCCTTCTTGCCACCACCGTCTCCATCTCCTTCCCTGTCACCATCTTCATCTCCATTACCGGGAACTAAACCACTACTAACACCTTCTCCATCTCCTTTCCCATCCACACCTCTATCTCCAAATCCATCTTCATCCTTATCTCCATCTACATTCCCCCTACCACCACCATCTCCATCTCCATCTATATCCCCATCACATATCAATGAGCCACAGCCACCACCTTATCCATCTCTTTCCCCCTCACCATCTTCATCCCCATTACCTGGCAACAAACCAATACTACCACCTTCTCCATCTCCAATCTCATATACACCTCTATCTCCAACTCCATCTTCTTCCTTACCTCGATCTACATTCCCACTACCACCACCATCTATATCCCCATCACCTATCAATGAGCCACTGTCACCACCTTCTCCATCTCCTTCCCCCTCACCATCTTCACCCCCATTACCTGGCAACAAACCACTACTACCACCTTCTCCATCTCCAATCTCATATACACCTCTATCTCCAACTCCATCTTCTTCCTTACCTCCATCTACATTCCCACTACCACCACCATCTATATCCCCATCACCTATCAATGAGCCACTGCCACCACCTTCTCCATCTCCTTCCTCCTTACCATCTTCATCCCCATTACCTGGCAATGAACCACTACTACCACCTTCTCCATCTCCAATCTCATATACACCTCTATCTCCAACTCCATCTTCTTCCTTACCTCCATCTACATTCCCACTACCACCACCATCTATATCCCCATCACCTATCAATGAGCCACTGCCACCACCTTCTCCATCTCCTTCCCCCTCACCATCTTCATCCCCATTACCTGGCAACGAACCACTGCTACCACCTTCTCCATCTCCAATCTCATATACACCTCTGTCTCCAACTCCATCTTCTTCCTTACCTCCATCTACATTCCCACTACCACCACCATCTATATCCCCATCACCTATCAATGAGCCACTGCCACCACCTTCTCCATCTCCTTCCCCATCACCATCTTCATCCCCATTACCTGGCAACGAACCACTACTACCACCTTCTCCATCTCCAATCTCATATACACCTCTATCTCCAACTCCATCTTCTTCCTTACCTCCATCTACATTCCCACTACCACCACCATCTATATCCCCATCACCTATCAATGAGCCACTGCCACCACCTTCTCCATCTCCTTCCCCCTCACCATCTTCATCCCCATTACCTAGCAACGAACCACTACTACCACCTTCTCCATCTCCAATCTCATATACACCTCTATCTCCAACTCCATCTTCTTCCTTATCTCCATCTACATTCCCACTACCACCACCATCTCTTTCTCCATCTATATCCCCATCACCTGTCAATGAGCCACAACCACCACCTTCTCCACCTCCTTCACCTTCTCCACCTCCTTCCCCCTCACCATCTTCATCCCCATTACCTGGCAACAAACCACTACTACCACATTCTCCATCTCCTATCTCATATACACCTCCATCTCCAACTCCATCTTCTTTCATACCTCCATCTACATTCTCACCACCACCACCATCTCTATCTCCATCTATATCTCCATCACCTATCAATGAGCCACCGCCACCACCTTCTCCATCTCCTTCCCCGTCACCATCTTCATCCACATTACCTGGCAACAAACCATTCCTACCACCTTCTCCATCTCCAATCCCATCCGAACCTTTATCTCCAACTCCATCTTCTTCCTTACCTCCATCTACATTCCCACTACAACCACCATCTCTATCTCCATCTAAATCTCCATCACCTATCAATGAGCCACTACCGCCACCTTCTCCATCTCCTTCCCCGTCACCATCTTCACCCACATTACCTGGCAACAAACCACTACTACCACCTTCTCCATCTCCATTCACATCCGAACCTCTATCTCCAACTCCATCTTCTTCCTTATCTCCATCTACATTCCCACTACCACCACCATCTCTATCTCCAGCTATATCTCCATCACCTGTCAATGAGCCACAGCCACCACCGTCTCCATCTCCTCCCCCACCTAGTTATAAGTCTCCACCACCACCTCCACCATCTCCTCTCCCACCTAGTTACAAGTCTCCACCACCACCTCCTCCATCCCCACTTCCACCTCGCTACAAGTCTCCACCACCACCTAAGCCATCTCCTCCCCCACCCCGTTACAAGTCTCCACCCCCACCTAAGCCATCTCCTCCACCACCGCGTTACAAGTCTCCACCGCCACCTAAGCCATCTCCTCCACCACCCCGCTACAAGTCTCCACCGCCACCTAAGCCATCTCCTCCACCACCACGCTACAAGTCTCCACCGCCACCTAAGCCATCTCCTCCTCCACCCCGCTACAAGTCTCCACCGCCACCTAAGCCATCTCCTCCTCCACCCCGCTACAAGTCTCCACCACCACCTAAGCTATCTCCTCCTCCACCCCACTACAAGTCTCCCCCACCACCTTCTCGATCTCCGCCTCCACCCGGCTACAAATCTCCACATCCACCATCAGGCTCATTTCCTCGTACTTAAAACTACAAGTACTTAAGACCTCACATCATTTACTAAACAAATCACAATTTCTATGAGATTATGTAAGTGTGTAACGGTCTTTTTTTTCCTTCCTTTTCTTTTACCCATCATTAATTATGATAATGTTTACTATTTTTTTTTTTTTGTAGGTACCTTATTATAAACTGATAAAAGAATAATTGTTGTTGAAGTTCTCAGACTCTATTAACGTGCTTTGGTTTATGTCATTGTAACTCAATTCCAATCAAGGTAACCGTTCAGGACAACCGAGATATGATATGCCTGGCAGCTCTTGTGCAATATATAAATGTATTTTATTGACTTGATATAATAAAACGATGGTTACATGATCTTTGTTCATCAATGCATATAGATGCATTTTCTTCATTTTAATTGATTGGGCCATCTATCTATTCTTAGTTTTCTTAATATATATGAATAGATTGATGGTTGATGCCATTGTCTCTCAATATCTCTCTCGATCGTATTACATAATTTCTGTTGAAAAAATGAAAGAGGATAATCAAAGAGAGGGGTTATCTGGTTAGATAGTAAGCTGAACGATTGCAAATCCATCTCTTAGAAAAATATTACTTCCCACTCAAGAACGGCTTTTGCAATAAGGAACCCAACAATATTGTCCTCAAGGTATAACATTTTTGCAAATAGTGGGCATATTCCAATTACTGAATATATACTATTATTAAAATAGAATAATATATTGTAGCAATGGATAAAAATGAAGAAGAAAGAAAATTAATTCGAAAATTTTGAACAAAATAGTATTTATTAAGAAAATAAAAACGATTAATGAATATTGTTAAAGTAGCAGTTATTGAAGTTCAAAGAATCCTAACAATTAATGAAAGTTACAACAATTGAAATAAAAATAGAAAATTTCATTAACCAAAAGACACTTCTTTTAGTTTAAACAGTCATATCTATATATAGGACTGTTGTCAAAAAAGATTAGCACAAAGTTCCCCAAAAGCATCAGTGTTAGGCGGCGCGCGCATGTATTCTAATTTTATAATTTCTAGTGGAACACATCTATTTATAAAGCACTAAGGTCTGGTTTGAATAGAGAGATGTTTATATCTCATCACATCTCATTTCATCTTATCTTAAGATCCTGCAAACATCATAAACATTTTTCAATTTTAAATTTTCAACTTTTTCACCTAATCATTATAACTTTCTTAAACTTCTAAACAAAATACAAAAAACAATTTAAGCTTTTTCAAATACTAAAACTAAAATGAGTTCTGTTTCATACAGTCACTTTTTCGTATTTTTTGCGCATTCCACTAATGTGATTAGCCAAAGAAATTATTTTATATTTAAAAAGGTGACGCAGCCAATCAATCAATAGAATACGCAAGGAGTATGTAAAAGTGATTGCCAATCTCATCTCAACTCAAATATCTCACTATTATTCACAAGTCATCTCATCTCAATTTACTATCCAAACCAAGCCTTTAAAAGTTGTGATGCGTCATTCTAACGTGGGACTAAGAAAAAGGCTCAATTGGAGATCAGAAACTTTAAAAATAAAACAAAAAATAAAATAAAATAAAAAGATAAAATAGAGGTAAACTTAAGATACTTTGATATACGCTAACAATTTCCATGAACTCAAGCATGGAAAGTAAAGTTGTTTGAATAATTACCTCTCCATTAAAAAGTGGAAATTTTGAAGACGGTATAAACACAACTTTAGCACATTTTCTATACAATGTTATCATTAGATTGACTCAAAATAAAACGATAAAACATCACCATAGGTGCTAAAATTCTTGATAAAATTTCTTTGTGACAATTCTTGTTAAGATATTATGGCTACTTCTAAAGCGTCATTGTAACAGTAATAGCATGTTAATCATATAGTCTTTAAATGACCCACAAAAATATATCCAGTTCTATAAAGTTTTTTATTTTTTTTTTTTTGGACGGAACCCCAATTTTATTAATAAACCCGTCACTTATGATGGAAGAATACCGTGGAAAGAATCAGAAACTTGAGGGTTAACAAATATGCAACAAAACCAAACGCAAGTGTAAAAAAACAATTACTACTATAGAAAACAAGAACTATACATGAAAATAATTCCAGAACAAGTAAACCATAAACAAATAAAACCTTTCATGATAAGAAAATTAAAAACCTCCCAGCCTTATTGACTTTTCCGAAGATAAGGAAAATCTCCTTTATCAAGTCTTATTAAACCTCTTATTAAAGAAGGGGTTTCTAAAGATGAAAACCACAAACTTTTATCAAGTTTTATAAAGTTTCATCATCATGGAATTATCTTCTTCAATAAGGGTTCTGATCTAACTAATTATAAAGTAGTTTGATAATAACAACTTTGTTGACATAATATTAATATTAATGAATTTAACTTCAACCAAGATGTGGTGTTGATCCCTCTAATTTTACACCCTAGCCTCCCACATCAACTTTCTATTGAATGATAAAATAGACAAATCCACACTAGATTACACAATATTAAAAACTAAAACTTTGAAACATGAAAGGGTGGTTTTCTAGCTGCTACTTGGGGACCGGGGTGGCCACCACCATCAATTTTTATTATGATAAGTTTCGATTTTTTAAAGAGCTTGCACAAAAATTGCATATTATTTTGTAAGTGCAATGTACTTCTTGTCCTAGGCATAGAAGTAATTACTAAAAATAAAGTTGTTAAACAATTTAATTGCTCCATCAATTTCTCCCGTTAAGGCTAGCTAGGGTTTCCATTCGTAATTATTAAATGATGGGAGAAGAAAAGTTGTTGACTAGAAGACAGAAGCATCCCCCTACTGAATGATGGAAAGGAAGGAGAGGAACCCTCATTGAGTGAGGTATTGTTGGAGCAAAACAAAAAAATGTGCCTTTCTTAATGTTTAAGGGAAAACAAAAAAAACCAAAAAAAAAAATGCACCCATCGATGCAAATGCTCGATAGATCATTATTCTACATAGCATTTCTCAAAAAAGTATCATGAGAATTTGAAATTTCATTAATGACAAATATATAAAGGTGCAAGTATGAAAAAGTTGTTGAGAAAACAAAAGAAACTTCAGAGATCTAAAAAAATAATTGATATAAAAAATTGTTAACAGACAAAAATATTTCAAAATGAGATTAATGTGCTAAAATTTCTGTCTTGGGGGGCAAATGATCTAAATTTGTGGGCTCCTTAAAAAAATTAGGTACATGATAAGGTTTTAGAGTAAACTCACAAGTGACATGGCTTAAGTAGTATGTCATATTATAAAATTATTTTTATTGTAAAATAGATCTTAATATATCACGACATAAAATTTTATTAATTTGTGAGTGTACTTTTATAAAATCTTTTTATAGACATTGCAATACTCTTTTGTTAAACATGGCGCTTTAACGATATTTACTAGCTTCCAAAAATCAAGATAGCTCACAAACTCTTCTCTTGAGAAAAATCTTAATTATAACCTCAAAAATGTTAATAAAAATTTACAGATAACGAAATTTTGTACTTATATATATCACCAATTTAAATGCTAATTGATTATGCCAAAGATTAATGCGGTAGTTGTAGCACAGCTTTGGAGTGTTGATTTCACATAGAGAAAAATTAAAAAAAAATAGAAGAAGGAACAAAGAAAAATATTAAACGATTAATGGAAAACAAAGATTAATTTTAAACGTAAATTAAAGTAAAGCAAAGTGGCTCACGAAAAAAATACTCAAATTTGACAAACAATAAAGCGTCGGGAATCTTTTACACAAATCTGATATTTTAATTATTCTTAATTCAATTAGGAACTCAATTCTCAAAATTCTCAATCAGAGGGTATAGATTTATAAACCAAAATTAAACCAAATATAACCCTTTGAAAAATCATTCACCACTTTTAAAATACGTAAATTATTATCACTGTTGAGAAAATCTAATGACGACAATATACTCAGAGAGCGATATTGCAGCAAAGAATTAAATCAATATAGATAAATAATTGATTCAAACATAATCAAAGAACTAATCCATTAAATAGAAAAAGTATGACTGAATACATAAACAGAATAAATTCAATGATTATTCAGAGAAGAAAACATCAATAATGAATTGAGAATGATAAAACAAAAGAGTTTTAGTAATTAAAAATCAAACACATAAATTAAAAATACCATCTAATGTGAAAGTTCATCTCTAACCCTACTTGAGAATTTAGTTACCCATAAATATAATCGACAACAAAAATCTCAAGAGAAAAATAAAACAAACGACAACCATGGAAATTAATTTCATCTCTTCGTTCTTCAATCCATCCTCTCACCACGGCGCTGCTGGTTCTTCCTCCAAGTTTCATGCTAATGATTTACTTATACAAAAACTCTTGTTGCAACCGCCTGGAGAAACCCCCGTATAACAAGCGTCCAGGTGGAAACAAACGCAACGTTCCACTGGTGTTATTGCCGCTTTGCAGAACTACTTTTCTAAGGAGAAAATATCAAAAGTTAACCTACCGAAGCTTCGCCAACAAGAATTTAGAAGATTCAAGTCATTTATTGCTATTGTACTTCCAATATTGATGAAGAAACTGTAGCTCTGTCTTGGTTCAGAAGCTTCAAAATGCTCTTTCCTCCTTGGAGCGTTTCCCTGTTGTGCTGAGTCATTCATCAAGGTTGAAAGTGCAATTCTTTCCTTTGGACTGAGTGCATTGTCTCAGCCTTTCAAGTTGCGTATATGTAAAGCCCAAGGTGAGAAATCTCTCCGTGAAAATTCATCTAATGTTGTACTAATCGATCCATTAGCAAGTTTACCAACTGTTGAAGAATTCCTTTGACCCCGACTCTAGAGAGGTAAGTCGGGTCAGAAATCATCAACATATGCAAGGAAATTTGAGTCTGGAACTACAGCTATGTGAGCTGGTGCTTCTTCTCCATCTACTTCTACTCCCGCTTTCGTCATTAGTCAGCATTCTACCAGATCCACAACACTCGTTGGAAATTCCAAGCATGTCCGTCTTCTTTTTTTTCTTTTTTTTTAAATATATCAATTATGAAGGCTAAACCTGGTTTCCTTTTTCTATTTCTTGGTGGAGAAATGTTTCAAAATCCTATTAAATCTGGATTGTGGCCTTGTACGAACTGCTTCAAAGAAGCATCTGGTATGCAACTCGATGGAAGAAGACTTTACTTTGGCCTTTTCTTTACTTTTTTCTTTTTCATTTTTACTTTTTTGTTTTCTTTTTCTCTGCCACGCATAGCCGATTGCATCTCATTTGCGCATGCCGATTGTATGTAGCAGTTCTGATACTTATATAGGGTAGGAAAGAAAACCTCATGATTCCCGTATAAAAAAATTGCCTAAATTTTAAGACTCATCTTGGCAGCCACATATGTGTTTTAGGAGTTTGAATTTGGAAATATTTATGAAAGACAAATTTATAGCCCTTTAAGATAATTTTCCAACACATTAAGAATCGCATCAATCCTATATGTGAGCAGAAAGTTACGATTAAAATACTAAAATATGTCCACGTTGTCTCCTAGCAAATTTTGAACTTAGACTTCTTGCAATTTTTTTTTTTTTGTGATTTTTTATTTTTTTTTCTTGATCCAAATTGCTCTCAAACCCCATGATAGACCTCCTTTGAATTTGATTGGGCTTTGGTTTGCTCTTTTATAAACTTTGAAATTAAACATAAAAATCTGTTTAGGAGTATCCCAAAGTAAATTGAAAGTCAATTCAATAATACATATTAATTTCTATTATTTATATTCACATTTTTGCATTTTAATTCAATAATAAGATATTTAGAGTGCACTTTCGCACACTCATCATTAATATATATTAATTTTTTTATTATTTTGGGTAAAAGTAGTTGATTAATGAAGGTTCTCTTTAGATTCTTGTCGCTGATCTCTACATTACTGAGATATTGTGTTAATTCCTTATGCCTCCGATATATTAACTTAAATTTTACTCGTTTTGCTCTAAGACTTGAGTGATCGATTATCAATGGGTGTTCTGATCTATTATGGTTGGTTTTTCGTTTTGTTCTTGGCCTGTAATTATAGCATTTTAAAAGAACAGCTAAACTACACACCATCCTCTTCGCATTTTAAAAAAATAGCTAAATTTTAGCATTTTAGCCGTTAGGACTACATGTCTGTCTCCGAGTGTTTTAGGATCAACGTGCTTTGTACATAACAACAACAATAATAATAATAAAACCGCTTAAGGAAGTTCTTTATTCAAGATATCAAATTATAGGCATATAATTCCTTTAGGTCGACACTGAGTATTTTCCAAGCTTACACACTACTTACATACGGAAATGATACTGTGGTTGTTCATACTTATGGATCACAAGTTAAGGATATCTATTTCTTGCTCTTATTGTACAGAAGGATACACCTGTTTCTAGAAATTAAATACAATGCTGAGAACTTCAACCATACATAAAATCCAAGGGCTGTGGTTACTAGTGTAGCAAATCAAACTGATTTAAGGGTTGGATTGAACTTAATGCCACTTTGCCGGTGGTGGTGATTTGTAATAATAAGGGGTTGGGGAAGACTTGGATGGCGGAGGAGGTGATTTGCGGACATATGGTGGATATGCCAGGTGAGATGGGGGAGGAGACTTGAATGGTCGAGGAGGTGACTTATGGGAGTAAGGAGGATGTGGCCAATGGGATGGAGGTGGAGGTGACTTGTAAACATATGGAGGGCGAGGTGAAGGAGATGGTGGTGGTGTTGATTTGTAAATATAAGGAGGTGGAGGAGATGGTGAGGGTGATGGTGGAGACTTGTAGACATAAGGAGGAGGTGATAGTGATGGAGGTCGTGGCGATTTATAGACATATTGAGGCGGAGGTGATGGAGATGGTGGTGGTGGAGATTTATAAGCATAGGGAGGTGGAGGAGATGGTGAAGGTGGTGGTGGAGACTTGTAGACATACGGAGGAGGAGGAGGTGATGGTGATGGAGGTGGTGGCAATTTGTAGACATATGGAGGTGGAGGTGATGGAGATTTATAAACATAGGGAGGTGGAGGAGATGGTGAAGGTGGTGGTGGAAACTTGTAGACATAGGGAGGAGGAGGTGATGATGATGGAGGGGGAGGAGACTTGTAAACATATGGAGGCGGAGGTGATGGAGATGGTGGAGGTGGAGATTTATAAACATCGGGAGGTGGAGGAGATGGTGAAGGCGGTGGTGGAGACTTGTATACATACGGAGGAGGAGGTGATGGTGATGGAGGTGGAGGCGACTTGTAAACATATGGAGGCAGAGGTGATGGAGATGGTGGTGGTGGAGATTGATAAACATGGGGAGGTGGAGGAGATGGTGGAGACTTGTAGACATACAGAGGAGGACGTGATGGTGAAGGCAATGGAGGAGACTTGTAAACATATGGAGGTAGAGGTGATGGAGATGGTGGTGGTGGGGATTTGTAAATGTAAGGAGGTGGATGAGATGGTGAGGGTGGTGTTGGAAACTTGTAGATATAGGGAGGAGGAGGTGATGGAGATGGTGGTGGTGGTGATTTGTAAATGTAAGGAGGTGGAGGGGACGGTGAGGGCGGTGGTGGAGACTTGTAGAGATATGGAGAAGGAGATGATGGAGATGGTGGTGGTGGAGATTTATAAACATTAGGAGGTGGAGGAAATGGTGAAGGTGGTGGTGAAGACTTGTAGACATACGAAGGAGGAGGTGATGGTGATGGAGGCAGTGGCGATTTGTAGACATATGGAGGTGGAGGTGATGGAGATGGTGGTGGTGGAGATTTATAAACATAGGGAGGTGGAGGAGATGGTGAAGGTGGTGGTGGAGACTTGTAGACATGCGGAGGAGGAGGTGATGGTGAAGGAGGTGGAGGCGACTTGTAAACATATGGAGGTGGAGGTGATGGAGATGGTGGTGGTGGTGATTTGTAAATATAAGGAGGTGGAGGAGATGGGGAGGGCAATGGTGGAGACTTGTAAACATATGGAGGAGGAGGTGGTGGTGACTTGTAGACATATAGAGGAGGAGGTGAGGGAGATGGGAGAGGTGGAGATTTATAAATATAAGGTGAAGGAGGTGATGGTGATGGTGGAGGAGACTTGTAAATGAAAGGTGGTGGAGGGGATGGTGAAGGAGGCGGCGGAGACTTATAGACATAGGGTGGTGGGGGCAACAGCGGTGGAGGCGGTGGTGATTTATACACATAGGGTGGAGGTGGAGAGGGAGATGGAGGGGCTGGAGACTTGTAAATGTATGGAGGAGGAAGCGATGGAGATTGTGGCGGGGGTGGGGGTGATTTATACACATAAGTAGGAGGTGGTGGTGATGGAGAAGGTGGCAGGGGAGGAGGTGACTTGTAATGATATGGTGGGTGCCCTTCATGCTTTGGCGGCAATGGCGGCTCGTGTTTTGAGTGCGGCGATGGTGGTGGTGAGGCATAAATGTAAGGCTCATTTTTGGCAACCACAGTTGTGGCTATGAGGCAAAATACTAAAGCAGAAAGCTATTGAGGCCAATGCCCCGAGCGTCCCATTGTTAGCAATTGAGCTCTCATCGCTGAAAGATGAGTCTAAGACTTGCATGGTACTGACGGATTCCTAAAACTAATATCTTTTGTTGATGCACTTGTAACTTTCTGCATATACATGCAATCTGTGACTATAGAAGCTGAAAAAAGTCAATGAGGAGAGTAGGTAAGGTTCTGTATGGAAAATTTAGAATTTAGAATTTAGAAGCACGTTCTATCAAAATCCAATCTGCATTGTTTTTTCCCACTGCATAAGAAAACAGAAGGGATAGAAGGAATGAGAGGCACAAAAAGTCAAGCTGCAAGCTTGCTGTACAGAGACCTGTGTTGTTAAGACTTGGCCTCTTCTTGCACATTGCATAGTTTTCCATCTATGTGGTGGAGTGTATGCCAGAAAATATTCCAATACATTTTTTTATGCAATACTTGATTCGCATTACCCATCACTTCTCTACTTGTCCAGCCTTTGATTCTCTCTCTCTCTCTCTCTCTCTCTCTCTCTCTCTCTCTCTCTATATATATATATATATATATAATTTTATGTGCAGTCATTTTTACATACTTTTTTGTTCAATCCACTGATGTGATTGATTGTATATTCACTACAACAAATTCAACTATTTGCCACCATTTTTTTCCCACACATGAAAAATTGCCGCAATTACATATTTATTCTCACAAAATACTAGTCTCCAAAAATACTCATAGAAATTGTCAATAAAAATATCCAATATCGGCAACAAATAATCATCGAAAATTATTTTCGTCACAATAAGTCTAAATCTGCTACAATGTGTTTGTTATAACGACATACAGTCGTCACTGAAGGGAGAAACCTTTTCATAACAAACCGAATTCTATTATGACAAGCAAGTGTTGTCACAATAAATGACAGTTATATAAAGTGCCCCAAGTTAGCACCCGCGGGACCTTTTCCCTCTCTTCGCGTCAGTCCACCCTTCATCTTTCCATGTTGATACAAATTTTTGGGCGAAACCCACAGCCCTACCTCTTAATATTTCTGCTGTAATGATCAAACCTTGTAAATCCATTTGCTACCGGAATCCACGAATTGATGAACCAGCAACCAGTGAAGGTCGTCGACGGTGAGGATACAATCCTTTCATTGAGATTGATCATCCATGCTTCGATGATCGCTACCAAAATTCTGGACCCTAGCTGTATCTGCTAGGTCATCCCCTTCCCTTCACTGATCGCTACCAAAATTCTGTGTATGTTTCGGCTCCCTTTACTGTGAGCTAAGGGGAGAAAAAATTCCCCTTCTACGGTCAAGTAAACTAGCTTGAGTTTTTTGGTTTTTTGCCCTCCCTGTTATTGCATATTTCTCTGTTTTTGAGGCTTTAATTTGTTGAGATGTAATTAGAAGGGATAAAGCCATTTTTTATTGGTAGATTTATATCTACAGATCATGCGATGTGGCATTTCATATGGTTGAGAAATTTACATAATCCCAATAGTCTGGGACACGGCAGATGCCATAAGCCTGAAAGATGTTGGTGTTTTGATATTAATTATTTTGTGAGTTCTTGTCATTGTATCTCTGATTATTGCTTGAAATGGTAAAGATCGATCCATTTACCAGCTATTCTTCACGGTTCTATTACATGTCACTATTTTTCTCTCCTTCTTCACCGGCATGCCGTCTCTTTTCAGCTATTCTCTTTTTCCTGTTGGCTTAAGACTAAAGTTGTCCTGCAATTTACATATTTTATTGCTATCTAAAATCGAAGACCCTCTGTATATCCTCTTCTTCTTCTTGCTACCTTGACTGAGATCTATTTGAATCTTTAATCGTAGTGGTATTTGCTGTGGGTTTTTCCTTTTTGTTTCATAAATTACAGTTCTCGTTTGGGAGATTAAAAGTGGATAGAATATATTTTTTACCACTGTTTTTTGGCTAACAGTTCTCCAATATGTATGTTCCAACTATGTATTTCTGGCTGTCCATGCCAGTTATAATATTTTGATGTACAGTGTTTCCAGCTATCAAACCTCATGAGTTTCCCATGGGAATTGGTGGCAGAGTAGCGTGCAAGTGTGTTACAGGTCGATCTATCGGGAGGCCATTTCAGCCACATATTTGTGCTTGCTTCGGCGCAAGCCTCCATGACCGACAATCTGAGCAAGAATTTTTTAGAACATCCTAGTGTTATCGGATATTCTGAATGCCCTTTTATCAGTTGGTGAAATTAATGATATAACTATCTTCAGCTGCAAGTTTGACGTTTTATACTAACGCCAGTTTATTAATTATCATTTTGATCATGAACTTAGTACTTCTATTTTCTTGAATTTGTGTGACTGATATGGTTGGTAAGCTGGGTTTATGGTCATACTCTTTTACAGCTGAGTAAAATTTTTTTGAGATTGAATATTATATTTTTCAGAAGACATTTTCACAATGACCCCAACCTATAGTTCATATCAACTCATGTCCTTCAATTATACATTATTAGTTTTCCTCATTTGACCATTCTGTCACCATTTTGCTGTGCCTTTCATCTGCTTATATGTCTGGCAACTCTGTGATGGTTGCCTATTGTCAATTTAGGTAGTGTCATATTGTTACACTTTGTTTTGGATCATTCCATATAGTTCTTTCTGTTTAATGGCCTCAGCTATAACTCGCATAAGTGGATTTGACTCTCCTTCACACTGTAGCATTAAATTGGAACTGATTAACACACTTTAGGTCCCATTTTCCATTTACATGTTTTGTTCTCTCATGCATGCTTCTGTTGTTTGACTTCTAAATCTATGAAATACTTGAGATTGGCCAATGATTGAGTGTTGCTGTTATATGTTAATGCAACTTCCAGTTGTTGACACCCTTGTTATTTCTTATAATTAAATTACAAAATTCATTACTTCCATGTTGGTTCAGTTTTATATATTACGCTAATGCATTTGTGGAGCGTAACCTGTTATGAAATTGTGTATGCACAAGAATGTACACACTATGTCGGGTTGCCCTTTTTGGCTACTTTAAGTGCATGCTATTTATTACATGCACTTCTATTCTTTTCATTAAAAATTCTGTTTGCCATTTTGCTTTTCCTTCATTTCTTAGACTTCTAATCTTGCATAACCTCTTAACCTACCCACTGAAAGTATCAGTTAAAGAAACTAATGATGTCTAGGTTTTAGACCCACAATGTCACTCATTTTCCAGATATTGGCTATGAGTTCTGTGCAGTTTACATCTAATTTGACACAAAGTCAAATTTCTTAACTTTTTATAGAGCACTCTATTTGTAACATATTTGTTAAATTGAAACTAATAATATGCATGCAAGTTGTCCTGATTTTATTATTATTTAGACTTTAAGATAGGTAGTCCAATGGAGAGCCTTACTAGCTAGAAGTCCATGTTCTATATAGATTTGTTAACAATCCACTTTCTAATTTATCTGTTTATCATCATCTACCAAATTGGTTTCCTCAACTTTCACTTCACATGTGGTGTACCGGAAAATTTGCACAGATCATTTCAAGTCTTATAAACTTGAATTAGTCCCTCTACACTTGTTTGTTCATCTCATCCATAAAAACTTTATGAACTCTTATGACACTTGGCTTCCAGTATACAATAGTGAAAGATATCAACTCTTTATGGTGTTTCCAGCTACTGGATGTGGTTTCCTTACATGATGAATATGGTATATGTAAATATTTTTTTGGGCTTTTGCCATGTTCTGGCTCGGATTTGCTGGTGCTAAGGGGGGGCTAAACCCTTTGTCTTTTTTTCCAGGCTTCCACGGCTGGGTTAGGCAATCCTGAATGTCTTCACGTCATCAATTATTTATGACAGCCTTGGTGTAAGTTCTCATCTGTTATTCTAATACAAGTTGTGAAGCATGTGCTTGAAAATATATAGTTATGTGAGTTCCTACTACTATATATCACAACAAGGGTTTTTCTTATTTAACTTGGGTAGATGACATAGGCCAAGTGTATGAAAATGGCCTCTCACATTTGATTTGACTGGGTTATATAATATCCGACTTGCATGCATTAGGCTTCAGAGTTTGAGTTAACAGAGAAAATTGGGAGATTTTCCTTCAATGTAGCCAAGTTAAACTGGCTTTATAACTATATGTGATTGTATTAATGTGTCTAACAACTTTGGCTGATGTGTAATTTATAGCTTGGTATAGCTGCTGCAATACCAACAATGGCACCCAGTGGCTGTTTTGTTCATCCCAAAACATGTCCTGGGTATGAATCTTCATGGAGTTGTGGTTTTGCTGTTGTTTATCCAATAGTTGTATGTTTGTTGTGATAACTGACATAAAATTCCTTATGATACTATTTTTTCCATTAACTTTTTCACATTTCTCCCAACAAAGGTTAACTAAACCTCACCTTAGTCAAGTTTTGCTACCAAATATATTGGGGTTGGACACTCGGTATACATGTGTTTGGGTGCATATATCGTATTTCGTAAGGGCTATATTCTCCTTCCCTCACAACTCTGTGAGGTTTTTTTTTTCCCCCTTCCCTATGCAACGCTTATTTTTTGTTTTGTACATCATGGCTGAAAGTTGTTTTACAATTTTAAATTTGTCAGGCAACTAATGGTATCCGGTCTAGAACATCAGTAACTGAATTTCTCTAGGTATATAAGGATTATTGTCCACGCCTGTTTGACCAATTACCAAGAAAGCCATGGATAAATCTTGGATGCACATTCAAGATAGATTGCGGAGCCATGAGTATGCCGATGGAGTTAATAATTTTTTATCCATGGCTCAATCCAATGCGCCTGCCAGTGATGCAATTCGCTGTCCTTGCCGGATATGTCGTAATAAATTTTTCCAACCATTTGATGTTGTGAGGGATCATTTGTTCTTGCGAGGGATTGATATAAATTATACTCAATGGATCTTTCATGGAGAAGATGATCCTTTTCATGCCAACCGGTCTGATGATGAGGACTATGGAGATGATTTTGGTGAGTACATCGATGATGTTGATGAGATGTTAGATGACATCCGGTTGGGATCCTTCGTGGATAGTCCTCACGGTTTACATTCTGGTGGCATTGACGATGCTAATCCAGAATCCAACGTTGGGACTTCAAGACACCATACTTTTGAACAGTATGTGGAGGATGCACGACGTCCACTCTATCCATCGTGCACAAACTACTCAAAGCTATCATTTATGGTGAAGTTGCTTCACATTAAGAGTATTGGTGGTTGGAACGTGAAGTCATTTAACATGGTGCTGAAGCTATTGAAATCTGCCTTCCCGACTGCTCTCTTGCCTGAAGACTATAATGAGGCACGTCAGCTAGAGCGTGGATTGGGATTTAGTTACACCAAAATCCACGTATGCCCAAATGATTGTATATTGTTCTGGAAAGATTATGAGGACAAAGATGAGTGTCCTAAATGCAAGTCATCTAGGTGGGTCTCAAAGACAAGTAAACACTGGGTACCTCAGAAAGTGATGCGTTATTTTCCATTGAAGCCTAGGCTACAACGCCTTTATATGTCGAAGAAGACAGCACAAGGGATGCGATGGCATAAAGTAGGTCGTATTGATGATTCGATCTGTATGAGGCATCCAGCTGATTCCAAAGTTTGGAAAGATTTTGACAGGAAACATGATTGGTTTGCCAAAGATGCTCGTAATGTCCGTCTTGGACTTGCGAGTGACGGTTTCAACCCGTTCAATAACATGAGCAAGCCTTATAGTATATGGCCAGTCATACTTCTGCCTTACAACTTGCCACCTTGGTCTTGTATGAAAGACCCATACTTTCTATTGACATGTTTGATACCTTGTCCTAAGTCACCAGGAAATGATATCGATGTCTTCCTGCGGCCTTTAGTAGATGAATTGATATGATTATAGGAGGTTGGTATTGAGACATATGATGCATATGGTGCCGATGTTTTCCAATTACATGCATCTCTACTCTGGACAATAAATGACTTTCTAGCATACGCCAATCTTTCTGGGTGGAGCACGAAGGGGAAGTTGGCATGTCCTGTGTGCAATGTAGATACTGATTCTATGTGGTTGGACTATGGGCGTAAACATTGTTATATGGGCCACCGTCGCTGGTTGGACCTGGACCATCGTTGGAGAAAGAATAAACGTGCTTTCAATGGTGCCAACGAGTTTCAGCTTCAGCCAGTAAAACCTACGGCCCAAGAAATACTTGAATCATTACACGAGGTCTCCAATGTGCAATTTGGAAAATGTGGACGGAAGAGGAAACGGGCACCACAAGAATTAAACTGGACAAAGAAAAGCATCTTCTTCGATCTCCCATACTGGCAAGACGTGCAATTGAGGCATAACCTAGACGTAATGCATATTGAGAAGAACATCTGTGATAGCGTATTGGGCACCTTGCTGAGTATTGATGGAAAGAGTAAGGACACTGCAAATGCACGCAGGGATTTGGAGCGTCTTGGACTGAGAAAGGAATTACACTTACGTCCGGATGGTGATCGAACCCGAATGAGTCTTGCATGTTATACACTAAACCATAATGAGAGAATATCCTTTTGTGAGTGGGTGTCACAAGTTAGTTTTCCAGATGGTTTCGCCTCTAATATTGCGAGGTGTGTGAATATTCATGAAGGCAAAATTACTGGAATGAAAAGTCATGACTGCCACATTTTTCTCCAACGGTTGCTTCCGGTCGTGATTGGTGGTTATCTACGACCCGACATCCGGCTAGCGTTGTCCGAGTTATGTACATTTTTCAAGGAATTGTGTGCTCGAACATTAACTTATGAATCATTGCATCGCCTTCAAGCAGATATTTCTATAATCCTATGTAAACTTGAGATGATCTTCCCACCTGCATTTTTTGATATTATGGTGCACCTCGCAATTCATTTACCAGACGAGGCATTACTTGCCGGGCCAGTGCAATATAGGTGGATGTATCCATTTGAAAGGTACCTGGGGAAGTTCAAGAGATATGTCCGGAACAAAGCCCGCCCTGAGGGTTCAATTGCTGAAGCATATGTTCACGTTGAGTGTTTAACGTTTTGCTCAATGTATCTGAACGACATTGAGACCAGATATCAACGGGTTGAACGAAACTCGGACATCCTAGATCAGCTTAATGATGAATTGTTTTCTGTATTCTCACAAAAGGTCCATCCGCTTGGGGCGACCAACATTCACATGCTATCCAAAAAGTTATTTTCAAGAGCCCACTGGTATGTTCTCAATAATTGTCGTGAGATCGAGCATTACCTCGAGTAAGTGGATAACATTTTCATTCTAGGCCAAAGAATTGATTGGTTACAGATTACAACATCAACTGATAGTTATATATTTTGCAAGGAGCATTATAACATGATTAGCAGGGAAACCACAACCAACACTGCGCGCAGGCACCAAGCTCAATTCCCAGGGTGGTTCAAGCAACACGTACGTATTTGTCTTCCTTCATGTTACCTCCTCAATACGTATCCCGAGTTAGATGTGTCATGCCATTTGAACCCAACATATGAGTTTGCTTTAACCTCTTGTAAAAATTTGCATTTTCAAAACTTAGTGGAAAAAATTGTAGGATTTTAACTAAGTTAAATAACAAACCCATTGTTATTTTTGTTCAAGCGATATTATAATTTGATTGGTTTTGTCTATTGATTGGTATATAGATTCGAGAGAAGCGTTCGATTGATCCAGCCAGTGTACGAGACGAAATATATGCACTTGCATGTGGTCCCGACAAGTGGGTTGCGTCGTACGCTGGTTGCATAATGAATGGAATTAGATTTCAGACAAAGGATCGAGAGAGGCACCGACAAACTCAAAATAGCGGTTTGGTTGTCCGTGGTGAACATCAGTCATAACCCGTTGACTTCTATGGGGTTTTGAAAGATATTATAGAATTAAGATATATGGGTTGGCGTAGGGTCTATTTATTTCAATGTGATTGGTGGGATGTTGGTGATAAGCGAAGAGGGATTCGCGTTGGCGACCATCTAACGAGCGTGAACACGTCTAGAACATGGTATAAAGATGAACCTTTTGCGCTTGCCTGCCAAGCGCAACAGGTCTTTTACTTAAAAGATATTAGTGTGTCGGGTAGTTGGTATGTGGTCCATAAGATAACCAATAGGAATGTATACAACATTCCTTTAGTGTCATTGGTTGAGGATGCGGATGTTAGTACAGAGTCTGGTGACGAGTTTGCTTTCGACGAAGATGAACACATTCCGACAAACTACCCACCAGCCCCATATAGTGATCCAGACTTGATGAATCCATTGAACAGGGTAGATGAAGAACCAATACTCATTGACCCTTCCACCATATTAGAACATCAACCATCTGATTTACCCGACCACGATGCATACATCGATGATGATGGCGTTGATGATGAGCTCGGAAGTTTCGATGCTGATGATAATATTGACAGAAGCGATGAAGACAGTATTGCATTTAACAATGATGCAACCTCAGATAATTTTTCTGGTATGCCAAATCAAATAATGTTATGATTTGATTTTCTCACAATGCATGGTCTCCATACATATATTATTTATTATGGTTTATTTGTTATATATAGTAGTAATGTTTATTAAAAGATCAATGGGAGTTTATTTTTACCAATGCAGGTATATGACCAAAAACGTACGCAACGTTTTCAATCAGATTCTGTCTTTTTTTTGGGCGAACCTTAAGTTTTGCATGCAAACAAACCTATACTCACAACCCCCCCAAAAGTACAATGAACATCACCAACTAGAGTTTGCCGTATAACTAAAGCCAAAGCCAACACATGAATCCCATGTGCTTCCCATCTTCACATTACCCTGTCTGTTGAACATCAATTGCATGACTTTAATGTACATACATGCATGGTCTCATTATATGGGTGTATTGTGAGGATCGTGAGTGTTGACTGTCTAAAATGGCCTTCTGCAGAATGACAAGTATAGTGGCATGTCAAGCTGTGCCAACTGTAATCAATGTCCATTGCGGACGAAGCGACGACATTATCATCCAATTTTGTTACCATCTGTCCTGGTGTGCATTCTACGTTTCGGGCATAGTAGAATATATTGTCATATTCTATGATGAAGGGTGGTGATCATCAGTATCGAACAGAAGGTTTGGCCTTTCCATGATTTTGGTAAGAAATCCCAAGTAGGGATCTTTAATATAGTATGTTTGTCAGTAATGAGTGCAATAAAATCATTAACAACATGGTGCCTTGGTTGATAATACTAACTTAAAAGTGATAGTCTCCAGCGGAATTGTTGTTATTTTCTTAGTCATTGTATCGGTTAAATAAATGAATACGATAATGTTTAAAGCAAGTATCTTTCTTTGATCATGTCAGTATATGTTAGGAATATACTAGGGTGTCATTGCAGGTTTCATTGTTACCAATAACACTAGGGTTGAAATGCATTTATAATTAAATTGCAGACGGTGGAAATTACAAGTAATATGGAAGTTTAAGGTTATCAAGATTTTTACCATTATATTGGGTTGCTGGGTTTAATGAAAATAGAGCAGTAATTTATAATAGAGTGTTTGCTATCTAGTGATTATTTATTTTTCACTTACTCTGTATGATACCTAGGAAGAAAGAAATTGTTTGCAAAGTCCTGCCAGCTTTCACATATAAGCCTATGGATATCTGGAGCTGCACACAAACCCCTTCCTACAGCTGATGCAGTTGTTGGAAAGTCGTGGAAGGTACTAAGTGCTCTCTGTAATTTTCGTAAGGAGTACCCCTTCAACAATTATTTATGAAGTTTTTTTTTGGCCTTTTTCAAGGAAAAGGCAATCACCAATGATGGTGTGCATATTCATGTTAGAAGGTGACAAGCGAACTCAATACTGCATGGGACAAAACATTCAGGTGAAATATTTAATCAAACACAACACTTGATAGAACAAGGAAAGTTGAGTACTGATGGAGAATTTGTATCCAACATTGTAGAATAGATAATCCTACTTGCTTCTTTGTCAACTGTAGATCTTGTTCTTGAGTTGTGTAGAATCATGTTATCGGAGGCTAATGTTGTGATCTGCTGCCTCCTATGTCTAATGACGCATGAGATTTAATGTCCAAGTTATTTGATGTGATTCTAAATAGTTGAAGATGGAATGACAGGAGTCAAGAAAATCTGACAAAACCTTGCTTCATAACAGATAAATCAGGTTGTCCCATTGTCCAGCTCCCTAGCATGTGCTGTAATGATAAAAATACAGCATAAGAGGTATACATGCAGTCTGTCAAACGTCCATACCAATCTTCCAAAAACTATGGTGTAATGCATTGCCATTAGGTATTTATTATCAATCCAATAAACACAATCCAATTAAATGGGATAAATGAAATTGTGGACACATTAATTGGATAATTTTATATATGGCCGTGATATATTAGACTTTAATTCAGAATAGCATATTAAGCCACCTGGGCAGCATAACACCTCCAAGTCAAGTGATTTACATGAAGCATTCAAAGTAACAAGCACATGGTTCTAAGCTACCAGGCTTAAGCAAAAAAAAGTTACTACTAATATCACTTATTCACCTCATTATTTTACATTGAGAAGAAATGTATTGATATTATCAAACTTTTTTGGCAGCTTTACAATATCAATGCCTAAATTGTCCAATGGGTAATAATTTGATGTGTTGTAAGAATGCCTATCGAGAGGGGTATATAGATGGACAAATCAATGCAAAAAACGGCAACATGCATAATATCTTTATTTTTAATTATATATGAATGGTGCAGCTTTGTAAAAGCTATTCTTAAAATTTAATGCTCTTGAGAAAGTTTCAGGTTTGGAACGATATCCAGTTCAGATTCCAGAGGGTCAATACTATGCTGGTTATACAATTGCATTGGAATAAGCTAACACCTGTACTCAAAGTTGACACATATCTGAACTTTAAGCTGACACCTGTACTGAGAAATAATCCACCACAGGTATATAATTATTGCAAGCCTGTAATGTTATAGGAAAAATCTGAACCTGCCACTTGTAATACAGCTGACACCTGTATTACTATATCAACAATAATATGCCACTTGCCATATAGGGAATTACTTGCTGTAAAGTTATAACAAATATTCTGATACTAAGTTAAACCTATGCATAACTATGGGCAAAAAAATAGCTAACTAAACCATAAGTAAATGTTGACCAAGGGAATGAAGAAGTTTTTAATGAAATCAGCGAGGGACTTCGAAGCTCTTTGATGTTATAGATTTTAAAGGCACATAAAATCAGAAGCTTTTAAAAATATATGACCAAAAACGTGGCGGGAACAGACCAAAAAAGAGGCGGGGTGCACTAGGTTTTCTGTTGTCAACTCATAGGCCTTATCTCCTGGTGTCTGCTGCCTGAACACGTATAGGAGCCCGTACCCTATTGATTCAAAAAGCTAATTTTCGTAACTTGGTGGCTTAGATTGCTCACATAACAGAGAAGGGCGTTTGTGAGTGGCTGAGAAAGGAGCACAACCCAGAGACAAAGCAGCCTACAAAGTCTGAAGGTAGGAGATAGTTGACGAAATCAGACTGCAGAAGGTTTCGGACACAGCAGGTGATCATCAAAGCAGAGAGAGGAGTAGAATCTCCTACCTTCATCCACGAAGACCTTGGGTTAACTCTCTCTCATCTCCTATTCTTTGTCTCACAGTTTTTCTCACTTGTGCATCATATCTCAAAGCACATGGACTATGGATGTAAACCTTACTGTAATATATATATATGTGTGTGCAAAAAGGGTTATAAAAGTTTTGCATGTAAGTAATGCATGCAACTGCCAGAAGGGTACTTACAGTTTGATATATTTGGCCTTAGATGTGTAAGGAAGAAGCATTCCAGTAAAATATTAAATGGTTGATATTGTATCCCCCTGTTGTCACCCCTAGACACTAAACTGTTGTCTGTTGGTTGATACTCCCATTTGTAGTGAGACAAATGGGAGTAATGCATGCTTGAATACTCTATAGGTAAAGGAGATCCTCATTTTTGTCACATTTATATATTTGCAAAGTATGCAGAGGGGATTTATTGTTTCCAGGAGACCAATTTCTAAACATATATATATATATATGTGTTGTAACCACATATATGTAAAGCTAAGATTACTAACCACATTTTTCCTATTCTTATATACGGACTGTGCAAAGATGTTTAATTAAATACAAGTTTGTTTTGCAGTTTGTAGTATTCACAGAAAGACTGCACTCACTCTCATATATCTATCTGAGTGAAACAGACAAAAAATCAAATGATACCAATTTCTAGAGCTTCACACTAGGGTTATACATGTGTGAAACTACAATTAGCAAATCAATATTGTCATATTGAATTTTCATGCAGCCATATGTAGACTGAATTGTGGGTTTGGTGTATGAGTATGTAGCTCTCCACGTAAGCCACATAAATGACAATATTATTTATTTGTTATCAAGATTTTTACCAAGTACACTGGGTAGGTAGAAATGCATGTAGCTACAGAGTAACAAGCACTTTAGTTTCACTATTAAGTTAAGGAATTGTAATTATGGTACAAGGGGAGTAATTTACACTAGGGGTTGAAAATTTATCTTTGGGGCATTTGCACAAGGTAATTTGTGGTTGTTTGTAGCTTAGGGGTTGTGCTATCAATCTCATGTTGATATCTACGTTTGTGAGTGGGATCACCGATGGGGACTAGGGTAGAATGCTTATTACTCTAGGCCCATGTAATTTCTGTTTCAATTTTATCAACACATATCTGTAATTGGTTTCAGATTAGTAACTTTTTCCCATTCAAGCAATATATAGGCCGTATGTCTGCCACATTTTTATTGTGGAAGTTTAACATGTCCTCTGTGTGTGTGGATTAGTAGGATTGACATACCAAAAAATAAGGTCATGGTAAGATGGGTAAGAGGAAGGCTCCCGGGCCGATATGGACGTGGGGGCCACGTATCCCGACTTCAACATGGGCCGCCACTGCTGCGTGATACAACACAAGATGACGTATTTGGTGATTCCACTCAACCTCCAAATGTGGCTGTAGAGGAGGCCAGGGATGAAGCAAATCCGGATAGTAGGAATGTAACTAATGCACGTAAGTTGAAAAAACATTATTCAAACTTAAACAGTTTGTACTGTTTGTTTTACTTAAGATATCTATTAGAATGACAATGGTGTTGAGTTAATGTTATTGGTGGATAGAAGGAACTGATGCACCTTCCCGGAAACGTGGTCGAGGACCAGCAAAAGACACATTGTTTGAGAGAGTCAGAAAATTTGGTCAGATACCGCTGAATATTAAGGATGGACAAAGAGGTCCATCATGCGAAAATTACAACTTATTTTCTAGACGGGTGACCACGATCGTGAGACTTCATCCTAACATGATCCATGCAAGCTGGAAAGCTGTGCCAAAAGAGGAGAAAGAAGAGCTAATCGACCGTGTTAAGGTAAGACAATGCAAGAGTGTAGGTAATGTCACATATCAATCGCATTTGTTGTAAATATTAAGTTAAACCTACCAGCTCTTTGTGTCAACTGAAATAGTTGTTAGTGAAGGTGGCATTGACTGTTTGCTGGTTATCGTAGGCTGATTTTAAATTGGATTGGACACAAAGTTCGCATCGTGAGTGTGTGAGAAACGCAGTCGCCAGGAAATATAATGCATTTCACTACTTATTGCGAAAGCAATACATAAGGTATGGGTTGATAGAAGCGGCAATTTCTGGCGGGACAATGTGGGTGGAGAAGCCGGTATGGGAATCTCTATGTCGGATGTGGTCAAGTGAAGAATTCGAGGTATATCCTCATTGTGCCCATTCTAGTTACAACGCAATAGAAAGTGATTTAGCAAATATGAAATATGAATTATATAATAATAATTTTCAGGAAGGACACAACATGCATGAATTGGTTATTGGGTGCTAGGGCAGTACTATAAATGTTTGGCGAGATGTTAGGCTGGAACTGAGTTTCTGTCATGCTTGCATACTGGTTGGGTTACATGATTGAAAATGGACGAGTGTGTTAAACATACACACATTTCACAAAATTCTGTCTCAATAATGTAAAACACGCATGATAGAGAGATAAGCAGACAAGGAGTTTACACTAAATATGTATTCCTAATGAGTTACAACTTGCATAACCTCTTAAAACAAAGTAGAATATCTAGCTAGAGTCTGCTCCTAGTCATCTGTCATTGCCATGACCTGAGCTGATATTAGACAGATTGGATTTGTAGAATTTTGTTGGCAAAAACTAGATTTCAATCTTGTTCAACAATGCAAGCTGGTGGTGCTGCATGGTTTATTAATTGGATAATACAAACCAGTTGGAGTGTTAAACAGAGAAAACTGTTAACAAATAAATGACATAAGGCATGTAGATATTCATAACAAATACATTTCATTTGTTACATAATTAAAATATTGGTGTTGACAGTAGTGTGCATGGTTAAGTTAGATACAATAGGGTGTTACAGGTTACACCCATAGGGCAGAAAAGTCTGGGTTAAAGCACAGATCAGTAGTTATAAATACTTGGGAATATATTAGTAGAGGAAAAAATAACCCAGTGGATTTTCCATTTAAAACAAGTTGCTAATATAATCTATATTAATTATATAGATCTTAATAGATTAACCCTCAATATTATACAGAAAATGTCAAAGAGAAACCAAAGAAATAGGCAGAAACAAAATGTGAAGCATACAGGAGGGAGGAAGCCATTCGTACGAATATTGGAGGAAATGGTTAGTCTAGTTGATTTTTCTGATTCAATTAACACCACATATACTTTCTTGGCTAAAAATATAGGCATATCTTACAAATGTGTTGATGGTTGTAGAATGAAGAAGACCCGAACTTGATACAGTTTTACAAAGAAGTGCATTGGTCAAGAAAGAAGGGTTGTTTTATAACTGGCCTAGCAGAACAGAACTACGTAAGTCAAATTTCTCATCTGTTGAGTACAGTCTGAACAGGTTAGTGTCCCTGTTTGCATGCATTAATGGTGTTTTCCTATCCCTATCAATGGATGTAGAAACTAATGCTTGAGCGATTGGATGAGACTGAGGTGAATACAGAAAACAACAATGAGAAGTGCAATGCAGCATTCAAGGAGGTTTTAGGATATAAAGCAGGTTATGCAATAGGACTTGGACACTCGGTTATACCTGAAGCTTCAATAGCATTGCGCAATAATAGGGATTATGTTAGGATTGTTGAAGAGAATGAAAGGAACAAGAATGAAGCAAACGTGTACAAGAGCCAGCTAGAGGTACTAAGAGATGAGTTGCATACTTTCAAGAATCTATTTCAAAACTACCAGAGTACGATGAACAATCGTGTAGCTGACCTGGAATGCAATTGAAGAGAGTCTCATCAGGAGACTCACATGGATGCATAGGCATCGAAATATATATATATATCTTTTTGGTTGCCCAGCAGACTGATTTTTGGGAAGTCCATGGAGAAGTTACAAGTAAGGTTAACATGAAGGAGCTAAAACTTTTGGTCCTTTTTGCTGTGCACCTATATGGATGTCGTGGCAACTCTACTTTGTGTCTAAATTAACAGTCAGCATAGTATGGGTTGACAAAGTGCCAATAGGCTGCCATGCAGATCAGAAAACAATACTTGAGTAAGGTATGCAATTTCCACGCTCTAGTTCATGTTAATATTGATGATTGAGTCACATATTCAGACATCTTCCCCCCCCCCCCCTCCATGGATTCTGCACAAGAATGGATAGATTGAGTAAATTTGAATATCCACTCTAATCTGTCAATGGTTTTGCCATGTAAATAGTTATCTGATTGGATAAGAAGACATTTGTAATTGGTGGCTGAGATTACAAATGTCTAATGATGGGATAGAGTAGTTAGTAACTGTAAAAATTTATGTGTAAAGGTCTTTTAGCAGCCCATATATTTAGGAAGGAAATGATAGGACAAAATGTAGGAATTCCCTTATGCTTTTTTTTAAAATATGTGCATTCTGGTGGTTTTGTTTTCCTGAGACTCATGAGTATAGTTCTTAAGATGAAAATATTAGTATCTCTAAAAATACTAGCAAGTCGTGGTTATATGGTGGAGATTGTTGCATGATGTTATAGGCTGGGTTCATCTGAAATTGACATATATTGTCAGTATACAATAATTTCTCAGCTGTGTTAGGTTGGAAGTAACAAAATTTTTCTGTTTCGGATAATGATGACTCTAAACCAGTTATAATATATGTGCAGGGAGTCTGAAGCCTGGCAGCAAGATGACCAGAATTGATGCTGAATTGTTCAAACGACGACACAATGAGGGGCCAACCTTGCCATCTATGTGGTCTGATGGAGGTGTGTTAATTTTGAGTGAAGATCCCCACAGATACTTTCACCAGGGAACAGATTAGAAACCATGAAATATATCTCATTGATATGTAGTAGTTCTGTTTGGGGACATAGATATGGGACTCATATAGTTATGTATATTGGCTGGGCATGTCAGCTTGAACAGAATCCATGCAATTTCTGGTTTATGTTGGCTGGATATGTTCTAACTGACCAGGGTGCATTTGGATGATAATTGTATGTATTATGAAATACTAAGTGATATATCAAATAGATGATTAGCAATTTCTGGCCTTGGTTTGGGAGCTTTGCCATGGGAATGTATCTGTATATGTCGTAATGATTATCCTTAATATTTTGGAAAGATACTGCAAATAAGGGGGGAATCATGGATAGATATGTGTTCTGTGTCGGGTGCAAAATGTGGGAAGTTTTGGTTTTATAGTGCTGGGCTGGATATGGATGGCTTAGATCATTTGTAAAAGTTTGATCTATGGATTGCAACGTGGATAGGATTCAATAAAAATATCTTATATATTTGAGCAACCAGTTCTCCAATATAATTCTGGTTATTGAGGTCTGAATTGTATATAATATTTATAAATTACCAACAGATGTATGTATTTGTAGTGTAGTAGTGGGAAAATGGTAAGGTATAGGAAAGGAGGTTGAACTGCTAAGTTGCTAGGCCCGATCGGTAAATGTATATGTATTTATGTACATTGACAGGTCTTGTGGAAAATGAGGATTATTGGCCACAATGCATCATCAGGACCATTCAATATTGGCGAATAAAATGTATGTAGTCCTATTCCGAATTTTTATAATAAAGTATATGCAATTTGCCTACATTGAGCTATAGCCAAGAAAATAATGGCCAATACTTATAGTTTTTCTCAACGCTGAATTGCCGAAAAAGGTTGGTCTTCATAAAATAGCTTCCCAGCGATAAGACAATTTACATGAACCAAAGTCACTGCTAATGGGTATTTACCAGAAGACAACGTTGCGGATAGTAACGTACTACAAGGATTTGTAGTTGTCCGAAAAGCCAATTGAAGTCAGCCTTCCCTTGTATAACATCATGGCAATAAACTTGTTGTCAGTAATACAAGTTGCCAATACTAACGTATTTGAAGGAAGTGTCGTTGTCCGAAAAGGGAATTGAAGTCAAACATCCATTCTATAACCGCATGGCAATATACTTATTGTTACTCATCCAAGTTGCCAAATATGAATTTTTTTTGCAACATAAGTTCTCAGAAGACTACTATTTCCTACAACATATATTTATGGTAAGTAATCAATAGTATTATTATGAATTAATGAGATAGCATATTAGTGGCAAGGTTTAATTCCAGGCAGTGAGTTTGCTGTTCGAGATTGGGAGTTTGGTTTGAAGTATTACTGACAATATAAATGAGTTATAGCAACGGCATAAATTGCCAAGTTATGTAACTATTTTCTTCAAAACTTAAGATAGTCAAAATTAGTAGTTAAATTAGCAATTTATTATCTGCAAAACTGTGGCGGTATTATTCTGTGGCTTTATATACATTTGCTGCAAAATAAACTGAATTTGCTGCAAAAACTTTTGGCAGCAAATAGCTGAAATTGTTGTAGTGATTAAAAAAAATTAATACAGCCAATCACATTAATAAAGTAGCCAAAGAATACACAAAAATAACTGTATATAGCATTACTCATATATATATATCCATATGAATGAATGTGGAGAAAGCATTTCTTGAAGAAGATCGGGCAGGGAACGAACCTCAGGGTATGCTCGATGAAGTTTCAAGTAGCCGCTTGAGTTGGACGGATGGATAGCGCTACGGTTGAAATTGATATCACCAGTAGTCTTTTGTAACAAGCTAATTCAGAATTTGACATAAAAATATTAAGATATAAAATAAATAATAAAATGTACTTATTCTCATCAACTTAAATATTTGGGACAAGTGACTAGTGATTTCACATTATATTAGAGTAAAGATTCTAAGTTTGAACCTTGACTCTATACTATTCTATTTAATTAAATATTTCACATATTGAGCCACCAATTAAGGAAGAATCTAGTCCACACATGAAGGAGAATGTTTAAATATCAAATAAATAATAAAATCTATATATTCTATTAAGCTTTTGGAATAAGTCGCTGGTAATTTCACAAAAAATGGCATTTCTTTTTCTTAAAAAGAACGGTTATCTCTAGATGTGCACGTGTACCTTTACACCCTTCTCTAGTGAAGCCAGTTAAGAGTATTAGTAGTGGGCTCAACAAAGTTAAATTTTAGTCAAAGAATAGCTAAAATGAAAAATAAAGTGCAACAATAGACTCAACAAATGAACAATAATTTTAACCAAAGACTATATAGCTCACCAAATATGTTGAGTCAAAGGGGATGGCTAAATATTATTTTTCAATTAAAATATTTGATGTCTGCGTCTCTCACGCCATTGACTCCCATCGTCGCCACCATAAGCCACTCTAGCTCCGTTTTTCTTTTTCTGTTTTTTTTTTTTTTGTAGGATTATAGGCTTTATGATAGATTCTACAATAAGATTTTTGGATTCTTCTAATTTTTTTCCTCGGATACAATTTTCTTGTTCTTTTTCCTTGTGATTCTCTTGATTCCGTGTGTCCTTTTTTTTCCACTTTTGGGTTGTGGTTTTGACTTTTGAGAGTTTGATTATGGTGTGAATATAATAATAAATTGTAATGCAATCATAATCTTTAATACAATCATATTCAAATTATAATTAGAATTAAAATAATAAAAAGTTCAAAATTAATATTTTAATAGAATAGTGAAAGATTTGTTAAGCCTATTATTTGGTATTATAAAAATTGACTAGCTAAAATTTGTAAAAGTGAATTTTCTAGTCAAATTTTAACTAAAGTTTATTGAGACCACTACTAATGCTCTAACATATTTATTTAAAGATATATTCTTGAAGAGTAAAAGCTGGTATGCCGTCCCAAGTTGACCGCTATAGTGTACTGCTAGTGTAAAAAAAATATTTAAATATTTGTTTTTTACATAATGATTTTAAGTGTATTGATGTATTTTTTTATTTTTTAAAAATATTTAAATATATTAAAAAAATTGCAATGGGCGGCAGAGTAGCGTTGCCCATTCTTGAAAGGAAAAATATAGTTGCAAGCACAATTGTGCACTAATCTGTGCACCAATGTAATGTGATTGATCAAAAAGTAGATTTTATTAAAAAGAGTGTTAATTTAAATTTTAAGTATGAATAAATCAGTATTGATACACAGATTAGTGCGCAACTGTGCTTATATGTAGCAAAACTCTTACTCCCTTTGTTTGTAGCTTTTGATCTCACTATGCTTAGTGTTACAGCTCTGCGAACTTGAAGCCATAAGCCTGGTGACTGTTGCTGCCATGAGGCAGAGGGAGCACAAACTTACGCAGCTAGTTCACGACTATCGGTCAATCACCGTTCCCTTGTTAGTCATTCTTACAAGTTTTTATTTGCTTCTTTAGGATGTTTTCTTGAATTTTTTCGGCTTCTTGTTGGCCTATTGTGTTTATTTGTGTGGGGTAAATCCTTCCTCTCCAGGCATGCCTACTGGATCTGATTCAGAAAGATTCTGCAAAGAACTCTAATGCTCCAAGTCTCATACTGGCATTTCTGTGCATTTGTAGCTCCCACATTTCTTGCCTTAATTAAGTGTAATAAGTTTGCAGAGCTGTGGTACTTCAATTGCTTTCCAGGTGCTGTCCATGGTTGAGATTTTGGTTCCCGTAAACACGAGGCTAGAGGGTGCAAAGGCCTTCAGCAGTGAACTATGTGTAACTGCAGCACGGACGCACCTGAAGCTGACAAGCAGTGCTGAGTAATAGGACCCTTTCGGTACTTTTCATAGATGGGCAAAGTCAGTACAGAATTTTGTACTTCTCATACATGCGCAGAGTATTTCATTCTGTACATTTCATATTGGTCTCTCTGTAATTTTCATACAGGCAAGTTTTTCTGGGTTCAATGCGGTCCATCAAAAAGGTGGCCCCATGGATTCAATACCGTGTAGTTAGTGTCCGCGATAGTTACAGGAACCTTTGTGACCAACTTCCTTTTCTTACCAATACATTTTCCTTATTCCTGCGTCCATATTCTACTTTTTCCTTCCTCCTAGCTTTCTGTTTTTCTGGTTATTTCAGTGCTGTCTTGGATGGTGGAGGAGGTGAATATTGAAGTATGGAGGATGTGGCCAGGGCAAAGGAGAGGAGGAGACTTGTAGTAGTAGGAAGCAGGTGGGGATGGAAGAAAACAAACAGCTGGAAGAAATGAACTCCCTCATCCAAAACTAGAGATCACACAATTGACTGTTGGATGATCCAAGAATCAAAATGGAGTGATTTCTGCATTCGCGTATACCATTCCCTACAATAGACTTTGTTTGGGTCTAGCATTTTGTTTCATATTGCCTATGTATGATGATTGTACCCCAACAAAAATTTTCAGTACTTCGATGTTTCTAGTTAGTTGGATGTAAATGATACAGAGGCTGCTTAGAAGATGTCAGGATCCTTTCTTTCCTGTGATGTTATTTTTTCCTACTATCATATAACATAAGTGGAATTTAAACGACTTATTTTGCAATTTATGCACTGTGATTCTAATGATTAGCAGATATCTGCTTTTATAAGTTAAAGCTCAAAGCATTGCGAACATGAATTAAATGCTGGGAACAAGTGAATGGCCTCTGATGTTTTGCTTCATGTATGCCCCTAATTCCTTCCCACTTGTGCAGTGCATAGGCACATGCAAAGAGGGGGAGGGGGAATTCAGTGAACGTTCAGTACATTGATTATCTGAGGCTATTTATATTTGAAATGTAGGAATATTTTGGCAAGACAACATCAATCCTGTTTAGACCTGTGAGGTTAGAGCATAAAAGTCTCACATTTTTCTGCTAGCATTGCGTATGTCTTGATGAATTGAAATTTAGTTTTTAATATTTAATTAAAACACGTCCATTTCGATTCTAGGTTTCTCTTGTTTAGCTACACTTCAGCAACACAAAGTCTCAACTGTCACACCTGTTCAGACTCCTGTGTCCGTCATTATTTTAAACTTTGTGATGATTCAAATCTGCTTTACAACCCTTGTGTCCTGCTGTTTGAAATAAGCATACATATAATTCCAGACCAAATAACCATCTAGGGTCAAACACCCTGGATTGAATTGCTGGAGTTAATGAAATTTATTCAAATTATGTTTAGTACACAAATGATATGGAAACAATGATCATCAATGTTCAGCAAAAGCTTCTCCCAAATTTTAAATTGGTAATAATTCGAAAGGGAGCAAATTATAACTGCGTACGAATCAAAAACCAACAAAGTGAAATTGAGATTGCTTTGACAACCAAGGACAATGGAAACAAAACTCATTCAAGAAGGAAATAACCTCTGGGAGTAAAACTCCCCTAGAACTAAGTTATTCAAGTGAGTGAAAATATGGCTCCTATCAAACTGAAATCAGAAAGATTTTCATCAACATCTAAAGCTGCAATATGAGGGGGAGATTCTCTTCGTTCAACTTAATTATGCCCCACCAGAACCATACTTCTTACCTAAGAGGACCACCTGAAGCTTGTCATAACCTGCAAGCACACCAGCACCAGCAACGGCACGGAGTATATTTGCACCAGCTCCCTTAAAGAGAGATTTGGGACCCTCATTCTTGAGGATTTGAGAGAATGCATCAAAGGAACTCTTATACTTGACAGCTTCACCAGATGTCATCATCATTCTTCTACGGACAGTGTCAATTGGATAGGATGCAAGGCCAGCACCATTCGTGATCACCCAACCAAGAGCAAAGCTAGCAAAGAAACTATCCTGAAATCATCCAGAAAATATATGAGATAAAAGTGCTCAGCACCAAGTATAACAACAATTTAAAGTTGAAAACATGGTAGGATAATGCCAAATCAAATAGTTTGACATCAAATACGATGACTCATTTATGTTACAAGAGCTGGAGTTGCAATAATTCTATACTGTAATCCACCAACCTGCAACTTTCCAGTCAAGACAACTGGCTTCAAAGAGTCATACATTCCAAAGTACAAACCACGGTAGACAATGATGCCTACGCAAGAAATGTTGAAGCCACGGTAAAGGCCAGCAATACCATCAGATTGGAGAGTCTTCCTGTAAACATCAACCAAGCCATTGAATTGCCTCCCTCCTCCCTTCTTTGCAGCCTTTGCATCATTTGCAAGACGGGTTCGAGCATAATCCAAAGAGTAGACAAAGAGCAGGGAAGAAGCACCAGCAGCACCACCAGATGCCAAGTTACCTGCGAACCATTTCCAGTACCCATCTTTGTCTTTCTTGAAGTTGAAGAGCCTCTTAAAGTAATCTTTGAAAGCAAAGTTCAAGGCCTGGGTGAGAATAAGAAAACTAACGAAATAAGCACACTGCAATGACATCAAATAGTTATCACTAAACTGAAGTGCTAGCAACATCTGAAATGGCAAACCTGTGTGGGGAAGTAACGGATGACATTAGCTGTGTTCCCTCTCCACAATGATACAAATCCCTCATCTTTTATTGTTCGGCCAAAACAATCTCCAATTCCCTTGTAGGGTTCAGAGAGCCGACCAGCTTTGATCATCTCGTCCTGATTCTGGATCAAGAGCTTCACTCGCTCAATTGGAGCAGCAGCAGTTTTGGACACCGCAGCGGATACTCCACCCATAAGAAAATCAGTAGCAAAGCTGGCAAAGCCCTTCTCATTGGGGGCTTGGACAAACACAGGTGAGGCTGCTGAAGAAACCAATGACAAATCGCTGGTAGCTCCGCACGCCTGAGTCATGGGATACTGTAATCCTACATTGGAGTAATTTCCATATGCAAAATGCCTTTGATACAGAGCAGGCCTTTGAACATCTTGGGAACGACTGGAACTGAGCTGGAGCTGACCAGCAAACTTTTGCATGACCGTTGGGTGCTGGTGCCTGTCTGCCATCTCTTCTTACAATTGAAACCACTGCAAGCCATGCCAGCATATAGAGGTCAGATAGGACGAACATAGAAAACAACCAATCCAGAATGTCTGACTGCCACAACCCATAAAATGGTTCAAACATTATATGCACAGTCATAAGAGAAGGAAGAAGAGATAATAAAATATACAGCTAAAGACGGTTAGTAGCTCAGCAACAGAAAATTGAAAAGTTCTTTCTTTTAGCAGCCGACGGCGCCAGTTAGGTTCTCTATTCTGTCCAAATGCTAAACAAAGTTACCAAACAGCTGTTTCATGCGAAAATGCTTGAAACATAGAATCTAAATGTCCTTTCATGCGACAAAGCAGCCTTAAAGGGTTAGTAGACCAACAAAAGCTCTCAGGAACATAGAATGTTCTTTCATTTATAATTGAAATCTTCTCAAAATGCACATTGGAAAGCCAAGTCACTACTTTAAAAACATGGAGGTCTTCTTCTCAGTTCACTTTTTTATATATATAGTACTGTTCCCGTCAACTTTCTTTTTTGTTTTTTGAACTTATGGTCAAGTCTCATTTTTGTTTGCTGACTGTTCAAAACAACAACCGTGTTTTGACAAACAAAGAAGATCTGTTAGCCCAACGGCCTAACACCCATAACGCATCAAATCCTGTACCTTCACCTTGAAGGAAAGAAGCAACCACTTGATAAGGCAAAGTGATGGGCCACAGAATGCCTATAAACCAACTTTGTCTCTATGAAAATAACTTATTCATTCATATTCGGCCATTGATAGAAACATTGAGCCTAAACGTCACAGAAATCCCAGAAAAACCAGTTTACAATGTGCTCTAAATATAAAAATCCGAACTGATTTTTTCTTAGGCCGCACGTCTTAACTATTTGGAAAAGCATAATATAACCCGAATCTCTAAAGAAAGAAACCAAACTAACAGCAATTTGACGAAAAAAATCAATCATCCATATAATTTCATATGCCTGCGGGATACTTCAATCAATCAATATATAAAAAAAAAATTAAAAAAAATAAAAATAAAAAGCATTCTCGATCATTCTCAACCTTACTATAGTAAATCTCTTACATCTATACTCATAAAAAAAGCTCATTCAGACCATCCACAAAGCTAAAATGCATTACCCATCACACCAGATCGATGTTATACAAACTAAACTTACTTTCAGAATAAGAAGTCAAGGAAGCCATTAAATTCCAAGAAACAAAAGAAAATCTCCAACCAAACATTTATCAGAAAGCCATAGCAATGCGTTGTCAATAAACCAGTCCAAAGTCTAAAACCAAAAAAATGAGCCTCAGATCCACAGCAACAAAAGCAACTATCATACGTAGATCTAATCAAACTAACCTGGGAAAAAGATTTCGACTTGTGAAGCCGCAGAATATAAAAAGTGGAAGACAAAGGAAGAAACATTTATATACAAGAAAACTCAGAAGAGAAAAATAGAGAGATCCGAATGCCCTTTTCTGGGTTTAAAACAAAAACGAAATAAGGATACTATACTACAACATATAACAACCCGAAACTCCAGCCTCCTAACAAACAGAGACATTTGCAGGAACAAAGAAAACCACAAATTTTCCATGACACAGACACAAGTTCAAACCGACAGATCCGGTCCGTACAAAAAAAAAGCTAAAATCAGAGAGAGAGAGAGAGTACCAGTTCGCGTTCCTTGATCTCGTGGTATGAAAGGAAAAGAGGCAACGAAAGATGGTTTGAATGGCCGGGGCATGTGTTTTATATGGGCAGAGAGACGTAAAATATTTTCATACGTAGAGGAATGATCGAGCGCGACACTGTTCACTGGTTGCAAAAGTGTATGTGAACTATTTACCGTTTGAGATGGATCGTACGGTGGTGGATGGATGCTTTGACCATCTTTGTGCTGGTGGCCGTGTGCTTTTTGGAATGTTTTACGTTTGAAATGTATTGGGAAAAAGAGTTGGCTACGACTTTTATTTGGAAACTTCTTTTATTTTTTTAATTTGATTAGCCAACTTTGACTATGAAATTAAAAATTACGTCTTCCAGATTCTTAGGAAATACTGTAATTTCTTTTCTTTTAATTCTTCTTACTTTCCATTTCTTTTAATTCTTCATATATTATTTTTTAATATTATTATTATTTTAAAATTTAAAAAAATTAAATTATTTATTATATTTTGTATAAAAATTATAATAATTATATGAGATAAGTTAAGGAGACTTTTGAATCCAAACCGGGCAGTTTTATTGCAATGCTCTTGACTCTTATGTAGACCATATTGAATCATTGATATTTAATCAAATGAAGGATGAAATATAGAGTTAAGGATTTAAACTGAAAAGACTTCTTGTTTCAAAAAATATAGAGGAAAATCATTCGTAGATTTAGAAAGCCTCAAAGGTCTAGAAGACATGATGACATCATATTCATCTACAATGTCGGTGAGGTGAGAGAGAATGGAAACAATTCATGGCCAAGCTTGCCAAAAGAATAATCTTCACACCATTACCTGTTCAAACTTGCCTTCCCCACATTGTCCATCCCTACATAGCCATGTTCTTCAAACATTAAATATATACATACATGTGTATGTGTATGTGTATGTGTATCTATCTATAGATATATATATGTGGGATGTTTAGCAGGGGATC
This sequence comes from Carya cathayensis, assembly GCA_011037825.1. Lineage (NCBI taxonomy): Eukaryota > Viridiplantae > Streptophyta > Magnoliopsida > Fagales > Juglandaceae > Carya > Carya cathayensis. The sequence goes on along the minus strand of QGSO01000485.1, from coordinate 213,797 downwards.
AGGGATGGAAAATGCATACACTTTGTCACCAACTTCGTAGAACAGAAGGAGAAGGGGAAATATAAATATATATATATATATATATATATATATATATATATATATATGTATGTATGTATGTACGTACGTATCATCCTTAAAATACACCCTTAAGGTTGAGCCTTCCCAGATCGAATTAAATACTTGATCCATACATCATCCCGCCGAACTCGCAAAAAGACATTCTTGGAGATGGAATGATATATATTATTGTCCTTGCAAAGATTTATTTTTGTGATTATTGGAGATTTCTCATCTCTCACTTTGTATTTTTCATATAATAAGGACTTATGCATTGTATTCGTTTAGTTGATAGTAACAGAGATATAACCTGTCCAAGAACTAGGCTTTCAGAATATCATTTTTGAAGGAGGTTTACTACAGGTCATAAAAGAGTGATATTAAATCAAAACTTGTGAGCTTCTCTAGTTGGTCTCAAATCATGTGAAGAGGGAGGCTAGTTGTTTAGCTCACTCTCTAGCTAGATCAGCTTTATTTGTTACTGATGTAACAGTTAATAAGGTGGTCTATCCTCCTTGTATTGTCTCTCTACTTCAAGGGTTTTGATGAATGAAAGGTTCATTTCAAAAAATAAAAAATATATATATAAAAATTTAAAATCCCATGCTCTAGAGGCGCCTCCTCCCCCAACCCCCTCCTCCCGCCCCCAACCCCCTCCTCCCGTAAAAAATTAAAGGCACTAGATCTAATTTTCGTCAGAGGGAGAGAGGCATCGACTTCCTCCTCCTTCTCCTTCTCCTTCTCCTTCTCATTCACTCCTTCCTCCATTCACTCACCTTATATATCGAGGTGTTTTTTTGTTTAATTTTATTTTACTTTTTCCAAGGCCAAAAAAGACAAATCTACAGCTTTCTTGCAACTCTCAGAGACATTGTGCACAAGCAGATTCACATGTCGAAAATCATTCGGAAGAAAGTGGTGGTTTTGCGAAAATCATCACATGTAGTTCTCATGCGCCACCCACATCTGTGTCACAACCCCCAGGAGATTTGCCCGGGACCACACCTCAGCACGACTCATGGAGGGTCAGGCCAGTCACATGACTAGCCTGCTTGCATGCCTTGACTCAAACCATGACACGCAGCGGGCGACCGTGGAGGCTACTGACCGCGCGCAGACCATGCGTGCAGGCTTGCGCATGCCCTTGAGCGTGCATCTGCGAGCATGCATGCATGCCCCCACACCACCTAGTAAGGCCAGTGGCGTGCCCTGCCATCCAACGCACAGCTCCAGCCCGTGCCTTGCAGAGCAGGTTAGTGGCATGCCTCACGGCGTGCCATCCAGCGCATGGCTCCAGCCCATACCTTACAGACTCAGAGCCTAGGCCACCAGCCTGGGCCATGCTGTGCACTATCATGGCTTATCTTCAGCAAGTCATGCCGCTCATGCCCTTGCACCACCATGGCTCACCTTCAGCAAGTCATGCCGCCCATGCCGTGCACCACCATGGCTCACCATCAACAAGCCATGCCGCACCACCATGGCTCACCACCCAGCAAGCCATGACTGCACAACCTGACCATGAACCAACCAAACCACCATGCACCACCTAGCCCACCATGGGCCATGCATGCCACGGCTAATCTTGGTCCATGGCCATTATCTTGTTCTTTATTTTATTTATTTAATTTACTTTAATTATTTATTTTCTAGGGATCCATTGGGGGTTTCCAATTTATTTTTCTTATAAATAGGACCTCTTTCATTTGCTTTAGGATCTTTTGGCAAACTCCTAGAGGGAAGACTATTGTTTGAGAGATCATAAACCGGTGTCTTTGCACTTGGGCTTTTTGGGTGCAATTCGTAAATTCCAAAGAGAGAATCACACTTTGCAATTCTTTGAATAAATGTGATTCATCTATCTTGTTCTTACAACTTGGTGCAATTCGTGAATCCAAGTTGTGTTCTTCAATATATGAGGTTTATTCATTACTTGTGCAATCCGTGAATCAAGTATTGAGTGAGTGTGGTTTATGTTTTTGGTTCATTCAAGTTCATTAATATTTTGCTATTGTTCTTAAGTGTTCTTCACTGTGTTCATGCGTGTTCATCATTGTTCTTGAGGTGTTCATAGTGATTTTTGCTCATCCAATCCATCCAAGCCCCAAAATCGCACCACACAAGTGTTTGTCAACTTTCCATATTTGTTTGCTCCATCAATCTTGCCTTAGCCGCCCACTCCAATTGCCAATTAAGGTTCCTATCATTTACGAACCCTAATTGATCCCTAAAATCACTCCTATAACCAGCCATACTCATCTCCATCATATCCCAAGATTTTAGGAGAGTTATCTCCAAGATTGTAGGGAAATCATCTTCCAATATTTTAGGAATCCTCCTAAAATCTCTCCATCACCAAATTTCAGCCAGCCTTAGCAATTCCCTCCATATCACTCATCTTCAATCCTAACCATCCATCTTACATCTTCCAAACCCTAAACACATCTTCCCAAACCCTAAACCATCTTCCAAGTGACGCCTACACTAGCACACACTTGTGTCGTGCGCCCGTCATCCTTGAACCACACCATCCCTCTTCATTTTTCATCACTACATACACCCATCTTAGCCTAAACACCTAACCCCACCATCTCCGAGTGGTCATATTGATTACATTTGCACGTGAACCAGGCAAGAGAGAAACCAAAGTTCGGTCATCACAAGACCACCATTGGCATGGAGGACTTGGTGTTTTGGGCCTTGACCGAGGACTCCAACAATCCGCTTGTGGTCCTCACGTGCTACCGCTTCCAGCAGCTCTTCTCAATACACGCTCCAGATCATCAAACTCACTGCCACCAGACATTTCAAATATGACATTTGTGGCTAAAAAGAGACAAGTGTATTACCTTACAGGTCGTCACAGATTCCAAAATCTACCGGAGTTAGTTCAAACAGTAATCCGTCTTTTTTTGCATCTATCTTACTACTTTCTTTTTTGGTTTCTTTATTGTTAATTAAATTTTTTTTAAAAAAAAGTCTCTCGAATGTTTATCTATAGAAGTTGAGTCATCTCTTTCTATTAATGGTTTGTTTGGGTGTTGAGAATACTTCAACACTTCTCAACATACTTCACTACTATTCATTATTTTATTATTACTTTTCACCTATTTGTTAGTACTATTCATTACTTTTTACTATTATTCAATATTTTATTATTACTTTTCACCTACTTTTTCACTATTATTCACAACATACATCAACACTTCTCAACATCCAAACCCATCAGTCTCTATTTAGGCAGAGAATATTGTCTCTTAGACGTTTGTCTGTAGAGAATATCAACAATAATGAAGACTAGACCAATCACAAAAGGAAATAGTGTACTGGTGGAGCTCCAAATGCATTATTTTGATTTATGATATCATGTTTAATATGAAGACATCCCAGACTGTATCCAATCATGGATGAAGTTTCTTTGATGAATGAATGATGACAGTTTCCTTTCAAAAAAATAAAATATAAAAAGATATAGCTATCAAGGCCATTGCATATTAGACGTGGACTCAACAGCCAAAACTTTCAATTCACCATTGCATTACAAGGTCTTACAATCATTCATCCCAGAAATTTTTTTCGAAGTCAAAGATCACAAACTGGCAAAAAACCTAGATGACCAATCTTATGTCGGCTCCCTAGAAGACAGAAAACTAAAGCAGATATATCAAGGGTACCAAACTGCAATTTAAGTGGGAGGCCAGCCATGGCGGTGGGTTGCTGTGTTAGTCTCCCCGGGAATTTAGGTTCTATGGGTGGGTCTTAAGGGCTTTGCCGTGGAGTGGTTCTGCCGTCATAAATAAATATATATATATATATATATATCAAGGGTACCAAACCGGCAATGGGACAAAAGAGGCAAACAAAACATGAGTAAAAGTTCACTAAATTCTAAAAAAGCAAATACAATAGCAATAGCAATGATAGTAACAAAACCATGCTTCAAACACATCTCACAAGTAACCAAAAATTTGAAATCATCAAGAGCCACTGGTAAATTTTTCTCATGCTCATATAAAACTCATCCAACAAAAAGATAATAAGGGAACCAATTAATACATATATATCATCAACAAATCCAATAATTCACCAGATGCCGGGTGTTCCTCTAACTTTCGAAATGGAATAGAAAGAGGAAGACCCAGGGGCAGGGCAGAAGTTACCTCATTCAAAAGTAGAAAATTGGAATCCAAAAGTTTAAAACCATATTACAACTTCAATGTACATGAAGTTACATGGTCTACACATGAGAAAACCAGTGGGAAAAAAGTCTACGTGATTTACATAACAACTGAATAGCCAAAAGCTTAAACATAAAGCATGATATCACTTATTTCTAAAATTTATCCAAAGTGATACAAGTGGCTCATAAGGTTAATGCGCCTATGATGCTCTTAAGGGTTTGGCAGGATGTCATACATGATATCTAGCCCTTTTGCAAGAAGTTATTGACGCCTGCTCAAGTCAATGTGATCTCTTCCTTGCAGCCTGTCAATACCAACAGAAGTATGGCCGATGGAGGTTTCTGACCTTCTGAGATCTATCTCCAGTTCCTTCTGTCTCAGTTGCAATACCCTGCGCTCATTCTCTAGTTTCATCCTCTCATTTTCCAGCCTCAACCTTTCCAACTCCCTATCTTTCTTGCTGCAGTATCTAAGCCACTTGAAACGTTGTTTCTCAAGCTCAAAAGCTTCAGCCTGGAAGCTGACTCTTTGTTCTTCGAGCTGCAACATCTGTCTCTTAATCCACTCTCCGCGCTCCCATAATGACTTTGTGGGGTCTTCAAAAATCTCGGCTATTTCAGCTTCAAAACTATCCAGAGCAACAGATTGTGACCAGAAATGGTCATCCTCTTCACTTACTTTTTCCCTCCCACTGAACTCTCCCATCCTCTCCACATCCCCCTCAGCATTGTTATCGTCTTCATTATCCATTTCATCTTCCTCGCTGTCATTATTTTCCTCAGCTTCTTCCTCCTCTGACCCATTATTGTCTCTTGAGCACCTCCCAAGAGGTAAAGAATGGCCTTGTAGATCAAGATCCTGGCAATTGGGTATCCTTTGCCCATTATGGTAAGCACACATTTCTTTGTAAAACAAGTGTTTGGAGCTCAGTATCTTTTTAACATCATCCTTTGCCTTAGCTGAGAGCTGGGGCATTGAGTCCATAAGAGCAGGGTTCTCAACCACTTTACAGCTAGTTCCTCTGCCAAGAATATCATTCAACCTCTTGTATCTCTTGTTCAAGTCATTAAATTTGTCCTCACACTGCTGCGGTGAAACATGACAACCCTTGCTCATCATTATCTTGGATACCGTTTTCCACTTACCCTTCTTTTGTAAAATACCAGATTTCCTCTTGAGGCCCTCCCCACCCTCAAGCGTGCCATCATCACCCACACAAGAAACCACTGCTATAAGAAGCCTAACCACATCATCTGTCCATTTCATTCGCTGCCATGGAGACCCTCTTTTCCCCCCATCAACATTGTCCCCATATCCATCTTCTGTAACGCTTGGCTCATCTTCTTCACTCATATTGTTACCGTTGGGAGCATTAGCGGGGGCAATTGCCTTCCCTTTACTGAAATTCATCGACATACATTTCATGACTGTGCCTTTCTCTTCCATAAGTCCAATGGGGGGGTGGTGATCACTTTCAAGGCCACTCATCAGATTCATATGATGTTGATGTCTTAACGAGGGATGACCCAACTGGGTCTGTTGGTGCCTGTGCATCGATGATTCAAGTTCTAATATTGCCCCATTTGGACTCGACATAAACCCACTTCCCAAACCTGAACTTTCCATTCGTTGACACAATCTGAACACTTTTAAGGCCCTCTTCTAGTGCTCATGTAAGGAAGGACCCGAAAAAAAAAATTATGGATTATCAAGGAAACGACAACTGATACATCACTAAGCCTGACAGAGTTATTTCGCTATTACAAGTTTATTCTTCCTTGATCAATAACAAAAAAACCAGAAATCACAAAAACCAATATCCTATTTTCTTACATTTTATTAGCAATCAAACAAAGGGCAGCCAAAAAAGTACCAATTCCATGAAACCCATAACAGATTGAACTATATCATAACCACTCCACGCTTCCTCCAGCATCCATATTTAATATCAGCCGTAAGTTAAAACCCCGAAACCTGATGTATATACACCTTTGAAACCAAATCAGAAAACAAGATTCAAACTTTGTATTTCTCCAAACTCCAAAGTCACAATTTATCTTGAACACTACCCAAGGAGTTATTAAGGAATTGGACCAAAGTTTCAGGAGAAAAAATAACTAACAACTTAAAATAAAAGAAAGAGCATTAGATCTTTCAAGCTTACCTTTTGATGATCTACCAAAGGAAGTTCAATCAGACAGAGAGAGAGAGAGTTTTGTGTGAACTGTAAAATTGGTTAGAGGGAGACCAGGAAGTTGGGAACTAGGGACTGCGTCCCTAAGTTTTCAGATTGAACAAGTTAAATTGGTTGGTGATAGAAACAATAGATGAGCAACGTGTCGGGGTACTGTTGGGCGGTGATGCGTGTCCAGGTCCTAAGAGTGGCGGACACACACTTTTCTCGATAATGAAAATAACTTTCTTTTCTCTTGTTTACTATCCTTCTTTTTTGCAGTGTTTTTTTTTTTTTAACATATATTAATAAATGAGGAGCAAAAGTTTTGTTTTAAAATCCATTCCGTTCCGGCCGGAATTGTCGAAATTTTCCGTTCCGGAACAGTAGTCAAAACCGACAACCTCTGAATTTCGTACCGCTACAAATTTCGGCATGGTCCCATGTACGTGTAGTGCCAGGGGCAAGAAATAGTACTCAATGTCTCTATTGTAACAAAATAATTAGAGGTGGTGGAGTCACGAGGTTGAAGCATCATCTAGGTGGGATTTCAGGTGATGTCGAAGCATGTAAAAAAGTCCCTGATGATATAAAATGGCAAATGAAGGAGTTGGTCAATGAAATGAAAAAAAACAAAGAGAAGAAAAGAAAACTAAGCTTAGAGATTGGATGTGGAAGTCCTATAGATTTAACATATAATGATGAGTATGAGGGAGGGAGTCAAGGACACATTCATGATTCAAAGGGGAAGGGAAAGGGGAAGGAGAAAGTAGGTGGAAAGTCAACAAAGGCAATTGGCAGATGTTTTGCTCCAAGAACAATTCCTGGCTCTCAACCTTCTATTAAGAGTGCTATGTGTTCAAAGGAAATGATTGACAAAGCAAAAATGGCTATAGCAAATTGGTGGTATGATGCTAATTTACCTTTCAATGCATCTCAATCCAAGTTTTATCAACCAGCTATAGATGCTATAGCTGCCATCGGGCCAGGATTCAAGGGTCCTTCTTTACATGAGTTGAGAGGAAATTTGTTGAAGAATTTTGTGACTGAGGTTCAGAATTATCTCTTAGATATTAAAACATCTTGGAGGGATAGTGGTTGTTCACTAATGGCAGATGGTTGGACAAACCAGAGGCAACAACCAATAATTAACTTTTTGGTTTATTGCCCAAAAGGTACAATGTTTTTGAAGTCTATTGATACATCAGGCCTTAGAAAAGATGCTGAAACATTATTTAACATTTTTGATGAAGTTGTTCAAGAAGTTGGGGTGGAGAATGTTGTGCAATTCATAACGGACAATGATGCGAGTTATAAGGCTGCAGGAAAAAAGTTACAGCAGAAGTATGGCTCTTTCTTTTGGTCCCCTTGTGCAGCTCATTGTATAGATTTGATGTTAGAGAATTTTTGTGATCCCAGGCATTTTCCTATTATTGATGAAACTATAAAGAAGGCAAGGAAGATAACGAAATTCATTTATAACCATGCTTGGGTTTTGGCTTTGATGAGAAAAGACTTCACCAAAGGTCATGATTTATGTCGCCCTGCAGTCACAAGGTTTGCTACAAATTTTTTAAGTATCCAATGCTTACTTTTGTTTAAGAAAGAGCTTCGACAAATGTTTACTTGTGATAAGTGGATTGTATCAAGTTATTCTAAAAGCAACATAGGGAAGGAAATAGCCGAGATTGTTCTAGAAGATAGAGAGTTTTGGACTCAATGTCAGTTTATTGTAACAATCAGTGAGCCTTTGGTTCGAGTACTACGACTTGTCGATGGGGATGAGAAGCCTGCAATGGGATACTTGTATGATGCAATGGAGAAAGCCAAAGAGAATATAAAAGCAAGATTGAAGAACAAAGTTTCTGCATTTATGCCATTCATCAGGGTCATTGATGCTAGGTGGGATAAGCAGCTTCATAGTCCATTACATGCAGCAGGTTGTCTTCTTAATCCTGGAATTTACTTTAACCCTTGCTTTAAAAGTAAAAATGATGTTTCTAGAGGGTTTATGACTTGCGTTGTAAAGATGGAACTTGATATTGATAAGCAAGATGAGATCATTCAACAAATTGACTTGTATAAGAATGCACACGGTGATTTTGGACAACCTATAGCAATACGCCAGCGTGAAAAAAGTAATCCAGGTAACCTCTATATCCTTTGTTAAATAGTGTGAATCTATATTTTAATTCTTTTATTTAATTTTAAGTAATGATTTATAATTGCACTTTTGTTATAGTTGCGTGGTGGGGTACTTTTGGAAATGAGGTTCCAGCTCTTCAAACGTTTGCAATCCGCATATTAAGTCAATGTTGTAGTGCAACTGGCTGTGAAAGAAATTGGAGCACATTTGAATTTATTCATTCAAAGAAGAGGAATAGATTAGAGCATAAACGTTTGAATGATCTAGTATTTGTTCGTTATAACTTGAAGCTTCGTGAGAGGTAAACTTTTTCAAAAATAATATTTTTAATTGTTGAAAAATATGTAACATTTTCACTTACATGTGACTTTTATTTTGGCAGAAACATAAAGAGGGGAAGAGATGCTTTGGATCCAATCAATCTTGAGAATATTGACTTGATGGAGGAATGGGTAGGTGAAGAATCAGAACTTATTGATGGAGAAGACTTGGATTGGGGAAGTATTGAAGAGCCATTAGTCTCACAAAATTTGGAAGAGGGTGTTAATGTTGGTCTTGATATTGATAATGATGGTGGTGACAATGACATTGAAGAAAATATTTTGAGTAACTTTGCTAATGTTGATCCTTTTAGTCTTATTGATGAAAATGAATGATTATTTATTTTAAACAGTTGGATTGAGAACTTATGATATTTAATGTAGTTTTATAAATGTGTATTTAAGACTTGTATTCTCTTTTGAGAAATATTATTAAGTTAATCAGGTATGTATGTTTTTAAGAATTGTATTGATTTTATTTTGGAATATAGTTATTATATATAATTTATCCATATAATGTCTATCCCGAAACGGTACACCGAAACGTACCGGTACCGAAATATTCCGTTCCAGTGCCTCAACCGAAACGGTCACCGGAACGGATTTCAAAACTTTGAGCAAAACAAGAGGCTGATAGCCAATTCGAGTTAAAATATCAACAGAAAAACAACTAATTGTTTAGTTTTCTCAGTTTTTTAGTATGAACCAATGCATCAAAACAACTGATTCTCCAATGAATAAGATCAATATGTACAAGAAATAAAAAAAAAAAATTAAAAAAAAATTGCATAGTGTAAATTAATTTTTTTTACGTAGTTTTTAATCATTTTAAATATTTTTAAAAAAGTAATTAAATATAAAAAATTAATATAAAATATTTTCTTAACTACTAAATAAAAATAAAAGAAAAAATACAATTCAGTAGAAAAATTGGATAGAAAAATTAGAATAATATTTCTCTTTCGATTGTCGGTTGTCATTACAGTCGACAGAAGTAAATACAATGACAAGGAGACAAAACTGACCATTTAATGCTGATTCGTTTTGCTTTGTTTTGTGTTTCTTTTTTTTTATTATTCTTTTTCCTTTGTCGAAATAGATGATTACTATGTTTTGCCTGTAAATCTGTATTATACTTTAATATTATTATTATTTTAAATTTTAAAAAAATAAACTAAAAGTTAAATTATTTATTATATTTTATATACAGATTTAAAAAAATTATAATGATGAGAAGATAATTTTAAATTTGAGATGAGAATTTTACGATGCCAAACCGAACCAATCTTACTTATTATGTATTTTAATTTTTTTTATTTATTTTGTATTTAATAATTAAAGAAATAATTATTAGTGACATTGTCTATATTTTTTTCATTTTTTCTTAAAAATTAAGTATGTTAAAAAAATCTTTACAAAAAAAATAATCAAAAAAGAAAACCTTAAAAAGTATAAATCCTCCTAGTGGTACTGGTACCTATCTTGTTTATTTTTTTCCTTTTAGGCCCGATTTGGATATTGAAAATATTTCATCTCATCTCATGTTATTATAATTTTTTTAAATTTTTATACAAAATTTAAGAAACAATTCAACTTTTTAAAATCTTAAAATAATAATAATATTAAAAAGTAATATTCTAATAATATTTTATTCAATTTTCATCTCAACTACTACCCAAACGTAACTTAATTTTCTTCTATCATTATTTTCAGCCTTTCCAATCCACACAATTTTTAATATTTTACAAAAATTTCACACTGAGGTGCCTCCCATTCCCCAAATCTTTCTTAATGTTTTTCATTCTTTTTTTAGTAGCTCATGATTTTTTTTTCAATTTTTTATAAATGATATTTCCAATCATAAAATGCACAATCACAATCATTATGCACTCTTTTTAAAATAAGTGAGTAGATATGCAATCTGCATGAAAATTTTAATTTTTTAATAATAGACCTTACTCTTCTCAAAATAATTAGACAGCACTTGCACAATCTATGACTGCATCTACCATTACTGTTAAAATAATCAATTCCCAAACACTGTCCAGCATCCTTAGCTTTTTGTATATTTGGAGAATATCGTTTCAATTTTGTGAGAGGAGGTCCAGAGGAAAACCACTTGCTTTTAAAATTGAATATTGATTATTTATTCTTATAGTCCAACTAGATTTTTTATTTTTAACAAGTAAATAATCATAGAAAATAGGTCATAGCTTACTTTTTGATCAACATAAACTACATAAACTGATACTCCGTGTACTTGATCACCACTAAACACAATTCATTGTAACATACCTTGACTCCTAATTAACTATATATATATATATATATATAGAGTTCACATCAGCAAACTACCGAAATATAACTAATCTGTAGTCTGGACAATGCAGCGGTCTCTCGGTGCCCATTCTCACCCTCCACAACATACTAAGTTAAGGAGCAATTTCAAGAGATTAGCCCACCTACTGGAAGAAATGCATAATATGGTGGGAAGAATAACTAGGACCTTATGCTTTTCTATTTACAAGTCCAGTTAATATCCAATGATCCAATGCAGCAGCAATGAGAAGTAAAGCTAAACCTTCACGCTGAAAAATAGCAAAAATGTCGATTTTCATGCAGACTTGGCATAGTGAGATTCCCCTTGAGTGTTCTGAAAATGTAAAGGCTTCTTATAAGACTGCAACAATAGAGAAGAACAAACCACGCTAATGGATGAAGCAGCCATGCAAGCACCCGCAAGCCAAGGTGGTAACCGAATTCCAGTGAAGGGGAATAAGATTCCAGCAGCAACTGGCACGCCAAGAATGTTGTAGCCAAGGGCCCAAACATAGTTGAGCCGGATGCGAGACATTGTCTTTCTGGAGAGATCAATGGCCGTAGCTACATCTTCCAAGTTGCTCTTGATGAGAACTATATCAGCAGCTTCTATAGCCACATCAGTGCCAGCACCAATTGCCATGCCAACATCAGCAGCAACTAAGGCTGGCGAGTCATTTATTCCATCCCCAATCATTGCCACATTCATTCCTTTCATCTGCATCCAATTCCAGTTCGACATGTCAAACAAGGTCATATTAGGGATCACCTTTCAAGAAAGTGACCAACTAGGCATGGGTTGGTTAGTAAGATCGGTCTAAACATGAGAGGCATTAATTCAAACCAAATCCCCTCACTTTTTTAATCATCTCGCATAAATTACCAAACCTCTATGAATCACAGTAATTAAACTTTGGCTGATGGGTTTTACTAATCCATAATGAATGTTATCATGTCTCAACTCAAAATCATGAAAAAAAAAAAAAAACCTTTAACCCTCTGCTTGGAAAGCATATGGTGATATACTTAGAGAGAGTTCAGACAGTCAGACAGCCTAACTCTCTGCTTTCAAAATTAATTTATATACACTATCAAATTATGCAAATTCTTGTGTGGGTTAAATAAGTAATTAACTGGATAAAAACCAAAAACAATATTGGTAAAAAAAACTTGAGGCAACAGGATCAATTATGCAAACGTTGAGGTAAAATTGCTAACTGTCATTGACCCTGATCAACTCAGTCTGTTTTCATTTTGGGACAGCTATCTCTTCTCATGTCCCGGCCATTAATTCACTATTAGGCCTTAGATCTCTACCATCTTGTAACCTTACCTACTTCTAAATGCCTCATCAAGAACAGAATTTCAAAAGAGACATATATTCACATATCACACCAAGGCATCAACTAAACTCACCTGTAATTCTTTGATCTTATCAGCTTTTCCCATTGGATCTATCTCAGCGAAAACCTTATCAATTCCAACCTCCTTTGCAATAGCAGTTGCTGTAGCCCGGTTATCACCAGTCACCATGATGCTTGAGATGCCCATTGAGCGGAGGAAAGAAATGACACACCTAGCCTCTGGCTTCACTGGATCAGTTACAGCAAAAGCTCCAGCAACCTTTCCATCGATGGCAACTAATACACATGTTCGAGCAAGTTGTTCATTTTTCAAAATATAATCCTCAACCTCAGGACCAACTGGAATGCTACAAGCCCGCATCAGCCTTTTGTTCCCAACTAAAACCGTTGCTTCACCAACTTTTCCACTAACTCCAGCTCCAGTATGCACCTCAAAGTCCTTGACCTCTGTGACATGTTCAGTGTAAGAGCCATTCTTCAGGCGCAACCTCTTGGCATGTTCCATCACAGCCTTTGCAAGAGGGTGTTCACTATTAGCCTAGACATTTGTTGGAAATTAGTCATGAAATTAGCTCATACATTATACACATCTTAGTAAAGCAGGTATCATAGTATTATTTAATGACTAATTTCCAAAATAGTGTTAATTTAAATTTTGAATATGAAGGAATCAGTATTGGTATGCAGATTAGTACGCGACTTTGTTTGTATATAGCATAACTCTTTAAGAAACTCCTAGAACTAGACAGCTTTCAAAAATGCATACCAACCGAAATTTCTTTCACACAAGAGCAGCATCCAAGCTATAAACGCTAACCTCTGCAGCAGTAGCCATATCGCATAAGTCCTCCATTGAATAACTGGAAAATAGAACATCACTAACTACTTCTGGTTTTCCAAGTGTCAGTGTCCCTGTTTTATCAAAGACAACTAATTTCACCTGCAGGCAAAATTGGAAAATGAGTCAAGTTAAATAATCCTTTCACCTGCAAAGCGACAAATGACAATGAGATTATTTTTCTTTTTTTGGATAAATAACAACGAGATGAATTCAAACTGGCAAGACTTGGGTTTCATTAATAATGTCACAAGAAATAAACACAAGGGCGAAAGCAATATGTTTAGATGAGATTCTCCATCTAGCCGAATTTGAAAGATGATAATCAGGTGATGGTAGACTAGTGCTAATAATATTTTTCTAAATATCACATGAAAAAAAGTGCATACACCCAGCTATTTTCTGTAGCAAAATCCCACTATAAGACATAGAAGTCAACCATTCCCATCAATTTGAAATGTAGAAACTGCATTGTCAAGGGAAACTATTTACTTCAGAGGAAAATGAAATTTTAGATGACATTCCACAAAAGAGATAGAGAAAACAATACCCCACATTCTGCAAAATAATGAAATTGTATCAAATATGATATACTAATTAAGATATGTTTCCACAGACTACAAGGGAAAAGGAACATGAACGCAACTCCCAGCATGAAAGGTTTATAGTATTTGATATTACAACACTAATATGACTGGTAATTGATTTTTCAGAAACGATTTCTCAAACTTAATTCAGATAATACAAATGATTCACAAGGTTTCCACCTTATCAAGAGCTAGAGCTAGGGGTAAGTATATTCGCACAATATATAAAAAATAAAATCAAAGTGTTTGTCCACAACAATAGCTGTTTTTGAACAGTGTCACCTTACCTTGTGTGCCTTTTCAAGTGCATTCCCGCCCTTGATAAGCACACCTTGCGAAGCACCCTTCCCCGTGGCAACCATTACAGCTGTAGGGGTTGCTAGTCCCAAAGCACAAGGACAAGCAACCACCAGTACTGAAATACCAAACTGCAAAGCAAGCTCGAACTTATTAATTGCTTGTGGCATCCAATGTTCGGGGTAAAGACGAGCTTGTCCAGCAACAAACCATCCCAGCCACGTCATAAATGCAGCAACAACAACCTGAAATAGGCAGAACCAACAATATCATATTTCCTTCAACAGTTGTCATAGAACATACTTCTGTAAAAGCAGTACAGTAACCTAAGAAATGCCTTGATATTTCCTCTATTAGACATTTGCTATCAATCAAAGATCAAATTAACAGTAGAAAAGGTGTAAAAATAAAATTAATTAAAAAAATAGGGTTTACAAAAAGAAGTTTGGATCAATCTCATTAAAAGTTGTAAAAAAACCCCAATGCAAAAAGTTACAGAGAACCAATGGAATTATTCTGCCCAGCAGGCAGCAACCATCAAGAGCAAATCATCATAGATGATTAGTTTCCAAGATGTGTGAGAACAAAATCCCAGATCATATAGCATATGGAGTTCCACTTTCCTTGATAGGCATCCATAAGCTCATCCTCCTAAATCCAATCATTTGCCTATCTTGGGATTAAAGTTTTAAAAAATCCCTTTAAAAAGATTAAACATAGGCAAAAAAAAAATCCTTTTGCCTATGTTTCGAAAATCCAAACATCTAATCACTTGCCTGTGTTTCACAAAAAAAAACCTCTTACAAAAAAAAATTATCCAAACACAATTCTACCAACCCACTTTCACAAACTCCAATACAAAATGCATCTCAAAAAATGTTATCCAGATAACTTCTCGTTTTACCTACCTTCACAAAACCAAATACAAATAACTTCCCAAAAAGTTTTTCAAAAATTCTCAAAAGTTGAAGAAATTTTCGCTTGCTAAACATGCCCTTAGTGCTTTCCTTTTATACCTCTCAGCAAAATCATGTGTCCATAGTTCTGGTCTAAACTAGTAAATCCATTAAATAGAATGGAAAAGAAAGAAGTAAAAGAAGCGGAATAGAAATGGGGTAATGTTTTAAGCAAGGACAAGAAAGACAAAAAAGGAAGGAAAGAAGAAAAGTGTCATCTAAATAATCTGCAGCTAACCATCAAACCAAGAATTTGTTTCCATAAAGAGAAAACTATCTCTTGTTGATAGCAGAGTGACTGCCACTATAGAGGTCTACCGTGGATTCAAATCAAATCATGACACCCATACACACAAGCCAATGATAATCTTATTCATGAACCAACCGCAAGCTTCAAATTACTTAATTCGGATCCATTTCCCTAGTACAAACCTTTCTCATCTTCCCAATGTGTGTGTGTGTGTGTTTTGGCAGGGGAACCAACCGCAAGCTTCAAATATTTAATTTGGATCCATTTCCCAAGTACAAACCTTTCTCATCGTCCCGATGTGTGTGTGTTTTGCCAGGGCAAGCATGGGTTCAAGATAGTTTTTTTTGTATAGTAAAATCAATTTTGTTGAAAGGAAACATAGGCGTGGCCCAAGTACACAGGAGATATACAATGAGAACACTTAATTACAAGTTAAGGACTAGAAATGGATACAAGAAAGTCATGAAAACTATTCCCGTTGAGAACAATTACAGAGGCCCATAAATACAAGTTTCAAGATTTTAGGACCATTGACTCACCATAGGAACAAAAAACTTGGATATTTTGTCAGCCAGTTTCTGTACAGGTGCTCTGGCAAGCTGAGCAGCTTCAACAAGTTGAACAATTTGGGAAAGTGCAGTCTCTGATCCAACATGAGTGGCCTTAACGAGTATGCATCCATTCTCGTTCATAGTCCCACAAATAACCTATTTTTGGCATTAGAAACAAAAATCATTCGCAATTCAGATTGTCCTTATTAAATATCACTCAGCAGAATGTAAGAGCCAAAGATGTAGAACCTTGTCACCAGGTCGTTTAGCAATAGGTATTGCCTCTCCTGTGATCATACTCTCATTGACATGGCTTTGACCATTGATCACTATGCCATCAACGGGAACTTTTGCCCCAGGAACAATCTTAATTATGTCATTTTTTTGTAACAATTGAGTGCTAATTTCCATCTCTGAAACACAATTTCCATCGCTATCTACTGTTAATAGATGAGCCGTTTCAGGAGCAAGTTCAGTCAATTTCGATAAAGCATCTGATGTCTTTCCTTTAGCCAGAACTTCCAGATATTTCCCCAAGAGTATAAAGGATATCAACATGGCACTGGTCTCAAAAAAGTCTTGCCCTTCAAATTTGTTAGAAGTTAATGCTTTTATCACTACATAAACAGAGTAAAAATAAGCAGCATTGGTGCCTAGAGCAACCAGAACATCCATGTTAGCAGACAATCGTCTCAGCGAATGATATGATCCCACGTAAAACCTGGCAAGGAGATACAAACCCAAATATTACTTTCACAATATTATTAGCACATTTATGCCACTCAGAGATAGAGATTCTCAAGGTAAAAATACAGAGCTTGAAACAATTGCAAGGACCAATATTAAAGGAACACAAATTGAGTACCTTCGACCAACGATGAACTGTACTGGTGTACAAAAGATCCACCTTAGAAGTATACCGACAGAGAGCATGTTGTGAATCTTGCAGTCTAGCCAGTTCCCATAAGGAGGAAGCATTGGTAGCACCATGGAGAAGATGAACACTGGAACTGAAAACAGGGCACTCAAGAGAAACTGGTTTCTATACCTCAGAATTTCCTGCAGCTGCTCAGTTTCCCTTCGTCTCAGAGCAACATACAAGTGTGCATTGTAGGATTTTGAGCCACGGCCAGCCTCTTGGATGCAACTTATAATAGATCTTGGACCAGTAAGGTCTGGGTTATAAGAAACACTTACCTTTTTTTCTCCCAAGTCCATTTCAACACCAGTCACACCCACAGCCGACTCAAGAGATGACCGAACGATAATCACATCTTCATCTGAATTAACTCCTTCAACTGTCAGATGTACTTTATTTAAATCATTCCCAGAGCTGATGAGATTAGCTCCAAAGCCAGCATCTTCTATTGCTTCGATGATGTGGTAAGTATCAGTAACATTTGGATCAAAGTGGACCTTTGCTTCTTCAAGAGCTAGCCCGACCACTGCCGTTTTCACTCCATCAGCCATTAGAAGGGCACGTTCAACAGACTCAGTGCAGCTGGTGCACATCATTCCTTTAATCTTGAGTCGGCATACTGCTATATCTTGTTCTGGAAATTCATAAACTGGGAAGCCTGCGTCTTCTATGGTTTTCTTAATTTCTTTTGCCTAAAATAAAGGCATATTGCCATGTTTCCAGTTACCAAGAATATATAGAAAATTCACATTTCGAATTATCAACAGCCAGATATGAACCATAATGCATTCTGCTATATTATGAAATTTGGAGATGACTATCAAATGAACTTAATATAGTTTTTTCAGGTACAAATCAAAAACTTTCCGGAATGTATCTTTTGTTTAAAATTGTTTATGATGACAATATCTAGGGTTCACATCCACACAAATACCATCACAAGTACACCCATGCTTATAAATGTCCAGATACACAAACACTGAGAAACAGTTGTAATATTCAACACCCTGCATTGCAATATTTCTAGTTATCCTATCTTTTCCATAAACCTCAGCAGCCAAGTGGAAAAAATATATCCTCTCTTTAATACGAAGAGGAGGAACAAAATCTAAATTTCTGGTCACAAAAATATAAGTATGTGTGGGAAATTTATAAAATAGCAAAATCATGCTCATCTACCATCTATCTTCTGCATCACAAAGGTCAAGAGAATTATAAGAATGCAAAGATTGACATTTCAATTGAAAATAAATTTGCCACAACAAATAACGAAATGACCTCTGAAGTTTATATACTTAGTTTCTAAAAGCAGACTTTTTTATCGGTAACTTCTCAAAGCACACTTACATTGATAAGCTCAGGTATGTAAGTAATTGCGGCCTCGCCTTGAAGGGGTGAAACCACGGCATTCTCAACCCCATTAAGCTTTCCCAGCACAGACTCTATAGAAGTTGCACATGACGCACACTTGATATCCCCTATACTGAACTTAGCCGTCCTATGCTTCCTCTCCCTCTTGTTATTTGTTTCAGATATAGTAATTGCAACACTGTCTGACGGCTGCAATAGAGGCGCTTTGAGATCATCCCGACCATTAACGTCCATAACTAAAATCCAAGAGTTCAAGCTCACTGCTCCTAGATAAGAGGTGAAAAAGAAAACAACGTCAAGCACTCCATATTTTGCATTACGACCTACAAACCAACTCAAACACAAAGTTTTCAGGCGTTAACAATGCAAACACAGCTTATGCTGCACTGAGTCATAATTACCAAGTTCAGATATTTCACCCATTTTAATATATTGTGGCTCATAATTTTCAGCGATTTGAATCATAATTCTAGAATTTTTTGCCAGGCTACATCATCGACGCATCGTTAACAATACAAACCTTTTCTCTTCTTGCCTTTATAGTTACCTTGAATTTCTTATTCTTGTAAAGTTGACTTTGTACAAATCTTTTATCTTCTTGTCTTTAAAGTTATCTTGAATTTCTTGTTCTTGTAAAGTTGACTTTGTACAACAAAAAACAAACAAACAAGGAACTTTTCCATTCCAATACGATCAGACTTACTAAACCGCAAAAACTTTGAAAAAACTCATATGTTGACTAACACTTCAGAAATGAAACGATAAGCAAATTGCTACTGCCGAAAAAAAGAATCAAATTTGAGGGAAAAAAAAAAAAAAAAAAAACCCGCCCATAAGAATATCGAACGCCTAAATAAACAAGCGAGAGAGTAATTCGACCAAGAGTATACGAAATCAAAACGTTTCAAGTAATCCCGATACTGATCAGAGCACCATCTTCCATTTCCCCCAAAAATGAACGTTTCAAAATAAGGAAGACAAACCAAATAAGTAAAACTACAACCTGATATGAAAGAAACCCAAACCAAACAACACAGATATATAGGAGTAAGCTCTGTGTGAATTCGCTTTCGATGGCACGGGCAAGTGGACCAAGGGGGAAAAAGGGGTTAAGTTTTGCGCTCGAAAAGGGAAAAAGTTTGGGGCTTTTATTTCAGAATAGGAAACGGACGTGGTGGGGGCGAGAAGAGAAAAGAAGAGAAATTTTAGGGTTTTTTTCCGATAATTGTTATGGCTGGCGAAGAGAGAGGTCAAGGTCAGGTCAGGTAACCGCAGAGAAAGAGAGTGCGCCAGAAAGTTCTGTGCGCGTGATACTGCGAGGCTTGTCCTTTTATACGCTTTGCTGCCTTTTGAAATTTTGAATCTTGCAACGTCTTTGTACTATCCCACCTTCTCAAGGATGATGCGATTTCTTCTCTCTCTTTTCCTTTTTTTTTTTTTTCTGTTAAAAGATAAAATGGATTAAGGAGATTAATAAATACTAACATAATGAAAAAATAATAATGGTAAAAAATATCATTAAAAATATTTTTCTTTTTTTTTTAAGACAAGGGTATGAAAATATATTGTCTCTAATATATAACAGACAACCATTAATATATATTGCCCAAGATGACTTCATTTCATTTTTAAAAACTTTATTTACTGCTTCAAAAAAAAACTTTATTTACAGTAATTTTTACGTATTTTTTAGGTATTTTATTAATGTAATTGATTACGTCACTTTTTTTATATATAAAATAATTATTTTGACAAATCACATAAATAGAATATACAAAGAATACGCTGAAGTGACTATATATAACAGAACTCTAGAATTTCAAAAATGATCATGCTACACGAACCAATGAATTAACTAAAGAAATCAACCAATAAGTATAAATCTCCCTTCTTTCTTTTTATTCTTCTCTTTTAATCATTTTTTATACATTTTTAAACATTTTTAAAAAATAACAAAAAATATCAATTCACTAATATTCAATTCTTTAACTATTAAGAAAAAATAAAAAATTCAATCAGTCACTTTTATTGATTCAATTAGTATTTTCCTTTCAAGTATATAATTTCTTCTTATCTCTTTAAAAACTTAAGATATTGACATTATATATAAAGATAATACTATCAAACTACTAAATACAAAATTATCAAGTCTATACAAATCAATCCGAACTTTATACGAGTTGAAACGATTAATAATCTATCATAATTTTGTATTTACAAACAACTCATTTAATAAACAAGTCAAACTGAGTCAACTTCAATTAGCATATCAAGTTGTATTGTTTATTTAAATTAAAATTTTAAAAAAATAAATAAAATAAAATAAAGTTATTACTAGACAAATACTTTCAAACTCTTCAAATGCACCGTATAAGTTTATCGTAAAGCTCTACTCCTTCACGGGCCATGCCTATGAAAGTATCCTATTTCGTGTCCATTTATGTTAGGATTTGCGTGAGGCTTTTGCTCCGGGTTTGGAGGCAAACTCATTCTGGCAATTTGGCAAACGTGATGTCAGGTATGACGATGGAGAGGTCGTCGTACTTTGTAACAGTAGCCACAATACCACTTAGAGCGCGTGAGACCTATACACCAGCCAGATAAGGAGGATTGTTCGGCCAAATAGGAAGAAGGGTTGACCTTAAGCACCTCCCGTCGGCAAAACAAGCGATTATAATCTCATATTGTATGCGTGGGTTCAATTCATAACTCGACCAGTATAACTAATTGTCACTCGCTACTCCATTGGCTTGCCCTTCTTTTGTATATGCACATGGATTAAAGGGATAAACCTAAATACTAGATCACCTTTCACACATGACCCTAAGAGTGATTCTAAAGAGATTATTGTACACTCGAGAGTTTTTGAACAATGGCTTAATTTAGTAACGTTGATTTGAGCTACAATCCAAGTGAGGAACGCACGTTAATAATGGCAAATGAATAGTAATTTTCTCCATATATGTATATACATTAAAATAGTCAAAAGAACTAAAAAGAATGATGGGCTAATCTTTAGAGAGATCAGGGTGGACCACTTAACGAGGTACCACCATGTAAGATGGATAATATAAATTTTAAGACAAAAAAAAAATGTTGTAGGAATTAAAACTAGTTATAAAATGATGAAAAAATGAATAGGAATTAAATATTCGTTTGAATCCTTGAATGAGCTGAGCTCATTTCAGTTGTGTTCTGTTTTAGACATATTTTAACATTCAAGTACACAACTTTCAAATCATTAAGAAAATTGCTATAGACACAAAATAAATTCACAAACTGTTGTGGGTTTTTGGAATCCATTAGATCTATTTTATAATAAAATTAATTTTACAATCTGACATACCACATCAAGCTCTATTAGTTTATGAGTTTACTTTTATGTAATCTCTTTATACCTAAAATATTTTTCAATCACTACATATCATTCAATTCAAAACCTTTTTACACATAATATCCATAACATTTTCAACTTAACAATTTTTTATATGTGGAACAGACAACCTCATCTTACTATCTAAATTCATTTTAGATAAGTTTATCAATTCATTATTATTTATAAATGACTTCATTCATTTTAACTCAATTCATTTAATATCCAAACGGAGCGTAAAAAAATTAAAAGTTGTGTAAAAGGAATAAAGTGGGGTGTTTGATTGTGCAACAAACGTGTTGGGTTAGGAACCACATGAATACCGATACGTTGGTTTCCCAAGGCATGTGGGGGACGTACTACAAAACAAGGTACCATTACTTTAATTTCTGAGGTGCCCTCACGTCACTTTCAGTTTCCCGTCAAGGGATGAACACCCATATGGCCTTGGCAGCTTGGTTCCATTGAAAACTCAGAGATCAGAGATCAATCAAAAAGGCTGCCAATTGCTATATTAATATGCCATTATTTCTCTCTTTTTTGGCTCTGGCCATGTTCGCACCACCATTGAGATAAGCAACTCTCCTGCATGCTTTTTCACTTTCTCCTCCACTATTATCATGTTTGCTGTGATGTCTGCCTGCTGCAGCCCTTACTTGTTTCGTTGTTGATGAAGGCCAACCATGTGAAGGTTTCCATAGTTGAAAAAAGTGGGTATTTAGGAGATGTTTGGACAGTGAAATGAGATGAGATAAGATGATTTTAAATGAAAGTTAAAGACTGAATAAAATATTATTAAAATATTATTTTTTAATAATATTATTATTTTTTAATTTGAAAAGGTTGAATTATTTATTATATTTTATGTTAAAATTTGATAAAGTTATAATAATAAAATGAGATGATTTTTCAATCCAAACAGGCCTTAACCTTTCAAATTTACCAATACAAAAATAGTAGATGAATAATACTATTTGACAATTTAAAACTTAGAATAATACCATTTGACAATTTAAAACTTACTACTCAGATGATCCTATTAATATGATGCCAACATGTCACATAATTTATTAAAAAAGTAAAGACACAGACACAAAAGGATTGAGAGAATCTAGAGTTTCAATTTTCATCTTTTTATATTTCGGACACCCCCTTTTATATTTGAATATATTTATTACATATGTTTATATATATTTTTAATAAATTACGTGTAACTATGTAGTGGTGCCACTAGCTACATCAAGAATGTCAACCTTGTTCATTTTTAAAAAACTCTCATCTTATTTTATTTTAATAATTACAACTTTTTTAAATTTTCATATAAAATAAAATAAATAATTCAACTTTTTCAAATCTAAATATAAGAATAAAATAAATAATTTAATTTTTTTAAAATTTTAATATTAAAATAATATATTTTAATAATATTTTAAGTTTAATTCAACAATCTCATCTAATTCCTAAAAACATAAACAGGGCAGTGCACTAGCATTATTCACAGTAGAAACATGGACGACGTAAATGCTTAGCTTTCGTGCGTACCGTCCGTGTCTGTAGCCCAACTCTTTAGAAATAAACAAAAGGAGTTTTGTTACATACAAGTAAAGTCGTGTATTAATTTATATATTAATACTAATTCTTTCATATTAAAAATTTAAATTAACACTATTTTTAATAAAATTTACTTTTTGATCAATCATAATAAATTGGTGCACATATTAATACACAATTATACTTGCAACTAGATTTTTTTAAAACAAAAATTGGTCTTTGGATTCTCAGTCCCTCTGTCCAACTCCCGTTAGATCTATTAACAGAGCGGTTGACACGTGTCATTATTGTTAAGAGAAATTTTATTTATAATCTTCAAATGGAGACGGTATGTACAGACCTTTTATCAAATAAGAAAAAATATAATTTTAAAAAAAATATTTTTATAATTTTAAAAAATTTTAAAAATAAAATTATCTAGAACGCGTTATGATCTCCACTTAAAAGATTGTACCTAACATTTCTATATTGCTAGATGTCTACTATTTAGAATCAAAGTGGCGGCGGCATAAAAATACAATGTCAGCGCTTTTATTTAAAAATATTAAAAGTATTCCTATAAAATATATAAATATATATATATAAAGTTTGTGTTAAAGATAAAAACAACGCCACAGTTTACGTGCATGTGCAAAATATATAATCTTTCCAGTTTTAATATTTAATTCTGGGCTTGAGACTCTTTGTAATTAGCTTCAACCATTTAACTTTTGTTAGATTCACTAAAGCTGAAGTTGCCACATGACATTATCAACCATTTCAAAATACAACAAAAAAAAATTTAAAAATCTAAAAAATACTTAAAAATTAATAAAAATATTAGAAAAAAACAAATATAAAAATATAAAAAAAATATTAACTAAATTAATTGTTAAAATGCTAAAATTGAAAATCCAGAGAGCTTTTTGCAAAGGTGTGAAAACTCAAAAACTAATTTTGACTTTATTCTATTTTTAATGATAAGTTTTCTTTTAATAAGGTTGTTGGCACAAAGACCAAGTATTAAATTCTGATTAACACATGACATTAATGTCATGTCATGTGTGTGGTCAATGATCTAGCGAAAATTGAATGAGCAGTGATAGAACAAATTTATTATTTTATTTTATTTTATATATTTTAAAAAAATAAAAAAATATAATAATATACTAAAAGTCATTTTCTTAATTATTAAATAAAAAAATTAAATATATAAGCAATCAAAATGAATAAGCAAACTTAGGCGACATATTAGACTTTTTCAAATTAAATTGATAAGAGCAATACTACATATAATCCTTATTTAGGAACTGCAATGCAGACCTGATTAATTTTATTTTTAAAATTATAAAAATATATCTCCTTAAATAATACTTTTCTTCATTTAATAAAGACTTACATATGCAGTCCCAGTCCTTTTATTGAAGACTGTAACTAGAATTCCTCGATTGATAAAGTTAAGTGTAAAAACTTCCTGATCCAATTTTAGATACGAAACCCAAGTTCCTATAAGTTTATTATATTTTCATGTGTTTAATAAAATTACTACGGAATCCTTTGTCATGTAAGAGCACTCTAATGTATTCTTTAAAATACATTTAAGAATCCAAATATGTAAATTTTTATCTAAAAATTAAATAGATCGTATAAAACTCCTCTATTTTACATCCATCTATAATAAACCCCTTATATGTAGCGCTTATTATTTATTTTGTAATTTTTATTATTATTTATATTTTATTTACTCTCTTATTTCCTTTTATTTTGATTTTCACCAACTAAACAAATTCTTTTAACTTTTCATTATTTAAAATACCTCTATTTTATTTTCTTCCAAATATCCAATGTTTTTATATTTTGATTTTATTTTTAATTTTTATCTGAATTATATATATTTTTATTTTATGTGTACATGATTAAATTATATTACACTATATACAAAAATATATTGCAAATTTATTGATAGTTAGAGGAACTATATAAAAAGAATAAAAAAATATTATTTAAATGATATGAATAAAAAATAGATAAGTTGATGTATGATATATTGTAAAAGTCAGTATATAAAATAAAAAAAGTGAATTTTGATAATATATTTTAAAAGATAGGATAAATGAACCATTGTGAATACTCTAACTTTGTGACTTTATTTTTCCATACTTTTATCTATTTTTTAATATATACGAATCACACTCCATTTGAAATTATCTTCTAAACCATTCTCCCTTCCCCTCTAAAGCCCCCCAATCTTCACTAAGAGCCCTCTCCTCTCTCCCACAAATTAGCTTTTTTTCCTTTTTCCATTTCTCCTCTAATAAATATATTCCATCTTTCTTATCTCTCACTCATTTTTCTTTTTTTCTTTATGTTATTCCTTCTTAGTTTTCTCTTATTTTTCAAGTCATAAAAGGCTAGGTCTAGAACTCTTGATCTACCAACTCACTACATGCCTCTCACCTTTCGAAGAATCAACATCTATCGAGCCTCTATATGTGGAGTTTAGTTGTGTTTATGATGATATAAAAAGTCTACTTGCACCCATGGTTGGGAAACCTCTCGAACCTGTGGCTCCACGTGTACAATAATAAAACGGTGCGTTTCAAATTCAGTTAGGTTTAACACATCACTCTCTTCGTCTGCCTACGGAGTAGAGCAAGCTTCCACACAAATAACCACAGAACACGAAGACGATTACAGGTTTGATTCCATCTTCTTCTTCTCATCATCTTCTACGCATCCTGACCAAGCCATGCTCCATTGGTTTCTTGAACCCACGATTTTGAGATTCTCGAAATCACCAAAACACGAAGACGATTACATGTTTGATTTCATCTTCTTCTTCCTCTCATCATCATGTTCTCATCTGGGTACAGTTCCCAAAAAAGGTCCAATACAGCTACACCCACCTGGCCTAGTCATCTAAGTAACAAGCAAGAACAAAGAAACCAACAAACTTTCACAGCAAACCCCAATCCCCAACTCCAAAAAACAAATTGATGGTGGGTAGGCGAGGATTATAAAAG
The DNA here is from genome assembly GCA_011037825.1 of Carya cathayensis. Lineage (NCBI taxonomy): Eukaryota > Viridiplantae > Streptophyta > Magnoliopsida > Fagales > Juglandaceae > Carya > Carya cathayensis. Next base: position 187,539 of record QGSO01000485.1, on the reverse strand, counting down.
CTTGTAGTAGTTTTTTTTTTTTAATTCGGATAGTTGAATATATATTAAAGCTATTTGAAAACTAAGAAATACATACAAATAGGAATCAGGATTAAGAATGTAGTTTAAATGCCAAATCCAAGAAGTATGAAGTTAAAACTATTTTCCACTATGCAAGGAAACCTAGAAATTTTCCATTCTTCTTGGCCAATCGAATCAGACCTTATCTTTTCTTTTGATCTGCTCCAATTGACTTTCAGAATTCAGTAATCACATGTGAATGCACAGCAATAACCTTTCCTCTAATATAATTGAGGCATTTCTTACCAATGATGTTACGAGTAACAACAACAATTGACACAAAGAGACCCTTTCCTTCATTAACGTTCTACACCATGGGTCATGCTCTCTTTGACTTTCCATTGTAGTAATTGACTTGATAATTAAAAAAAAAAACCTTAATTTCTATTACAATGTGCAGGAATTCTCTCTCTCTCTCTCTCTCTGTTCTTTTCTTTTCCTATGCACAAGTGGTGGCCAAAAGCTTGGATTCCTTCCTTCTTCTATTTTGGTTTTGGTTTTTTTTTTTTAAATATTTGCTGACGTGACATTAACCACGTCAACCGATTCCCACAAAGGTACCCAACCTCGGGTACCTGTAGAAGAACTGGGGATGATATGATCTAATAATGACCTGTTGTAATTTTTGGTGGATTTTCAATGAGCATCAGGCCATATAGTGGAGGCTTGGAGCGATAGGCTCTTAATCTGACTTGATCCGCTAATTAGGATTTATTATATTAAATTTTTGTATGACCGTCGTACTATATTTGATTATCATCTAAATAAAATCATATGAAATTCTGTAGATGTGAGTACGTTATCAAACCACATAAATCTTATGTTGTATGTGTGATTGATTCCTCTTTTTAGTTTACTCTTTCTCTTATCGTTTCTCTGACACCATCATCAACCATCTACCACCTCCACCCTTTTACACATATGAGCCATGTGCCATCTCCAGCGTACCATTTATTGCCTAATTACTTCGAGTTTTGATTTTTTATGTTAGGTCAATGGCTTTTGGCCGGCTGCCATTTCCCTTATGCTAATTCATATATATTCGGAGTTCGAATCAAATAGCTTGCCATTGCTTCCAACGTACGTGCATATAAGACTATAAATAAAAAGACTGCTGGACAAACTGCTCAAAATTAGTTTGGTCAAAATGGCTCAATTCGTTTATTAAATGAATCATTCATAAATACAAAATTATGACAGATTATTAAACTATACAATAGTTATAAAACTTAGATCGATTTGTATAAACTTGAATAACTTACAAATTTATTAGTTTTTATATTATTATCTCTATATCTATAATTAGAATATTTATAAGAGATTAGAGGAAATCATATTTTTAATAGTAAATATGTTATTTAAATCCTTATAAATACAATTATTGATATATATATGTATCTTCTATATATAAAAAGTGCCTATGAAATGGAATTTATTATTTTAACAGAAAATCTTGTTTTACCGGTAGTTTTATTGCTCCCGTTAAGTAGCAGTTAAGCCACCGTTTGTGGCCATTTATATTGTGTCCGTTTCAATTTCATTATCTAATAACTTAGAATTTGCAAGAAAAATAGTGTCAAATTATAAGGATACCCGTTAGTGACCATTTGTGTTGTGTTCGTTTGAATTACATTATATAATAACTCAAAATTTTGAAGAAAAACAGTGCCAAATTATATACGTTTAGTCTAGGCAAGGATACCATTGTCTTTTCCTATACATTATAATGGCAAGACACTATAATAAGTTACAATTTGGAAAAACTACAGTTCCATTTGCTCTCATTTTTTCCCTTTTGTACGTGTGCCAACTATTGAATTTGTGAATATTGTCCATGCATTGAAATGGAAGCTGCAAACAGAGAGAAAGTATAAGTTATAAATTTGTGGAGGCAGATTTTAATCACATGTAATAGAAATTTATAATAAGTTATAAATTTATAATATGCAGTATAACTTATAATTTATAATGAGTTACTTTTTATGTCCGTGTATGTAGGCAGGGAGAAATTAGTAATTTTCAATCACTTGATGAGGTAGCCGAATGGCCAAACAGTGCAGTAGTCATGTTCAAAGTTTGAATGCCAAGAGACATATTTCGTATGAACCCAAGAGACATTGAATTGGATTTAAGAAAACCCTTCTATTACTTTCAATGCAGTGGTGCTAAGGTTTGAAAAGTGATTGATACCTTCTATTACTTTCAGTGTATTGGTGTTACGGTTTCAAGGAAGATTGAAAAGTGAGTCTAACTTTTTTTTGTGTATTTATAGTATAAGTCTATCTATGCATTACATATATTTGATCATATTTCTAAGAAATGAAGTAACCGATACCATGAAACCATAAAATTCATAAAACTTATTAAAAAACCTATCATAAAACTCATTTCAGAAAACTTATTAATGCTATGTCTCTTCCAAATCAGGTGTGGCGAAGTAGTGCAATGGTGCAAAGGTTTGAAGGTCCATTAAAAAGGTCAGTCTTACTGCATTTTGTGTGTTTATATTATATATATTCCATCTATGCATTACACATGTTTGTTCATATTTCTAAGAAATGAAGCAACTAATATCATAAAACGTAGAGATCCATAAAAGTTACTAAAAAACTTATGAAAAAAAAAGTCAAAAACAAATAAAACCTAATCACTATAGTCAAGCAACAATAAGAAGAATAAAAATGTAGCAGAAATAATTAGAAAATCAAACCCAAAAATTGAGATAATAAAAAGTCAGAAAGTACCTAGGGAAGTGGCCCATCCTATAGTGATAGATTATAGAACCATGAAAATAGTACTATTATCAACAATATTATTTAGCAAATTAGAATTTATCTGTGAGATTTTAAATATCCCTACAGATTCTAAATATCCTTGGTATAATTTTGATTTGAAGTTTAGATTTTACATAATCACCATGTATATTTAAACTACAAAAAATATGCTAACAATACTTTAAAACTATATACTAACAAACATAGAATAAAAAAGAATAAAAATATATATCGTTGATCTAGAACTATACCAGCCAAACAAACATAGAATCATAAATTCCTAATAGACCCCCAAAGAGAATGATTTTTAAAAAATGAGACTTTGTTATGGAACTTACAAGTTAGAAAAACAATACCAGGAAACATATTAAAGATGTGCGCATTGATGATCAAAAGAAACTTAAATATCTTCATACCAGATATAAAACAAAATAAGCATAATCAGATTCCATTTGGTCTATGCAAGAATCAGTACTGTCATTTGGACTAATTCCCACATAAAATTGTAGGGAGAATCTTCAAATGCAAATTAAAATGTACTTCATAGTTTATATTGCTCCAATCATGAAATGAAAAACCAGTAATATATGCAAATATGGATAACATACTTCAAGCACACAAAATAAAATAAAAGACCAAAGCCACTTTTTTTTTCCCCAGAGACCTAACCCAAAAGACCAGATCACAATCCAAATTCCATAAAAACACAAACAAACAAACAAAACAATAGATATGTTAGATTACAGAAGAAAAAAAAAATATGTAGCCCACCCAATATTATTTAGCAAATTAGAATTGAAAGGGTTGGATAATTCCATAAAAACACAAATCGAAAATACCAAACCCACCTATTTTTTTGCTTTGACATTCTAATTGGTATATTATAATTAGGCCATGTGTTTCTACATAACAAGATCACCTATTGAATTGAAGCACCAAATTAAAACTAAGATAAATAAGTAGGGCTGCTGATTGTAAACACTAAAAAAGATTGAAAGGAAAACATTTGACTTCATAAGGAATAAAAGAAAACAGGATACAAGAAACTCATCAACGGATCTGAAACCTCATTAAATAAAATAGAGTCTCACACTTACAAAAGATACCTCCTTATATCTTTTTATCTTTCTATAATTTTTCTTTTCCCTCTTTTGGACAGGTGCATGAAATAGAAACCCATAATCTATAGTCAAATTTTATTAATGAAACGTGGAAAGTAAACTCCAATAGGGAAAAATCATTTATATTTAGCTCATTCAATAACACAAACAACAACAATGATTAATCACTACACTCTTAACATTTGCCATACATGGATATTTAAAATGAAAAAGTTATACATAGAAATCTGCCAATCAGTGTGTCAAAACAGAGATGATAAATGAGATCTACACATACCCTACCTCTCCAGTAAAAGCACCACTGTAACAGCCCGCTAAAATTATCAGTTTTGGATTATTTCCCGACAGCAATCACATCTCTCTTGTCTTTACCCTCATCTGGAATCACGCGTATAGATTATCTTTTCCGTAAATCACGTAATTTGTTCTTCACCGACAGCTGTAAAATCATGAACAGTTTTATCCTAAGCGTTGTACCTCGATGGCGTTTTTCCGGATCTTATACATCGAATTTCAAAGTATTAAATAAGCTTATTTTTAAAGTAGCACAATTATAATAATTTAATGAGTTCTGAAAATATTATAATTGTGGATATTTATTTAGATTAAATATTTTAATTGTTTTAAGATATTAAGAGGTTTAATTTTACGTTGAAAATTCTTATTTAAATTTAAGTGTTTTATGCACTTTGATTAATTAACGGTACTTTATCATTTTTATATAATGATGAAGAAATATTATTTTATAAATTTTAGTTTATAAAATAATATTCTACCTTAATTCATCTAGTGTTTTATTTAAAGTGTTTTATTTAAAATAAAACATTTAGCGTTTTTAATCAGTGTTTTAACTCACTGTTGGTTTATTTGAGGATCCCGAAATGTAGAATTGAAGCGATATACTCTGGCCCTACCTTTTTTCTCTTCACTTTTTCTCTTTTTCTTTTTATTTTCTTTTTTCTCTCCCTCTCTCTCTCTTTTGGCCGACGGATGGAGGAAGCAACTCCATAGCCGATCGGTTCAAGGTCCCAGCCGGCGCCACCTCCGCCGCCGGACCCCACCTCCCACACCGGCCTCATCCCCTCCCTCCGGCGAGTCCAACCACGCCGGTGGTGTACTAAACCGGCCTCTCCTTCTCTCTCTCTTACCGTTCTCTTCCTTCTTGTCTCATTACCGTCGCCGCCCCTTTGACCGCCCGTTTCTCCGCCGTCCGGTGGAGGTGTCGTACACCACCCCCGCCATTCTCTTCCTCTCTCACCAAAGTTCATCCCCTCCAATTTTCAGAGCCATCGGACCAGCCGTTAGTCGCCGAGAGCCGCCGGAAGTTGCTGCCCCTGCCCTGTTTTCTCCCCTGTTGCCGATTTCTTTCTCCGCCCAGAACCGCCGCTCGCCGGCGGCGTGGACTACACCACCCACCCAGATTTCTTCCCCTCTCACCGGTGAACATCCCCTCCAAGTTTCACCTCCATCCGAGCCACCGTTAGCCGCCACTCTCGCCTCCAAACAAATGGGTTTTTAAGGCTTTTCACCATTTTGGACCACCATACACGGCCAAATCAGCCACCAAGCACCACCATTGGATTCACCACATCAAGGGCTTCCTCCCCATGTCTTTCTTTTTCCCAAACTCTCACTTTTTTCATATGGGTTTCTCAAAACACCCGTTCGGTTGCACCACCGTGCGCCGCCGTACACGGCCACCCGTGGTGTTTCACCACCACCATCTTGTTCCTCTCATCCTCATGAACCTCTCCAAGAAATTTCATGGCCAACGGAGCTTCGTAGAGCTCACACTCTCCCTCACTCTCCAAGGCCAAAAATGGTTTCAAACGGCCGATCCGCCGCCGTTAGCCACCGTCCGACCACCACCTCGCCACCACAGCTCCACCACATGTTCCTTTACCTTTCCCTAGCTTTCCATGAAGTTCTATGGCTTTTCGCTACCTCGCGTCTCCTCCGCTCACCGTTCGGAGTTACTGTTCACGGCGTGACGCCGCCGTGCTCCGCCACCTTTGACCACCACGAGGCGACCGTGAGTCTTCCAAGACCACGCCTAACCTTTCTCAAGCCCAAACTACCACTTTATGTGGTGGACAGACACCGTACCGCCACGTACGCTCCTCCGACGCATGTTCGTGACGAGCAGCGAGCGACGCACGGGTTATCCCGTCGATGGTATAATCCTCTATCTTTATTTTTTTATGTTTAACATAGTTGTTTTGGTTGGCTGTAGACTGTGTAGTTAGTGTTTGTGGAATTCGTTGCGTAGTTGTGAAGCGAAGTGTGGTTGTGAAGTGTTGAGTTTGATTGTGTAGAATGAAGGGAGTGCATGTGAAGTGTACTCGTGTTGTATGGTGACGCACCGTGTGATGTGCATCGTGTTGATGAGTGTTGTAGCGAAGGAAGTACGCGTAGCGCGTACTCCGTGTCGCGTAGCGATGCACCGTGAGACGTGTATCGCAGTGATGGGTTTTGTAGTGTGGATGGAAGAGAGTTCACGTGAGTGTACTCTGTATTAAGTCGTGATACACCGGATGGCGTGTCACGAAGGGTTGGATGGCGTAGCAGAGAAGTATGGAGCGTATGGTGTAGTGTTGGGAAACTGTATAACAGTGTCCCGAAGCAGTGGTGTTATGGATTATAGTCCGGGGTGACTGGTGTCATCTTGTGGTTGACTATGGCTAAGAGTATATGGATTGAGAAAGGAATTGTTTGTTTGGTTATTATTGATAATTTTAATGAACTTGTTTTAGTGCAAAGGCTTTCTGAAGTCAAATTATCTCTTCAGAGTATAGTGAAACCTCAAGTTGCCGTGGTGTTGCAAGTGCTCATAATATGACAATTGAGTTCAGAAGTGAAAATCTTAAGGACTTGAGTGTTCCTCTTCCAGCTGTTGTGCAGTTCCTCGTGTTTCGCGCTCTATTCTCATAGAACGCGACGATCGAGGTAAGTTAGCCTCTAACTTACTATCAGTTTATTGTGTATGTGTGATGGGTAAGGGAACTACAATTTATGTATGTATGTTATCGTATATGCCATGTCATGTATGTCATTAATGTTTATCTGTTACGTATGATTTAATTCTCATGAATAATTATCTGTTACATAATCTTTTCTGTCATACAATGATGTATGTTATAAGTATGCCATGTTAAGTATGCCATGAAATGTTATGATTAAATCATATGGTGCCATTTACAAGTATACGCCATGTTAGAAAATATATGATATTAATTAAATCTCATGCATTAAGAAAGATAAGATATGTTATGTTACGTATAATACGTGGGGCCACAACAACTGTGGAGTACGTATTATATTTTATGTACGTATAATGCGTGGGGCCACAACAACTGTGGAGTACGTATTATATTTTATGTTACTTATAATGCGTGGGGCCACAACAACTGTGGAGTACGTATTATATTTATGTTACTTATAATGCGTGGGGCCACAACAACTGTGGAGTACGTATATATATTTATGTTACTTATAATGCGTGGGGCCACAACAACTGTGGAGTACGTATTATATTTATGTTACTTATAATGCGTGGGGCCACAACAACTGTGGAGTACGTATTATATTTTATTACTTATAATGCGTGGGGCCACAACAACTGTGGAGTACGTATTATATTTTATGTTACTTATAATGCGTGGGGCCACAACAACTGTGGAGTACGTATTATATTTTATGTTACTTATAATGCGTGGGGCCACAACAACTGTGGAGTACGTATTATATTTATGTTACTTATAATGCGTGGGGCCACAACAACTGTGGAGTACGTATTATATTTATGTTATTATAATGCGTGGGGCCACAACAACTGTGGAGTACGTATTATATTTATGTTACTTATAATGCGTGGGGCCACAACAACTGTGGAGTACGTATTATATTTATGTTACTTATAATGCGTGGGGCCACAACAACTGTGGAGTACGTATTATATTTTATGTTACATGAAGTATGGGGCCACAACAACTGTGGAGCATACACTACATGAGACACAGCAATTGTGACATGTAGAATACGTGGGGCCACAACAACTGTGGAGTACGTATTATATTTTATGTTATGTGTATTCATGGGGCCACAACAACTGTGGAGCATGAAGTATGGGGCCACAACAACTGTGGAGCATACACTACATGAGACACAGCAATTGTGACATGTAGAATACGTGGGGCCACAACAACTGTGGAGTACGTATTATGTTTTATGTTACTTGAATACGTGGGGCCACAACAACTGTGGAGTACGTATTAACGCATGTTATTAATCAAGACAATTGAATAATATTCCAAGTTTATGTTAAGTCCAGTTTCAGATCAAATATATGATAAGTCAAGTTTCAGATCAAGTTCATGTTATGTTATGCTCACGTACATGTTATGTTCATGTTCATGTTATGTTCCAAGTTCATGTTCACATCATGTTATGTTCACGTTTATGATAGTTCAAGCTCACGTTCATGTTATGTTATGTTCATGTCCATGTTATGTTTCACGTTCATGTTATGTTGTTTGTTCATGTTATGTTTTAAGCTTAAGTTCATGCCATGTTAAGTCAAGTTCAGTTCACGCTTAAGTTCTGGTTAAGTCATGCTATATGTCAAGTTATACTATGTTTATGTATGACTATAATTATGCATTTATGCTTTTACTGCCATGCATGCATTTTTAACCTGTGTGTAGTTTTATGTTAACTTACTGAGATTTGTAATCAAATCTCACTGTGGTAGTCCCAACTACCATTCCCCCCGAATGGTAGATCTTGTTACAGGACCCAAAGGAGAATTGGAATCTGACCAACTGAATACGGTCGATCTAGGCCACGGTGCGATGTTGATGATGGTATAGTATTTAACTTAGGTTAATACTTGTACTTTTGGAGTTGTATCTCAAGTATTCTTTTGATCACAACCATTTTAGACTAGTGTGGTGATCACGGCTTTTTAGTATGCCTTTATGTATGAAATATGTTTCAAGTATTTGGGATATTTTTAGTTTGGTGCATAGTATTGCTAAAGAAAAAAAAAATTATCCGCTGCGAATATTGCATAATGCTAGATGCATGTTAGGAACATTGCATCTTATATGTCATGAACGGGGGCAGGTAACCTTGTGTTGCATGTCTCGACGCTTCAAATGTCCGTTCAATCCCAAGCGGAATTTGGGGGCGTCACAACCACCTTTGCGAACCCAATAGTTCTAGCCGAGACATGGAAATCAGAGCACAATAAGCTTTTCACCAAAGGAAGAAACACAAACGAACAAAAATGATTGCATAAGGATGATGGATGGCAAAAGGGGAGAGACGTACGCATTTCCAGTTGCCTCCGAAAATCATGTTTAACATAAGAAGCTCCAGGATCTAAAAAATAAAATGAAAACTAAAAAATCTAAATGAACACATATAGATATGATGTTGTTTGCCAAAAACAAGAAAAAAAAAAAACAGAGAGCTTCCCAGCAAGAGAGAAAGAAAGAGATGTAAAATAAGTTAGGGTTTTTGCCTTGCTTCTTAGCTCCTCCTCAAAATGAAAAATGGAGGGCTGGAAATGGGTTAAGAAAATGAAATGTAGTTTGCCGTTGAGACTATTGAAACAAAGGGACAAAGAGAAAGATCGAGACGGGAGATGAAGTTGATTTAAAGAGATCGAGAGAGAGGTCGGGAGGGAGAGGAAGGAGAATCAGAATTGAAGATGAGAGGACTTTATGTGGCGTAAAACCGATTTGGGAAAAATATCTCTGCCACAACATCACTATCATGCAAGCTGTAATGAATAAATTGGCCCCTTAAAACCGACAAATTTGGAGCTTTACACCTATTTAGTTAGTACCCATTACTCAAATTTTATATAATATCATTTTTTTTTCTTTTACCTATCTCGTTAAAATCATAATGCCACATTATATTATTCATTTAAGTTTTATATAATAATAAATTTTTATTTATTTTTAACTTTTTTATTATTCCATTAGAAATTTTTTTTATCATATTTCACAAATCTACTGGTTATATTTTATTTTATAATCAAATAAATACATTTTTATTTTAATTATCATAATTTTTTACACACTTTTTTGATATCTTTTCAATATCAGAAAAAGAATTTTATTTATATTTTCAATAATTATTATTTGCAAGCTAGAATATAATTTTAATGATTATTATTGTATTCATCCCAAAAGAAATGATTGTATTAGTTTCAATTTTACACAACTATAAACTTTAATATCTTCATGATCCAACAATCCAAATATTTGTAAAATTATTATGTCTATTTTTTTAAAATACATTAAAATTACAGCTAACTGTACATTAAAATAAAACTACAATCAACAAAATAACATGATTATTAAAATTCATTTAGCGTATTACCTGTACAGAGAAAATAATATTACATATAGTATATGTTGCATATGGTAGAGAAAAAATAAGACTGATGAAATATAATATTTTACAATAATATTTACATCGTTCAGTGTGCATTGAAAGTATTACCTTCCATTTCATCAAGAAAAATCATGTTACACGCATGTCCCTTTTCATTATAGAGTTGGTCAACTTTGGTCTATTTGTTTACTTTTCCAAAATACCAACTCTCTGACTCAAAAATTAAAGTTAGAAGAAAACACAACTGAGTTGACTACACAAACTTAGTAGGAAGAAAGAAGAAGAGTATCCTATTGATTTCATTCTTTAGAATTCAGAGAGTAAGAGACAAATGGTTACTAAAGCGTGCATCTAAAGTTACGTGTTAATGACGCTCTGAACATGATTAGACCAAATAAAAAAAGAAGAGTCAAATTGAAGTTTGAGCAACACAGCTGATGAGGCAGGCTAGTTAGAGACTATGTTTAGTCTTTATTTCCAGCTCTTGTTATTTTCTTTTATATGGGTCAGGCCAAATGTAGGCCGGTTGTTGCATTTCTCTTTTATGCTGAATTGTTCAAGTGGACTGAGATTGTTTGAGAATACAATTGTTATTCTCATATTTACTTTACTATTATTCTCAAACTATTCAGTATTCACTTCTATTTACTGATTATTTAAAACAGTTTTAGTATCCAAACGATTATTCAAGGTACCTAGGATTTCCTTAGGGTATATGTACCCAAGCACGATGTGTTGTAAGGCTTTCTGGACCTTAATAGAACTTTCTTTTCCAATCACTCCTCTCTATTTCCTTTCCCCATTGCACAAGAGGAGCTCCTCTCCAATAGAGCAGTTTGTATATAAATACAATGAAAGTTTCATTTGTATATATTGCAAAATTCAAGGGGTCTGCAAACCATGGTATGTATATTACAATTTTAATTTAAAATTGATGTCTGATTTAATTTAGAATTTAACACTATTCAAATTGAAATTAATATATTCAATGCAGTTAAAGTACTAGGACATATGTTGAACTGGACGATAATACTGGAAAGCTAGCTGCTACTATGTTTGGTAAAGTAGTAGAACAGACACTTGGTTGTTCAGCAGTTGAATTGATGGAACAGGTGGGAAATGTATCTCTTAAATTTTTCTTCAAAAGTTGAGTTTTATTATAATGAGTTAATTATAAAAATTTGGGTTTTTTTTTTTATTAATTATGTAAAACTATTCAAAATTTATTTTGTAGGAAATCGACTATATGTTAAAAGCGTTACGGAGAAAGTATCAAAAAAATTTTGGAAGATTCAAGTTTATGTAGATCTAGAGAAACTGAAGGAGAAAAAATATAGACATTTTAATGTCCTCTCTATTGAAGCAGTGCAAGATGAGGAAAATGCTGAATCGTCATCTCAGAATCAAAATGATCTCAAACAATTTTCATAAAAGTATGAACGATGTTTATTTATAAGACCATGCTATAGATTCTATCAATGCTCTTCTTTTTTAATATATCACAACGTGTAATTAGTTATCAATTACATAAACATTACATCATTAGTTATTTAATTAACCAAAAATATTACATTTTTATTAATAAAAAATTAATTCTTAACCAAAAAAATTAAATATAAACTAAGCAAGCTTGCATTGCACGTTGTTTTTACCTAGTATATATGATAAATAACTATATTATCAAAAAGTTAAAATTGTTCGTTAAAATTTATACATAAAATTATAAAATTTAATATAAATAATTTATTTTATCAACTTGTGAATAAATTTAAATTTACTAAAATATTAAATCAGTTTTTTATAAATATAAAACTCAACTCCATAATCAATTGGGGTCTTGAAACAATGCTTTTATCTCTCACTATTTGCTCCACTGCTTTTGAGTAAAGGTGGCTATTTGTATTTTTGAATTATGTCCATATCGTTTATGAATGTTTCAATTTGAACATGATTTATTAAGTTGAATGTGTGAAACTTTTAAATTCTAACCCAATTGTTGAAGATGTGTCAAGTTTTTTTTTTTTTTTTTAAGTGAATGAGTGTATATGAAGATGCCGTTTATGGAGCCTGACATTGCCGTTTTCATTATATTTGTATTTCAATAATGACACTTTTGTAAATATTTGATTAATGGCAAACTTGTAAATATGTATTTCTATATAAGGCAAGTGTCTGGAATAAAATCTGAAATAAGGGAATTACAAGCCATGTCTAAAATAAAATCTGAAACTTGGGAGGGCTTGATTGTGAGGGGGAGAGCTAAAAAAAGAGGATAAAAGAGAAAGAACAGTAAAAACAATGTAAGGGGTAGGTCTAAGTTTAAAGGGAATCAATTAAAATGCTTTCTAATGTCACAAAGAGGGGCATTTTAAAAGAGATTGCCCTAATCATAGATCTAACACAGGAAATGGGTTTAAGGAGGAGGGAGATGCCTCAGTTGTGAGTGATGGGTATGAGAGTGCCGAGATTCCAAATGTGTCCGATGATGATTCAGGAAAAAAATAGATCCTTGATTGAGAATGTTCTTTTCACATGTGTCCTAATAAAACATGGTTTGAAACTTTCACTAGTTTAGATAGGGGGTTTGTGATGCTTGGCAACAATAAGTCTTATAAAATCCAGGGTATAGGGTCGGTGAGACTAAGGTTTCATGATGGTATTGAAAGACTCTTAACTGAGGTTAGATACATACATGAATTAAAAAGGAACCTAATCTCACTAGGTGTGTTAGACCAATCCGGGTACACTTTTAAATCTGAATCTGGATCTTTGAGGGTTTGCTAAGGGTTCACTTATCGTGATGAAATGAGTCATTAAAAATGGCTTGTATACCCTCATTGGGAGAACTGTTATAGGTGAGGTTTCTTCTATCCTAGAGAAGGGTGAGAATAAGATTGTTCTATGGCACAAAATGTTAGGTCATGTGAGTCATAATGGACTTTTAGAACTTCATAAACAGGGGTTGCTAGGTAAAAAAAGGAAAATTTACATTTTTGTTAGGATTGCATCATTGGGAAAGCAAATATGGTAAGCTTTAAAACAACCACTCACACTACAAAACAAACTCTGGACTATGTGCACTCAGATGGAATGAGAAGTTATTTCCTCTTTATAATTGATGACTATTCCAGAAAAATGTGACTGTACATTCTTAAAAATAAAAGTGACACTTTTGAGAAATTCAAGAAATGGAAGAAATTTGTAGAAACTCAAATATGAAGGAAGGTTAAGAAATTAAGAATTGATTATGGGCTTGAGTATTTCTCAAATGAATTCAATCAATTCTATCAGAAGGAGGGTATGGCTAGGCATAAAACAGTAAGAGAAATCCTTCAACAGAATGGTCTAGTCGAAAGGATGAATATGACCATATTGAAGAGGGTTAGATGCTCTCAAACTGGGGACTTCCTAAATCTTTTTGGGCTAAAGCTACCACAACTGCAGTCCATTTAATTAATAGGAGTTCTTCTTCAGTCATAAGGTTAAAGACTCCTCAAGAAATGTGGACTGGAAAATCTTCTAACTATGACTACTTGAGGGTGTTTGGGTGTGTTGTGTTTGCTCACACCCAAATGACAAACTGAAACCAAGGGCTATGAAATGTATCTTTATAGGATACCCTGAGGGAGTAAAAGGGTACAAGTTATGGATTGATGAGCCAGGGACACAAAAATGTATTATAGAGATGTGGTATTTAATGAACATGAAATGTCTCGGGTTAAAACTAAAAGACTTGAACCTACTCAAGATACTAACCCTGAGAAGATACATCTTGAGGTGGAGCAACCTGACAATAACTTGACAAAATTAGAAGGTCAGGATGCTGAGACTCAAACTTCCACTTTAGGCGATGAGGATCAAGGTGGAGTTAGTTCATATAATTTGGTCAGGAATAGAAAAATGAGGGTTATAAAACCCCCCCAAGAGGTATAGTCAATCTGAACTAACTGCTTTTGCTTTGCCTATATCAGATGAAGTTGTAGAAATGAATCCTAGATCCTACAAGGAAGCCATGGAAAGTATTGAGTCTCATAAATAGGTACAGGTCATGGATGAAGAAATAGATTCTTTAAAAAAGAATCATACTTGAAAAATGGTTGTTAAGTCGGAAAAGGCTAAGTTGGTAGGGTCTAAATGGATCTATAAAAGAAAAGAGGGCATACAAGGAGTTGAGGGTCCTAGGTATAAGGCTAGACTAGTAGCAAAGAGATTCACTCAAAGGGAAGTGATAGATTTTAATGAAATTTTTTCACCTGTTGTTAAACACATTTCAATAAAGTTAATTCTATCATATACTGCTTATGAAGATTTACCCTTGGAGCAATTAGATGTAAAAACAACTTTCTTGCACGGTGAACTAGATGAGACTATTTACCTGTAACTCTCTAAGGGTTATGTAAATGAGTCCAATATCGATCATGTTTGTTTACTTAAAAAATCATTATATGGACTTAAACAGTCCACAATGCAATGGTACAAAAGATTTGACTCTCATATGTTGGAGAATGGTTTTAAAAGGAGGCATTCTGGGAACCACATTATTTACCTACTCTTGTATGTAGATGACATGCTTATAGCATGTTGGGATGCCGATCTAATTGAGGAAGTCAAGTGTATACTGAAAATAGAATTTGAGATGAAGGAACTTGGGCTAGCTAAAATGATATTAGGTATGGAAATAGTTAGAGATAGGAAAAAAAGACTTCTCTATCTATCTTAGAAAAACTATATCACCTAGATCCTCAATAGGTTTGATATGTCTAATTTAAAACCTATTAGCACACCAATAGGACATCATTCAAAATTATCCATAAATCAAGCTCCTAAAACCGAGGAAGACATTAGATTTATGCAAAGTCTACCCTATGCAAGCATAGTAGGAAGCATCATATATGCTATGGTGTGCTCTAGACTTGACTTAACCTATACTGTTTGCATGTCAATTAGGTTTATGAGTAACCCTGGGAAGCCACATTGGCATGCTATGAAGTGAGCATTATAGTACTTAATTGGAACACAGTGTCTAGGTTTGAGTTTAGAGGGAATGTGCAACAGGGGAGTGAGTTGGATACCATAAAGTCATTGTCTGGGTATGTATTTACAGCATTTAGAGGGGCTATTAGTTGAAAAGCTAATTTACAATTTGTAGTTGCTTTATCAAAAACTGAAACTGAATATATTGCCATGACATAAGCAATAAAGAAAGCTATGTGGTTAAATGGTTTTTCACATGAGTTAGGCACTTTTAAAAGGGTTATCACACTGTGATAATCAAGGCTATGTGTCTAAGTTTTTTTTTTTAAAAAAGTGAATGGTTGTATATGGAGATGCCGTTTATGGAGCCTGACATTGTCGTTTTCATTATATTTGTATTTAAGTAATAGCACTTTTATAAATATTTGATCAATAGCAAACTTGTAAATATGTATTTGTATATAAGGCAAGTGTGCATTCGTGAATTAATGAGTGCAAGTCACTTTACCAAATTGAAGCCGCGATCTTGAAAAGAAACGGAAGGGGTTTTCAAACCCTAGTCTAATTAAGATCAAATTGGAGTTTGAGGAGATGATCAAGTGTGTTTTATGGTGCGGTTTCGTTAGAGGATAATAGGAGGAAGCCAATCCATATTTTGTGTGCGGATCAACAGTTGTAAGTAATTGTAAACTCAAGTTTTGATGCATTTTTCAATAATAAAGACTCCTAGACTGTTCCTGCCGTGGATGTAGACCATTAGGGTCGAATAACGTAATTTCTTGTATTGATTTCGCATTTCTTTTATTATTCTTGTTTGTATTTTGATATTGCATGAGTATGTACTGTGATTTCGGGTTTCTAACGTGTTTAAAATAGAAAACTAAATCGATCACGTTACTCATATATTTTCTTGG
The DNA here is from genome assembly GCA_011037825.1 of Carya cathayensis. Classification (NCBI taxonomy): domain Eukaryota; kingdom Viridiplantae; phylum Streptophyta; class Magnoliopsida; order Fagales; family Juglandaceae; genus Carya; species Carya cathayensis. The sequence goes on along the minus strand of QGSO01000485.1, from coordinate 171,288 downwards.
TGTTTTGTTTGTCTATTGTTCTATATTAATTGCATATTACAACCATTTACTTTAATTTGGTTATTTGAATATTTGTCTGTGAGAGATCTTAAATTATAACACCAATTAATTTAGGTAATAGATATTGTCGTGTCATTTATTTTAACCCGTTTATTTATTAATTAGAATTAGGTCAATATGAAACGATTCATTTAAATTTATTTTATGTAAATGAGTTGAACTAATACGAATAATCTATTTGACATGACTAATATAATTTTACATAAAAGTTAAAATTTATATTTATTAATAGTCACAATATCTTAAAAAAATATATAAATATTTTTAAAATTTTAACTTATAATAAAATCAATATTACAAATTTTATATTAATAAATATGAGCATAAGTCCAGAATTACAATTCAATAATAAAAATACAAACATATTAAAAATTACTAATATTACAACTTAACAATAATAAAATTTTTTGAAATAAAAATCTAAATAAGTCAAAATAGATTAATTTTAAATTAAACAGATTGATCCATTATTGAATCGTATCTTAACGGATTATGACTTGTTTGTTTACACAAAACCAAAAATCTCCTCTCATCTCATCTCAACTTATCATTATACCTTTTTCAAATTTTCATACAACTTTTTCAAATCCCCATATAAAATATAATAAACAATTTCACTTTTTCAAATTTCAATACAAAATTAATATTATAAAATTATATTATAACAATATTTTATTCATTACTTTTTAAAATATTTCATCTCATCTCATCTGTATAACCAAATGGGACCTTAGTGTTACGTGTTCCTACAAGTAATTTTATCCGTTAATATCAAATCTAAACACACTAATTTTATCTCTTATTCGTATTAAATTCGCATATAGTGTCAGGTGTTCCTACAACTAGTTTCAGCGCCACCCGAATTATTTACACCCGTTTCAGATCCAGCCGAATCCGATACAAATTGATTCGGTTCATATTGCCATCTCGTACTCTCTCAGTTTCACTAGGCTAGGGTTTATCTGCTGAAATCCAAAGCTACCGTCTTAAAACCCTAGACGTCCAAATGAGCTTCTGCTGGGATCATTAACGAGCTTTACCTTTTTCACTTAAATTCTTTTCCAGTCACTCTCTAATCAGTAACGATGCGGCAAAACGACAACGTGCGGTTCACTTCATCTTCTCTCAAAATCCCTCTTCCTCCACAGCCATCGCCCTTCAATTTCCCATTCCGTTCCCTAGCACTAGCTTCTCAAATGGAAAATACCAGAAACTCGCTCGCTCAGCTCATCGACGCGGTCAAGGCTCGCTCCGATTTCAGACAATTCAGTCCCGGATTATCTCTTTTCTGGAGTCGGTCAACTGGGTCGACTCAGTTCGCGTCGGTAACTCGGAATGGGCGCTCCGACAGTCGACTGAAGAATGTGGGTGGCGTTGGGGGGTTATTGATCGGAAAATCTTCTCTTCTTTGTTCGGCCTCATTGTCTCTCATTGGGTCTGACGAGTCGACCCGGGAAGATTCCTTGGGAACTCATACATCGCCTTCTACAAGTCAAAAAGGGACGAAGAAGAAAGGATTTTTGATACCAAAATCTCCGCTTCTCTGTTCGGCTTCGTTGGCTCTTACTCGGCCCGAAGAGTCGACAACTCAGGCCGCTGACACGTCAGGGAGGGAGACCTTGCAGAAGGGGCACTCTGCGGGTCGAGCGTATGACGAGGAGAGAGTGCTGATCAGTGAAGTGCTGGTGAGGAACAAGGATGGCGAGGAACTTGAGAGGAAGGACTTGGAAATGGAGGCATTGCAGGCGCTGAAGGCAAGCCGAGCCAACTCGGCGTTGACGGTGCGTGAGGTTCAAGAGGATGTGCATAGGATCATCCATAGTGGGTACTTTTCCTCTTGCATGCCTGTTGCTGTCGACACGCGGGACGGCATCAGATTAATGTTTCAGGTATAATTATTGGTTCAGCATAATGTTCAATGTGATATAGAGAGAGTTATTTATTTATTTTTATAAGTGATGTAGAAAGAGTTTGTTTTTTTATGAATTAATATTAATGATGTGGCAATCGAGGCTTTCCTGTTAATGCAGTGCTTGCGAAGTTTGTAAGGCAGAATTTTGTGGTATTTTTGGAAGCAAATAAAAGACTACATAAAGTTAGATGACGCATGTGATGAAGGAATGTATATCCAAAGAATGCACCGTCGCTTTTAGGAGATTGATCTTGTCTTTCAAATGCACTGGCTTATTAGCTTCTATTTTTATCTTGTCCATCTCCATCTTTCTTGAAAGAAAGAAAATTAAATCCCACTTTATGTGGGGAGTGTTCCTCTAAGACTTTGGGTTGCTTGATATAGTTGTGGAGTCGAACTCATTTGCTAGTCCTTACGCCCCTATGTTAGAAGCTCGTACCTATCCCCACTTCATTAAGAAAATTATTAATTTTTGCTTTTATTTTTGCGATGCTTGCTTACTTTAGATTGCTGGAGATTATCCAAAGGACGTGTTTCATTTTTACCTCCTCGGTGGAGGTGGGATACGTAAAATCCAACATTATGAAAATATTGCCTTTTATAGGTAAAATGTAGGCGTAGCCTAAGTACGCATGAAGTCTGCGAAATAGAACACCCAATTATAAGTTAGGAGGAAAAGGTGTAGAATATGTATTATGCAGACGCCTTATGATGCAGGACACCTCAAAACTTTGATGCAAAAAAGAAAGAACCAGAATAGCTTTTACATATCCAAAAATAGATATGGGAGAGATTTTACCTATTCAGAAGTATGTACAATCTAGTTTCAGCATCCTAATTTTAACTATTTAGGGTTGCTGTGTAGTTATTGAAAACCAGAGCTTGCATTAAGGTTATAAAACTTGGAGAGAGATAGGCTCACTTTAATCAAGAGCAATAGGTGAAGAGAAGGGAATAAGAAACGTAGGCATCATAGCTATGGATCCTAGGCATCTACCTGAGAGACGACGTGTATTGCTACCCATATATTATATTAAGATAATACTTTTAGGGATATTTGTAGTCTTTTAGACATTTGAAGCAACCTTGTTATTGAAGCATATGACCTGGTAGATATTATGGTGATAGGCTTAGTCAATGACCGGGATGCCATTCATGATATGCATTCAGAAGGTGTTGGGAAGATTGTGAATTGACATCCATTTCACATTCACGTGTTGAAATTTTCTCCAAATCTTTGTCTTATTATTTGTAAATTGGTAAGAAACATTTTGATATTTTTTGGGTAATTCCTGTGCAAAATTCGAAAAGAGTATCAGTTTTTGTCAGTTATTAAATAGAAAGGGGGATCAGTTCGGACCTACTCTTGAAAAACTCATGCGAGGCATTTTTAGCAAGAAGTGTTTTGTTTGGTTTTGCATGAAATAGAATTTAATATTGATTTTTATTCTGGCATAAGGTAGAACCAAACCAGGAATTCCAAGGATTGGTTTGTGAAGGAGCTAATGTTCTTCCTGCGAAGTTTCTAGAGGATTCTTTCCGTGATGGATATGGTAGGTTTTCTTTGGTCTTTTTATGCGTATAGGTCTGTGCATATGCTTACATTTATGCGATACTACTTTTCTTCTTAGGTTAGCCAGTTTTGAAAAGTGCTCATGGGACACCTTTATTGTTTTTGAATTTTGGTGTCAAGTTGTGCAGGAAAAGTGATTAATCTCAGGCGTTTAGATGAAGCTATATCTTCCATCAATGGATGGTACATGGAACGGGGCCTTTTTGCCTTGGTTAGTGCTTGAGCTGTGAGAATTGATCATGTTTACAATGTGTGGAAATATAAAATTATTTTTCTATGGTCTGATCGCCTTGCCAATTTATTATTATAACTTGAGGTTAGCCTTGGTCTGCGAGGACAATTATGCATATTAATGATTTTTTTTTTCTTTTTTTTTAATCATTCTCAAAGGTTTCAGCTGTTGAGATTCTCTCAGGGGGTATTCTCAGGTTGCAAGTTTCTGAAGCTGAGGTCAATAACATCGCCATTCGATTCCTTGACAGAAAGACGTAAGAGTTGCCTATTTGATTTACATGCATGCATGACTACCACACTCAAAATATGCAATAAAAAGCTTCTAGCAACAACAATAGTGGTAGGACTTCATGGGCTATGCCTGTTATCCTCATCAACATAATCCTTTGTTACCTATAAAAAAAACAGTAGTGGTAGGATTTCATGACTAATTTATTCTTTATTGCTATATCTTCAGTGGTGAGCCAACTACAGGGAAGACAAAACCCGAAACAATACTTCGGCAACTTACAACCAAGAAGGGACAGGTAGTTCATCTATCAATATTTTACTTTTTGCTTGTAGGCTCAAATCTCTCTTCTAGCTGTCCTCCTTGTAACCATTCTGATTTATCCGCCACTTCCTTTGTGCAAATGCCTGGTTTGACTAGTAGATGATTTGACAAGCCAATAATAATAATAATAATTTGACAAGCCAATGAATTCTATTATGCTTATTATTTACAAGAAAATAATATTTCTATTGTTATTATTATTATTATTAGAATTATTATTATTAGAACTACTTTTTTTTGAGAAAAAATTATTATTAGAACTACTACTACTATTATTATTATTATTGTGTTTTCTGTACTTCTATAGATAATTTTACTCGTAGTAACTTTGTGGAACATGTGTTTTTACTTTTAGAGGAACCAATGATTGGTTGTGTATCAGCTAAAGAAAAATGCTTAGCTGTATTTTTGTCTATTCTTTCCTGTTTTTTACTATTATCATTTCTTAGGAGGAAAATATATCCTTGTTTTCTGTTCATTAGTCAATGTTTTTTGAGTGACAAAGAATGACCAAATTGGAATATGAACTTAATAATTCCCCTTTGCCATAAATGGGTCTTGCTTACAGATATGCACGAGATTTAGTTACACATAAACTGATCACTTTGAATGATCCTTCTTCAGGTCTACAGTATGCTTCAGGGAAAAAGAGATGTGGAGACTGTATTAACTATGGGAGTCATGGAAGATGTTAGCATTATTCCCCAACCTGCTGGTGGTGAGTAAAATATTTTTCTTACAAATGGATCTCCACCGAAATATATTTATTGTTAAGAGTATTATATAAAAGGTATACTATTTGGAATTGGCTTTCTTATGAGTTAACAAATCACTGTTAAACAATTGTCAATTACTACTATTACAAACCATATTTTGATGAAATAAGATGTTACACTAGTACACAGGAAGTATACAAGAGACTTAAAAATTAATAATTATAATGAATGTAGAAGAGAAATAATGAATAGGATGCAATTAGGTGTGCCTACTTAGGTGGGGCATCAGAGTTGTAATTCAGGCGTTGCCATTCTTTGATTAATAAAATTATTTATTTATCAAAAAGGGTGTAATTAGGTGTCTCATTTTGTATACTTACTGTATATATGGGCTTCGCCTAGTTTCATTCATTTCAATAAAGTTTCTTACTTATCACAAAAAGAAATAATGAATAGGAGATTTACCTATTAAAAAATAATGGATAGGAGATTTTGAAGGGTTGGTATTTGTTAGATCAGATGCCTTTTTAAGTGATTCTTTGTTACCTATGTAGCATCTTCCACTCGAGCCATGCCTTTCCTCACCTTACTCTTTACTATATCTTGTAGAAGTGTTCTTGCATCTGGACCCCTTCCTTCACTTCCAAACCACAACATTTGCCCCTAGTGTTGCTTACTGACCTACACAAGGTTATCTCCCTTCATATAATGCACATATAGATCATTTATGACGTAATGACTAAGGAAGGCCCAAACCACACCTAGGCTTATATTCCAAAAGGATTAATCAAGGTTATAAGTGGAGCCCTTGGAATCAATATAAAGGGCTTAAAATTCTCTCTCTCACACTTCTGGTTGGGATTGGCTCTTATACCGCTTGTAACAATTCAAGGAAGGTGTAAGTCACATCTAGGCCCATACTCCAAAAGGACTAGTTAAGGTCACAATTGGAGCCCCTTGGAATCATTATAAAGGACTTGAGCTCATCCCTCTCAAAAATTGGTAGCTGTCACTCTTGTATATGTGTCATGTACTTGGGCTATATAAGCCCTAGGGGTTGGTGCAAGTGGTTCAGGCCTTGATCTTAGTGGTATGCTCCCTCCAAGTCTAAGGCTTGAATCCTCTTGGGTGCAAACAATTTCTAGGGGGTCATCGGATTGGGAGAACTTCCGCTTGAACTACCTGAGGCGTACTTGCGGGAAACTCCTTGTTGAGGGCCTGTGCACCCCTAAGATTAGTCGGGACCTTGTTCTCGGACACCCTATGCCAATAAAAAAAAAAAGTACTTGGGCTATGCCTATAACTATAAAAAAATTTCTTATTTACTGATAAAAAAAAAGCCCTTGATCATGTTACTTGCCCATATGATGCATTGCCCTCTTCCCTCTAAAAGTAAATTCACATCACCAACATCCATATTGTACAACCTATTGATCTGATATTTTGTCAGTGAACTTTTTATTATCAGGAAAACAACTTTTTTGGATTGTATTTCTTAGGCTTCGATTTTTTTCAGGTTGAAAGCTGACAATTATTGACACTCACCTCCTAATAATGTTGCTTTGTTGATTCTATTTTTATGTCCAATATAATTTCTTATTATTGCTATTTTTTGTTTTCATTATGGTAGATACTGGTAAGGTTGATATGGTAATGAATGTTGTCGAGCGTCCAAGTGGTGGTTTTTCTGCTGGTGGCGGAATATCAAGTGGGTAAGTGTGTTGGTTTGAAGGACAATATCACGCATACAATCTAACTAAAAATGGACTTTTTTCTGGATGATATCTACTTAGTGATATAAAAATATGATATTTACTTGGTGATATTTCAATTTATAGGATTACAAGTGGCACTCTTTCAGGACTCATTGGAAGGTATGGTTACAGACAACATTATCTGTTCGGTATATTTTCCAGTTCTAATTATTCTTTCTTCTTTATCACACATGATAATGTAGATTTTATTTTTTTTAAGTAACCTATCCTATATCTAAAGGAGCTATGCAGTGTTTTTTTGTGAGGCAACGGGTTGTTTCCATGCATCCATGACTCAAAATGGAAATGACCAGTTTTAAATAATCTATCTTTAAACCAGAAAAGACTCCCGAGATTATGTTTGGATCACTTTCCTTTAATGTTGGATGGGGGTGGCATTCAAGGGGGTAGAAGGCCGTTCAAGTTTGAGAATATGTGGCTAAAAACGGAAAACGGAGGGGTTTGTGGACTTGATCAGGCAATGGTGGATTTCATACTCTTTTGAGGGCAACCCGAGCAACGTGTTGGCTGGAAAGTCGAAAGCTTTGAAGAAAGATTTGAAGGTATGGAATGAACAGGTTTTTGGTGATGTAACCTTCCAGAAGAAGAGTTTGTTTCAAGAGTTACAAAGATTGGAGGCTGTAGGGGATGAGAACAACCGTAAAGACCAAGTAGTTTCTGAACTAGAAAGATTGCCTTTAATGGAAGAGATATCGTGGAGGCAAAAGTCAAGAGTTTTGTGGCTTCGGGAGGGGGATAAATGCACAAAGTTCTTCTACTGTGTGGCTAATGCTCATAGGAGGTTTAATTTTATAGAGTTCATGAATATTGATGGTGAAACTTCAACAGATCAGGTTGTGATAAAGGAACATGTGACTGGACACTTCCAACATATGTTGTCGGAACAACATGCATGGAGACCTGCTGTAGATGGTTTAGCCTTTGAGGCCATTGACCAAAATAGTAGGGTTTGGTTGGAGAGACCATTTAAAGAGGAAGAGGTACATCAAGTACTCAGGAAAATGAACAAAGATAAAGCTCTAGGCCCTGATGGATTCACTATGGCTTTTTTTTAGACTTGCTAGGAGGTGGTGAGAGAGGATGTAATGCTGATTTTTCAGGAATTTTTCACTCATGGCAAATTTGAAAAAAGTCAATTGCTACTTTTATTGCTTTAGTTCCTAAAAAGGTTGGGGCAATGGAGGTACTTGACTCTAGACCGATCAGTCTTGTGGGCAGTGTGTATAAGTTACTTTCAAAAGTTCTTGCCAATAGGATGAGCACGGTCATGGAGAAGATCATCTCGAAATCTTAAAGTGCCTTTGTGAAGGGGAGACAAATTTTAGACTCGGTTCTGATAGCCAATGAATGCCTGGATAGTAGAATCAGGTTGGGAGTCCCAGGTATTTTATGCAAACTTGATATGGAGAAGGCATATGACCATGTGAACTGGGAATTTTTGATATATATGCTGAGTAGATGTGGTTTTGGGGAAAGATGGAGGAAGTGGATAAGGCATTGTGTGTAAACGGTGAGCTTCTTGGCTTTGGTAAATGTGACCCAGTGGGATTCTTTAATAGCTCGCAGGGATTGCGGTAAGGAGATCCATTATCACCTATCTTATTTGTTATGGTAATGGAGGCCCTAAGTAGAATGATGTCGGCGGCAGTAGGGGGAGGATTTTTTCAGGCTTTTCCGTGTGGGATACCCATGGCTTCACCATTATTTCCCATCTTTTGTTTGCAGATGACACTTTGTTATTTTGTGAGGCAGATGCAGGACATATCCAATCTTTGAAGGCTATCTTGCTGTGCTTTGAAGCAGTGTTCAGGTTGAAGATTAATCTTGCTAAGATAGAGATGGTTGCGGTTGGTGAAGTAAGCTATATTAGAGGGTTGGCTAATATCTTGGGTTGTGTGGTTTCTCCTTTGCCTTTAAATATCTTGGTCTCTCACTGGGGGCTTCTTTCAAAGCTAAGGCAATTTGGGAGGGGGTGCTGGAAAAATTTGAGCGTAGGTTGGCTGAGTGGAAAAAGGGTGTATTTATCAAAAGGGGGGTAGATCACTTTTATCAAAAGTACTTTATCCAATCTTCCCACATACTACTTATCCTTATTTCCCTTCCCCGCTAGTATTGCAAGGAGGATGGAGAAACTCCAGCGAGATTTTTTATGGAGTGGTGTAGGAGATGAGTCTTAAGTTTCATTTGGTGAGGTGGGATAAAGTATGTTCTACTCTGAGAGATGGTGGTTTGGGGGTGCGGAATGTGAGGGCTTTTAATAAGGCTCTATTGGGTAAATGGATGTGGTGTTATAATTATGAGAGGGAAACCTTATGGAAAGGGGTGATTGACATGAAGTATGGTAGTGAATGAGGGGTTTGGTGCTCCAAAGAGGGTAGGGGGACATATGGAGTTGGGTTATGGAAGTATATAAGGAAGGGGTAGGGCTCATTTTTTAGTAATATCCAGTTGTGTTTGGGGGATGGCAGTTGGATTAGTTTTTGGACAGATAGGTGGGCGGGAGACACGGCCATAAAAGATGCTTATCCTACAATTTTTAGTATTGCTCGGGAAAAAGAAGCTACGGTGGCTGATTTGAGGATAATCAATCAAGGCTCTCAGGAGTGGAATATTAGCCTTACGAGGGATGCTCTGGTGGAATTTTTTAACTTGCTGTATAATGTCCCTATTGTTGCCACAACTGAAGATGTGCTAGTATGGAGTCCTTCTAGAAAGGGGAAATTCTCGGTTCGCGCTTTTTATGAAGTTATTACCTTACAACAAAGGCACAATTTCCCTTGAAAGAATATTTGGAGAAGTAAAGCACCCACCAAGGCTACATTCTTTGTATGGACAGCAGATCTAGGAAAGATTCTAACCATTGGTAACTTAGAAGAGGTGGCCTCATAATTATGGACTGATGCTGTTTGTGTAGAAATAGTGGTGAAACGGTGGACCACTTACTCCTACATTGTGAGTTTGCTCGCGAGATATGGAATTACTTTTTTAGCAGAATGGGAATAGCATGGGTAATGCCGGGTAGGGTGGTTGATTTTCTAGCAAGCTGGAGAGAGATCTTTGGGACACCACAGATCACAACGGTGTGGAAGATGGCTCTAATATGTATTTCTTGCTGTATTTGGAACGAAAGAAACGAGAGACTTTTTGAGAATCATGAACATTCCTCGGAAGTAGGGCTGTAATCGCGAGCTCGGCTCGACTCAAAATACTCGAGTTCGAGATTTTTGTTAAATCTTTGTTCGAGCTCGACTCGATAAGTTAAAATCTCAACTCGAGCTCGAGGTCAAACTCATCCCACAAAAGAGTTCGAGTCGAGCCGAGCTCGAGCTCGAATTGTTTTTTTTTTTTGGAATAAGATTTAATAATTAATAAATTAAATAAATAAAAAAAGAACTAATATTGAATTTATACAATTAAAAAGTAGAACCTCTATTAAATTATAAAATTTTAAAAAATTTATAAATAATTAATATCTAACTAGTTAATATTTATCCAAAATAACAATATATTATATGCCTATATATATTATTAATACATACACTTAATATGATAGCATATATCTATTTCATATATGGTTCCCACATACTAGTATATGAAATTATTAAATTTTATTGACTAATTATTATACAAATTATAAAATATAATTATGAAGTATATTCACTATATAGACATAAGTAATTAGAATACATATTATATATTTAATTATAAATGTGGTATGCTTATATTATTAGCTAATACATATATACATACATAGGTGTATGTATATATTTATCAATATATGAATGAGTTTTAATCGAGTCGAGCTAACGAGTCGATTCGAGCATAAACGAGCGAGCCTAAATGAGCCTTAGTCGAGTCGAGTTGAGTTTTGTCGGGTATGTATCATTTATAAATCGAGCGGGTATCTGCTTTCACGAATGAGCCTTTTTTTTTCACGAGTCGAGTTCGATTCGAGTTTAACCGAGCGAGTACCGAGCGGGCAATTGAACAGACTGGTTCATTTACAGCTCTACTCGGAAGAGTTTCGGAGTTTTTTTCTGGAAGACTTTGTTCTTGTGGGCTATTGCTCTAGATTTTAATGGCCACAGCTTCCATGATTTCCTTGTAACTATTTCTAGCTCTTAAATAGGTGTATGCACTTGTATACTTCCAGTGTACTAGGGCTATGCCCATCCTTATATCAATAAAATAACTTATTACCTATAAAAAAAAAAAAAATCTTTAAACCAAGAAATGAATCAATGGTTGAATTGATTTGAGCCAGAAGTGTTACCTGCACATTTTACTCTTGAAGAGTGCTTATCTTGACAAGATAACATGGTGACGCCAGTTCTCATACTTGTGTGAATGCAAACTCCTGCATGGGTTCATGTAACATAGGAGCCAACATAAGTTGAAGTTTGGTGGGTTAAGTCTATCTTAGTTAAGAGATTATGATCAACACATCAATTTGTCAGTCTTGGTTTTATTATGTGCCAATGATGGATACGAACAGAGTGTAGCATGTTTGGATTTTGCAATTTATATCACAGATTGCCAGGGGACTAGTACCATGGAATTATTGAAATAATTATGATTATGGTTATTTTTGAGAAGCGGGTTGATTTCATTATTGTAAAAGAGCAATGTCCTGGATTTTTGCTTCACATTTTAATATTATGTCTTCTTAGCTTATGGGTAGATGGGGGTTTCTCTCAAGTACGCCCAGTGTACTTGGGTTTTGCCTTTTGTTTTCAATTAATTAAACTTTTTCTTTTGTTACAATAAAAGGTTTATTAAATGAAAACAATAGGCATAACCCTAGTACAAAGGATGCTTTCAATTAGTAAAAAACATTGATTACTTTTCCATTAATAAAACTTTTTTTTGTTACAAAAAAGAAATTTTTTAATTGAAAACAATAGGCATAACCCAAGTACAGGGGACACTTTCAATTAATAAAACTTGCTGATTACTTTTGAGTGTTTTCTTAGTTAATAATTTTTTTTTGGTTTGGTTGCATATTTTCTGATCTTGTAAAAACTTCATTGTTTGATTATTTGCATTGGTGGAAAGCTAGAAATGCTTATGTATCCAAACATTGATTTGATGTGGATTAGTGCATGTTTGGAGAAACACATGCAATTTCTGGTCATGGTAACTAGTGCACACTAGATTCTTGTGACTTTTCATAATTATGCCGTCTCTCTTATTGTAATTTTATATGAATTGCAGCTTTGCATACTCTCATAGAAATGTTTTCGGAAGAAACCAGAAGCTCAATATCTCCTTAGAGCGAGGCCAAATTGACTCGATATTCCGCATAAACTACACGGACCCATGGATTGAAGGAGATGACAAACGGACTTCCAGGACAATAATGGTTCAGGTAATCTCAATTTTTTAATGCCCGAGTATTATGAATACCTGTTTTGATAAGTGAGTATGAAGAATATCTTGATGATGGGAAGCTGATTACTGCACATTCTTTTTGGTATTTTTGATTTTAGAATTCAAGAACCCCTGGAACACTGGTTCATGCCCAAGGTGGAAATGATGGTAGCCTGACCATTGGCCGCGTGATGGCAGGTATTGAATTCAGCCAACCATTTAGGCCGAAGTGGAGTGGAACAGCAGGACTTATTTTTCAGGTACTGACACTAAAAATCACCATAAGCGATGCCTAGCTTATACCAAGTAGAATGAGTTTCCTTTTAAACGAAAACCTGGCTGACGCCAGTGACGTTTTGATATTGAAATGGGATTGCTGTTTTTATGCTGTCAGAAATCCATGGTGAAAAGACTAGTATTTATTTCTTGTCTGTATAATTGTCTTTTCTTTTTGTTACCTCCATTTATTAATCTGCATTGTTACTTACCAAAATTAATCCTCACTGTTTTAGCATGCTGGTGTTCGTAGTGATAAAGGAGATCCTGTTATCAAGGACTGTTTTGGCAGTCCTCTTACTGCAAGGTATCCATTTAGAAGTGGATACTTCCAATCTCTTATGAGTTTGTTTCCCAGGTGTTAGGTGTTAATTTATAAAGAGAGGTCCAGTACACTTGGTTTGGATCTAACGTTCTTCATTTTTTTATTCGGTTGTGCAGTGGACAAAGCCATGACGATATGCTACTTGCTAAGTTTGAGATTGTCTACACTGGTTCTGGGGACCAAGGCTCCTCGATGGTTAGACCTATGACAGTGTTTATAAAGCTATAATTTTTCTTACATCTATGACACTTGTACCTGTTTCCCTTGCAGTTTGTAGTTAACACGGAACAGGGACTTCCTGTTTTACCTGAGTGGTTGTCTTTCAACAGAGTGAATGCTCGTGCTAGGAAGGGTGTAGAAATTGGTCCTGCTCGCGTTCTTTTAAGGCATGGTGCCCACATCGCTCTCTTTCTCTCTCTTCCCTGTATTCATCATAATGGAAGCAAATGTTGATCTGTTTAGTTTGCTGACATGCTTTGTTTTTCATTGCTAGTTTGTCTGGTGGCCATGTGGTTGGTAATTTCCCTCCGCATGAAGCATTTGCCATTGGTGGAACAAACAGTGTGAGAGGTTATGAAGAAGGTGCAGTGGGATCTGGCCGATCTTATGCTGTTGGTTCTGGAGAAATCTCTTTCCCCTTGGTAAGGGGTACTTTTTTTTTTTTTTTGGGGGGGGGGGGGGGGGGGG